>VZTM01033385.1:120269-131524 GCA_013400555.1 Jacana jacana | reverse complement strand
CAGGGATGGAAACTCCGCCACCTCCCTGGGCAGGGATTCCACTGACTGACCACTCTTTCTGTGAAAAATTCTTTCCTTGTGGTCAGCCTAATATACTATATATACGTGTAAGTATAATACAAAATTGTGAAATAATGGACATTTTGCAGTAAACTAACAAGTACAGATTCTAGATTAAATCATACACTGATTCCAAAGCAAACTAAGTACATGATACAGGAAGAGCTAAGAGTACTGCAGAAGTTTGCCAAGGACAATAACCTTACATAAGACATTAAGAACAATGAGCAAAACTGAGGAAGACTGAAAAAGGCCAAGCAGTAAAGAAAGAATAGAAACAAACGTTATGTGCTATTTTAAAAAGTATTTAACTCTCAGACTGTATCAGGAATAGAACAAAAAGGTATGAACTGCCACACAATGAGCTTAAGTTCAAAATCAGACCATTTCCAACCATTCAAACAAGTGGAACACTACTGGAATAGTGAGAGCAAGATCCCTTGTACAAAATGATCATCCTTATGTGAGGGACAGTATGAACTACTGCCTGTAGCAGCACAGAATGGGAACTGGAAGGTTGGGTTTCTTTGTATTTGGTTCTTTTATACAATATAAACTGTACAGGGGATAAATTAATAATATGCAAAAGCAGGAAACATCAGGGTAGTTACTGCAAGGAAAAAGCCAGCCTTACCCAATGCTCTTTCAAACTCATCATCATCTACATCTTCCACACTTTCTTCATCATCTTGACGCTTTTGTTTCTCTCTCCTCTTATCGAACTTTGAATAAAATCTGAAATAATATATTGCTCTCAGACATACAATTACAGGTGATGAGAGTTATGACAAGTTTGTTTTAAAAATAAAAACAACCTGCAGATTGTTTTTAACATTGTGTATGTTGCCAGTTGAGAATTGTACGTAATGGTTTCAAACACATCTCAATTCAGAGATGGTTTGTTTTTCCCCAAAAGGTAAGCCACTGTGAGATTTAAAACAAACAAATTTCACAGCTGAAGGTGCCAAAAATTATTTTGAACCTAGCGAATTATAAAAAAGCAAAAGAAAGATGTGAACATCTGCCTTCTACTGCTAAGGAAGAAAGGATGGAGTTCAACTTGAATCTAACTGGGGGGAAAAAATACATAAGAGAGATTCACCCATTCCTTTCTGTTACATTTTCCCCCATAGCACTCTTCTTTTGCATGCTTAGTTTTACCTACTTTCAGCTGTTTTAAACCACCTTCTCTCCCTTTCATATTAAAGAACCACCAAACACAAAAGGCAAATTTGATCACATGCAGGAGCAAAAGATTACACTTCAAACGTGCAATCTCGGTTTCAGTCATCTTCACTATAACAATACCATTAACTTTTCAGACAGATGCATCCTTTTAAGCTGCTTTTCTTTAATCTCAAAATTAATACCATTAATACCATTATTCTATTAATTAATCAATATCATATTCCTCAATATTATAATATCCATTAATGAAAATTAGTAAGTTCCATTGACGTGATACTGCAAAAAAAGAATTAAAAGCCCCTACAGCAATGAATGTATTAAACATAAGAAAAAGATCCACTAAAAATGATTACACAAAACAGATTGAGTGAATTCAAACGTGTATTTCCTCAAAAGAAACTCACAGGTAACCAGCAGTTTCATTTAATGAGAACAAATTTTTGTCAAATGTGCCTCACTTCAATTTTAGTATTACAGCTGCATTTTTATATCATGATCTGAAAGGAAAGCCAACTAAAATGAAAAGATCTACAAATAATAAAACCAGAAATATAAAGAAAACTAGTTCCTCTGAATTTTTTTGCATTGCTCCGTTCTAATAGGATGTGATGCTAATAACATAAGCAAGGTACATTCCGGATTTTTTTTTAAATATATGCCTAGTGCACAGTAATTACAACCCCCAAGACATTAATGATTACCTGCTGCTTAAGGCTTCTTTATCACAATGTCAGGTTACTTGATTGCAGACTACAAGCACTGATTGCCTTTGTTTCGTAAGTGATTAAGCACATTTGACAAATCTTGAAGTTATTTTCTAAGGGAAGTACTATGCTCACAAGTCACTCAAATTAATCAAATTTTGCAAACACACACTGGGGATACCAGAGAATACTTGTGAAAGGTAATGGGTTTTGATAGCATTGCATTAAAAAAACAACACTTAAGATGAATGTTCACAAGTATTTCATTACCTGTGAAAAAACACTTCATCCACTGGGATTTTGCTTTCATCTTTGGCACGGAATTCCTTACTGTTGACTGAAAAAAAAAAAAAAAACCCAAGAAAAGAACTGCAAGTTGAAGTGATAGTTATTTTAAAAGGTTAAACAGCATGCACAGACAGAAGAACACAGGTACCCAGTGCCATCTGTAAATAAAGTAGACCTCACCTCAAAACCTCTTCAAACTAACAGTTACCAGTGTATATACCGATTCTTAGATGCAAACAGACCCCATGAAAAAACTAGAGACATGGCCCTAACGAGGTTCTAATTTATATATCAGCAAGGGATGTATGCAAGCATCTAAAGCAGGAATGCATTTAAAAAAAAAAGGAGGAAAAAAAACCCTCACTGTTATGCACTAAACCACTGGAACCACTTCTGCCCAGCACTCCTGGCAGTAGAAATTATCATCATCAGCTCTAAAGGCAGGATCATACACCAGCTAAGCATGCTTGAAGAAGGGATCGAGCCTCACCTTGCCTCCATTTCTGAGGAACTGAGGCAAAACATGACACTGCAACACCAGATCAACTAGGGGATTGAGCTGGTTCCCTGTGGAGAACTTTTTTACCCTTATACATTCCCTTTCTCTCCTCCATGTCAAAAGTAAACCAAAGGAGAAAGAACTACTGATTATCTCAGTGGGCACTGATCATAATATTTTCTAAGTGACAAGGGTCCATGTTTCTGAAAACACATGAGCATACTCAGAGGACTCTTCAAATGAATAGTAGAAGGTACCAGAGGATTTGCAATCTCAGTTCTCTGTACCTCAGCAGAGGCTAGCTATATGCAACAAGTGCATATTTCTGTATCAATGTTAATATATCCCTATTTTTGTATTGGATGTTTCATTTTTAGGACACCTGAACTCCTCAAATCCAGTTAGAAATGTTTAGTCTGCTCCTTCAACTCAGAACAAAGAATGTGATAAATAAACTGTACCTTCAAATTAATTCTAGGTAAAAATTCCTACTTGAAGCTTTGATAGCCATGAGGCCACGCATCAGTAAAGGTACCTCAGCCAATCTGTGTAACTAACGCCTCTGTGCAACCCAACAGACCCAAAGTGAGAGGAAAGCACATCCCCGGGAAGATCACAGAGATTCCGCCACAGAAAATGGTTCCTCTCTGTCCTTAAGCAACATGTTTTACTGAGGGTTCACCCTGATTTTTAAAATGCTTTTTCTTACGACCAAATCCTGCCCTTAATCACTGGGAACAGTGGGACCAGACAAAGCAGGAAGCAGGAAGACTCTTAGCAAAGTAACAGGCCCAGAGATACCTTACACTAATCCTAACAATAGCTGCAGCTGTGGCGTTGTATGGAGTAATCTGTGTCATTTACTTAAAGAGCTTAATGGGATTTAAATCATGACGTAAATCCATTTTCTCAGATTTCAAGTATTTTTTCAATCATAATAAGCAAAATAAAAATTATTATCTGATAAATTGGAAACAAAAATATTAACTACACACTACTACTATATTAACTACTGCTAGATCACGTGCTTTAAAGATTCTTATATAATTTTAGATACTTTTAAGAACTTTAAAAAACATTATTCATAAAACTAGGATGCTGGACGTAAGAATGGCGTATTTGTGGGCAGAAAATTCAGATAGTATTTATAAATTCATGTCCCTCTGAGGTCAGAGCACTGACAGATTGCACTTTAACTAGAAATATCATTAGCTGGAATAAATGTAACCAAGCACTACAATTGAAGACAAAGTGTTTTCCTACTCAAAAAACTAGCAGTTGTGGTGGCTGACTTTCTCTATGTCATTTGTTCTTAAAGTCATGCAATGGATCCAATGCTTCAGCTGTGTAGATTCCATGCACCCTTTACAAGAAGATTAGACCTGATCCTGAACATCAGGCACCACCACTACACTCCCAATGGACAGGACTTTCTTGTATTGCTAACAGAAATAGCACAGGCAGGGCAGACGACACGTCTACAACAAGCCAAGAATTGTTTACCCATCATAATCTTAACTGAAAAAGGGCTGGCTTACCTGCAAGATTCTGCATATCTTTCATAAACTGCTTCTTCTTTGGCTGCATTACCACACTGCTGGTGTTTTCTGTAGCAGAACGTAAATCAGAAACAAATTACTTTATGACTACTGATACTAAAACATGAGGAGAGGCTGAGACCAGAGGGTCGGGCTGCTATCTTAGAGGGACTTCGAAAGACTGGAAAAAATGGGCTGACAGGAACCTCATGCCGTTCAATAAGGGGAAGTGCAATTTCCTTCACTTGGGAAGGAAGAACCCCAAGCACCAGTATATGCAGGGGTCTGCCCATCTTGAGAGCAGCTTGGCACAAAAGACCCTGCGTGTCCTGGTAGACACCAAGTTGACCGTGAGCCAGCAATGTGCCTCTGCAGCAAAAAATGCTGAGAGTATCGTTGGATGCATTAGGTAGAACACTGACAGCAGGCTGGAGGAGGTGATCCTTTCCCTCTACTCAACCTCAACTGTTCTGCAGTCTTTATATTCCCCAATCACTTTCCTAACTCCTGCTAGTAGGAATTTCTACACTGCAGATGTGAGAGGCAACAATATGTGTCAGCAGACATCTCTCTTGCAGCCCTGAAGACTGATCCCACTCCTCTGTTGCACCACATGCACCCCAAATACTCAACAAGCACAAAGGGTTACTTGGCAATTGGAGAGAAAAAGAGTTTGGTCACAATCAATAATCAATGTCACGTGGTAATACATACAGCGAAGTTCCTACCTTTGCCTTTATGGAGTTTGGGATTTCTGTACACAAAGCGATCCAAGAATCTCATTAATGTGAAATCCTGCAAAGGGTCACCCGAGTACTGAATGTGATTTCCCTCAAAGAATAAATAAAATAAAATTAAAAAAAAAAGTCATTAAGGTCTTCATTTCAGAATGACAGGAAGACAGCAACTAGACATAGAGGACTCAGACATTAAACCATACTTTAGAAAGACAAAGACTTGGGGATCTTTCATCACATAAGTCTGACCAGTTAGTACACCCCTGTACAGGTTCTTATTTTTGGAATTTCAGAATTTTCTTATCTGAAAGCACCTCCTTCATTTCTTTTCAGTAATGAACTGCGTTGCAACGTACTGTGCTAATAGCTAATACTCAGTGCCATTTGGATACCATGTATTCCAATGAAAATCAGTATATTTGTGTAGGTTTGAGTACTTTTTGCATGACACCACAACAGTATCAGAAAATAACAGGATTCCCTACATAAAAAACCTACTTGAAATAAAAGACAGACCAAAACTCTAAAAAACCTTTAAGAATCACACAATACCCACATTTTTACCAAGTTAATTGGTTTTGTGAGCAGCCTCCTTTAGGGAAAACACTTTAATTCCATGAAAAGCTTTGCATTTGGGTGTGTGTTACAGTATTACAGAGCTGCCAGTTCCCTGCAAGGGAGCAAGGAGGCTTTATAAAGTATTTTTGCAAATGATGAAAGAAAGTTAACATCAAAATGAAACTTTGGAGCTTCCAACTAGTAAAAGCACTTACTTCCAGAATTGTTTTTGCAAAGAGGGCCACAGACGGATGGAAATGTTCAGAAAGCTGAAAAATCAAGAATCATTTATTTACTCCTACTTTAACAATAAATGCAGCCATTATTCAAGTTGACATATCAGACTCCCGACAACACCACTATGTCCACTATGACCACTCTCTAACCGACCAAATAACGTGCAGACACAGGTAGTAGTGCAAGGTCACATGCTCTGCCCTTCAGTAACTGAAGAACTTCAAGGTCTCATCTTTTGTTTGTGTTAACTAGATACATCCTCACTTAAAGTTGTATTTAATTCAACATTAAAAGGCTTTATTGATACAAAGCTGAGATGCAAAAGTCAAATAAACACTATTATTGTTCAAATATCCACTCAAAAATTCCTATTCCCTACTCTGGAATATCAGCATTGTACATAACATTCACAAGCCTCAAGCTGCACAAGGTGCCATTTAACCTTTCTGTTACGCTACCCAGGTAGCTACTCCAAGAATAACCAAGTTGATTTCCTTCTCTCAATACAAGGGTCACACTAAGAAACACAGTAACCAGCCACATGAGAACGCCTTACCTTCTTCAGTTCCCAAAGGCTTGTACTTTCAGCACCGCAGTATAAAGGACTTCGATGCATCGGATCATAAGAAGCTCCACTCTTCCTGCCTGAGGGATGAAGGAGACAACAACAACTTAAATTTCTTCAAGCAATTTTAGGAGAGTATTTTTTTCATTTCACCATGACAATAACACTGCCCATCCTTCCTACCTGGAGAGGCCACAGATTCACTCAGAAGCAAGAAAGGGTTATATTCAGCTGCCCTCCCCCACTGTATGATCAGGCACACAGGTTCCTACTGGCTTCCAAGGAAGCTCTTGAAAAGTCCTGCTCTGCCCCAAAAGGCCCTCAAGAAAGAATGAGGCTAGAACCGGGTTCAAAGCTAAACAAATTGTTCTACCAAGCTTCACAAGAGAAGGAGCAGTTACATGTCCTAACCTTGGCTACATCGCTCTGAAAGCACCTGAATTTGGAAGCAAAAAATCCCAGGCCTGTTCACTGCTTAGGCACAAACACAACAAGCTGCATAAAGTGAAATACATTAGCAGATTCCTACACTCCCTTCATTACTGCTGAGCTAACAGATAAAGAAAAAATTATTCCAACTGATTGCTTTAAATCAAGCTTCAATTTGAAAAACCAAAATAGTGTTTTAAGCACTTAATTTCAAAACAAACCTTGATCAACATATCACTGTCACATAATGCCAGAAGTTAAATGAATTACATTTCCTTGCTAATTTACCTCCCATATTCAGATGATGCACCCACGAGGCTGTTGAATTTGAGCTGTTTGTTTTAGCAGAATTTTCCGTTGTGCTCATCTCTTCACCTTTTACTTCTTTGTCTGCATCCACAAATTTTTCCTCAGCCTCTTCTTGATCCTTAAAGCACTCTTCATCGTCTGACTCCTAAACAACAAAAAATGTTAGTGAACAGCTTTTCCTTTCCAGTTTTATTCTGATTTATTACAAAAATGCATGTATAGTTCTTAAGAAGCTACTTAAAAAATATAATCAAATGATGACCGATATTAAGCAATACAGATTTTGGGCCTTAATATAGGACTGAAAATTGAACTTTACAGCTTGTATCACACAAGTACAATGGTCCCTCCCTGCCTGAAGAAAAACATAATCCAGTCCTGCCTAGGTATGCTTCAGAGACTGCAAAAAGAAAAAAAAAAACCATATGTCGTGTTTTGACAAAGCTTTTGGGCGGAAAATGTTTACTTGCATACTTACACTGCAGTTAGCAAAATAATCCTCCCTCCATGAATGAAGCCCACAGGACCCACTAGAATGCTCAAAACACGCCCATGTATGCAAATTTCTGATGTAGTTATAATTGTTCAAGTGTTTTCTCCCATAACATAAGATATTATCAAGTCCAAGTATTGCTAATAAACAGGTTAAGGAAGCTTATGCTTATGATACTAGCTCATATTGAAAAGAACAATGAGATAATGAAATAATCTTATACCACATGATCCTGTAACTGGACCCTTAATTCTGGTTTTACTTTCAGAAGCTCAGACAGAAGATAGAGGGTTCCACAAATGAAGGGTGGCATTTGTCCACAAGTAACTTGAAGTAACCTCTTCACAAAGGCCTTCACACGCCGTAACACTACATCTGCCTTCAGAGACTTATAGACAAGATTAAGAAACATGGATGGCTTTGAGCAGGTTGTTAAAGCAGGATCTAGAAGCTTCCTGTAGAACACACAGGAGAAAATATTGCTGATTGTCATAATGCATGTAGGAGAATAATTGCTATTAACAACAATCAACTAAATTTTTCAGAGTGTCATCTAAAAGACCGGTGACAGTTTGTTTCCCAGTACTCAAAACCATTACCATCAACCCTGAACTGTCAATAGCTGTGTAACATCTCTAGATACAAAAAAGCTTGTATCAGTAAGATACTGTAAGAAAATACAAAGAAACTGAGTTCAACTGAAAACAGTTACAAAATTTGAGCCATTCAAAGTAAGCAATTCATCTGATTTATTCAGATGTTCAAAAAAATAGAAAGAAAGTGGTTAGTAATTAGTATGCTTCACAATCAGACCAGATACATGTGCTGGCAAGTTCATTCTCTATTCTACTTTTTCTCCAGACTGCCAGACACAGAAAGGCCCCTAAATACACTGCACATTTTGAGGGAACTTGAGTTCCCTATTTAAAAATCACCGATTGCCCTTTGGTCCACTAAACAGAAGCCTACAAAGACTAAACAATCAGCTGGGACAAAAAAAAAAACATATATTTTTATAACACGAGGCTTTCCAACTATGCAAATTAAATCACCAAAAGAATTTGTTAACATAAGATCTCCCCATCCTCCAAATGAAAACAAAGAAACAAGACTTTAGGCTATTACGTGACTAAACCACTGCACCTGTAAGGAGTGATTTCTGAAGTAGATATCTATTAATTTTAAATAATATCTGGCATGAAAACAAGCCACCAGAAAACAGTGCAAAGGGATTAAATGCATACGTTGTGTTCTCAGGACCTAGCACTACCATCTGTTTTATTCCCACATTAAGTCAAAGAAATCACATGCAGTTTCCTCTAGCTCTAACAAAACATCAGTTTTTAGCCAACGAGATTCAAAACTCACAAGATGTGAAAAGCAAAATAAGCGTTTCTACACCTTTAAATTAGCGGTGACTCTCTTATTAAATGAAATTTGTATTAAAAAGTGCCAAGCTGACACTCACTTGTATAGTGCCGCGTAGTACCTATCCGATACAGTCTGCTGAGAGTCCATCACTTGAAAGAGTAACATCAGGGCCTGGACGCTGGTACTGAAATTCACCAGATGCAGAACTTTAAACAAGGTGTCCATTTGTTCTTTCACTTTCTCATCACCGGTCTCGCTGTAAGGGTAAGCTCTGTTTACCCCACAAAGCAGAGCGCTGAGCATTTTGGATTCAACATCTTTTTTCTTAATGCAGTTCCGAAAAAAGGAGAAGTACAACGTTACCAGCTTGTTAGCCAACGCACTTTCTTCATGACTGAGGACTATCTGATTGAGAAAGCAAACGGCGTAATACTGAGTCTTCACGTTAATGTTTGCCCGGTACAAAAGCCTCTCCACCTCACTGCACACTACTCCCTTCATATTCGGATGCTTGTGAAGTAGTGTCTCTAAAAGATATGAGGCTTTGGTGGCAATTTTGTTCTGAGGGTCCCCCAGTTTGTTTACCAGCTGAACAAGCAGAGCTTTCTCCTGCTCAGGCTTGTTACAGAGGAGCTCGTGGGAAACTGCCAAAGCTCGGGATTTCGTTGCCGTCAAAGAATCATGACCCAGCGCTTCTAACGCCTGCACAAACTCTGCCACCTGCAGTTTCAGCTGATGCTCAAAGTACCACAGTATTAATCGTCTATCTCTGGAATCCCTGTTGCCACTTGACATCTTCTCTATGTTGTTAAACGGTCGCTGCGAGAAAGGCCGTAGTTTCCGGTTGTCAGGTAAAAGATCTGAAATGAGAAGCTCCTTGAAAGTATCCAAAGCCATGTGGCTCTGATGCCTGCTGCCCTTTTTCTTTATGAGGCTTATCAAGTTCTCAACAAACTGGAGACTGTGGACAGCACTGTCCTGAATGAGAAGGGTCATTGCTGCCATCCTGTCCGCCAAGGTCCCTGACGAGACAACGGTTTTCATCCATGCCGAAGAGGCCCCCTTCTGATAATCTGTCTTATTCTTATACAGCTCTGTCTCATGCTGGTACAGCTTTTGAGCCAAAGCCTTATACTTGGACAAAAGCATTTCATTTTGTGGCTCTAAAGAGAATTCGTTGGTGTATTCTAGATCATACCATTTGCCCCCTGGCTTGATCAGTATCACTTGCCTAGCATGAAATTCAAAATCTTCCTCTGGCCTCTCTTTCTTTGCTGAAAGGTGCTGCTCCTGCTCACCGCCAGCTTGTTTCTTCTTGCTGTCTTTCACACCACTTGCCTTTTCCTTGACTGCCTTTTCCTTGGCTTTTTTTTCTTTCTTCCCTCCTAGGGAAGGAGGCTTAGTTTCTTCCTTGCTTTTCTCTTTCTTTGGGGGCTTCTCTTTCTCCTCATTGCTACCACCCTCCTCCTCCACCACCAGGCAGCTTTTCGTATACTTGCCGATGCCCAGGGAGCTGATGAAGGCCTCCAGCTCGCCTGCCTTCAGGTCGTCGATCGTGTCCTTCTTGCCGCCGTCCACCATCTCCTCCGCCTCGTCCACGGCGCACAGCATCAGGTAGTCTTGCTGGGGGCGACAGCACACCCCCGTTACAAGCCGAACCCGGNCCCAATCGCCTTACCTTGGTGCCGCCGAGACGCAGCACCTCGTCCAGCGTGAAGCCATCGGCATCTTCACTTTCTCCTTCTTCATGCTCCTCCTCTTCGCCGCTGTCACCGTCCGCCTCCTTCGGATGCCTCCCACCGAAGTCGCACAGCCCCGCCATCGCTGCCCGCCGGAAGCTCTGGCGCACACGCGCTTCCGGGCCCGGCGGAGCGGCAGGAGCACAGGTCCTGTAAGGGGGGGACAGGACGCGCCGGGACTCCGCCGGACAAGAGGGGACAGAGACCGGGAACCGCCTTGGACAAATCCCAGTGACATTTTACCCGCCCCCAAAGACGCTCATCCGGTGGCTATTCTCACGGAGGCAGCGGGAAGCAGCGCGGCCACCAAGCGACCAGGACCCTGGGAAGGGGAAGAGGAGGGGCGGGCACGGATGCCGGTGCCGCTGCCATGGTTCCGCTGTCGGTATGCCGCGGGCTCCTCGCCGCCACTCTGGGCTCCGCCAGCCGCCGCCGCTTTCCTTGTCGCTACGGTAACCGTCCCCCCCCGGGGGCAGCCCCGCTGAGCCCCAGCCTGGTCTCTCCTCTCCCCACAGCGCCGGCGCGGCCCTCCTCGGGCCC
>VZTM01033385.1:73201-120177 GCA_013400555.1 Jacana jacana | reverse complement strand
ATGCCCGTAGAGCGGTCCCGCCGCGCCGCCTGAGCGGGCCCCGGCTCCTCTCCCCTCTCCCCCCCGCAGGGTTACTACACACGCCGCGGCGGCATCGGCGAAAGCGGGGATTTCATCACCTCACCTGAAATCAGTCAGGTATTTGGCGAGGTAACGCACCGCTCTCTCCATCTGAAATAACTTTGCTTCCTTCTTAAGCTGGCAGTGATTTCCGAGCCGGTGTCCAAACACTCCAATAGCATTGGAGAGTGATAGAACAAAAGTTACTTCCCAAAAGGAAAATTGGTTTTGGAGGAGGGAAAAATGTTTTGTTTTTCTGGGAGACCAGGGAGTCTTTCGGGTGTTATAGTCTGGGACACCATTTATTCTTAGTAACACCTACTTTCACGTAGAACTTGTTTATAAAAAAAAATTAAAATCCAGTAGGAAAACTGTACTCCAAAATCCTTTTCATGTTTTGGCCTGGTTCACTCTGGTTTGTGCATCCTTTCCAGTGGTGAGGACTGGCTAAAGGCTGTTCTCAATGACACTTGTCATGACAAACAGCTGTTTGGAAGCAGTTGGGCCGTGACCTGCCTTTGAGCCTAAAGTTCTTGCACCAGCCAGAAAAAGAGTCCAACCCGTTCCCCAATGGCGAGCTGCTTCTGCTGGGCTGACAGCAGACAGCTGTGATTTTAATACATAAAGAGGGCAAAGTTACGTATCGTAGTGATTTTTTCACAACTTTGAAGTCCTGAGGGAGCACGTTGCATTCCTCAGTTGGTACCAGGCAAAAGGCAGGTATCGCTTCTCGCAAGTTTTCATCCGCTACCATAACACTGTCTTTGTTTCTCACTGTCAGTTAATAGGAATCTGGTATGTTAGCGAATGGATAGCCATGGGCAAACCTAAAGCGTTCCAGCTGGTGGAACTGGGCCCAGGGAGGGGCACTCTTACCGATGATATATTACGGGTAGGTGAAAACTGCTGTTAACATTCTCCGTTTCTGGCTTTTTTCTGTGGCTATGCTGAAATCTGAAGGAATGAAGTTTTGCTGTCAGGGTTTAGCCTTCCTTAGCAACCAAATAATTTCACTCAGGAGATTTGCAGCCCAGAATGTAATTAGAATACAATTAGAATACATGCGAGTTTCTGCTATTCAGCAAAGAATAGACCAGGTCTCTCAGTTGAAAGCTGAATACAGCCCAGTGTGTGCATACTGTGCAGACCAGTGTGTCATCTTTCAAACACTACTTGGTAAAAGGGGAGGGCAGGAATATTCCATGACAAAATATTTCTGTACAGAAAAGCATTATCCAAACTGAAATCTGTTTGGGAGGGTGCCGCTGTGTGTAACTGGGAGGGTGGCCTCGGTGCAAGCAGTGGCAGAAAGTGGAAGAGGACAATTATACAGGATTGAAGTGTGGTTTCTTCGGGGATTTCAGGAGCTTATTTCTTTTGAGTTAACTCTTTCTCTTTGACGGGGTTGTACAGTTATCTATTCATTAAAACCTACTGATTCAAAACCATATCTCTAATGGGATTTAATGTCTCAGAAGAACTTAATTTACATATGTTAATGAAAAAGAACTTCAGTGCCCACAGTGAAATGTAGGATTCTGAGCACTTTTGTTTATGGTGTCTGGGAAAACCAAAATGTTTTTCTGCTTATGCTAAACCCACTGCAAGTATCAGAGGAGCTACTCGCTTCCAGGCTATTACTAATCTAAATTTCAGGAGCATTTCATGTTGCTGTCCTTACAACTGTAACACACACTCTACTGTAATTTGTCAACTTTATTAAAAAGTGTAGCAGCTTTTATTAAAATTGATTAAGAAATTACTATTTCCCTCTGGAGGAGCATAATGCAGTCTTTCACTGAGACCGTTGTCTTAAGTGAAAGCCAACTAAATCTGATCTTGAGTATCAGTAATAAGATTAAAAGTTAATTCCCAAACCTTTAGCATATATGGTATGTGACTAGGCCTAATAGAATTCATTTGCCTTTACAGGTCTTCAAACAGCTTTCCTCTTTACTAAGTAAATGTGATGTCTCTATACATCTGGTAGAAGTGAGTCCCAAACTCAGTGAGATCCAAGCACAGATGCTGACAGGAGGAAAGGTGGAGTCAAACCCTGAGAACAAGTCTGCTTACATGAAAGGCATTAGCAAGACTGGAATTCCCATTTTCTGGTACAGAGACATTCAAGATGTGCCACCAGGTAAGACACTTGAACGCCTTGTTACAAGGATGGTGTCCTTCCTCTCTTTGCAGCTTTTGGTAATAGAGGACATCTCTGCAAGCTTTCATAACGAAAAGAAAAGTAGTTAATACATGTATTTTTCTTGGTTCTTATGTGAGTCTGAGGCAGGATCTTGGCTCATTTTTGTGACTGCTACCTATTCTCACTACCTTAATTTTGAGATAGTTAGATAATTTCATATGAAGCCATTTACCAGCTTTTCCTGAATCTCCTATCACAAGATACCAACCTAACATTTGTGGACTGGAAGCTAGAGTTAGTTGTAGAAATGCTGCCTTTGATGTATCTCAGCTGGAAGTAATGATAATTATTTCACAGCCACGTTAACTAGCTCAATTCATTAAGATTTATAAAACTATTTTAATTTTCAACCGGAAGCTGCTACGGAAGCATTTATAGTTTAATGCATTCTTTTTTACTTTCCCACAGGTTACAGCTTTTACCTAGCACACGAGTTCTTTGATGCCCTGCCAATACATAAGTTCCAGGTATAGCAAGAAGATTATTGTAATTGTGACCATTAGCTTAAATGCCTATTCTCTCTGAGGAAGAACAGAATTAGGGTGCCAAATTAGACACATGCTTTGTCTATGATGATAAAATATTTATAACTCAACTTGGACAAATAAGGCTTAATCCAGCTGATAACTGTCAAATCAGTAATTATTCTTGAATAGAAAAACTTGTAGAAAGCTAGATTTCTTTTTGCTTAGACAAGCCTCAAGTCGATTTCTTAAGTTACACTTAGAAGTTTTTAATTTCAGCATTGTTTTATGTATCGCTGCTAACGAAGGTTTTTCATTTGAATGGTAACAAGAACAACAAAATAAAGGCTAGATAGGATTCAGAATAAACTTTCAATTTCAGTTTGATAATTTATGAAAATCACTGGCAGAATAAATTTTATTTTTTGACAAGTTAAAACTGTACTGCCAAAAAGTGGGGCAGCATTTTTCTCAACAGCATCATTCATTCCCATCCAGTATGACTAAACCCATCTCCGCCACAAACGGTTCCCAAGGCAGTCACTGGGACTAAAGAGAAGTGAATAATTGTTGTTAATAGCATACAGTGTTCTTAAAACTTCTGTGAAAATGCTTGATGCCTCGGTTCAATTCAAAAGGCAGGATACTGTGTCTGCCCACTAGAGCATAAAGTGAGTCTTCTGGGTTCATTCAACAGAGAACAGAGAGAGGCTGGCGGGAAGTGTTGGTTGACATAGATCCGGAAGTTCCTGACCAGCTGCGCTTCGTCCTGTCACCCTCTGGTACCCCCGCAACAGAAAACCTGATTCAGGTACGGCTACAGCTACGGGAGCTCCTACTTTACTGACTCTTTCGAGTACATTTGCTGCTTTTCAGTTGCTCTGACAGCAAGAGGGCTCCCAGTCTATACATGAATAAATACATCTTACCATTTCCATTTTGCAAAACTTGGGCAATGTTTACTTTTGTTTGCTGTGAAAATAAAGCACGAGAATAAACACGTGCATCAAGCCCTCCAAAATCAGAGCTCAAACAGACAAAATGCTTCAGAAAGCAAACAGCCAGTGATGGGGAGAATTCTGCATTGTGTTTGTCACATGGCCATCTCGACAGCGGCCCTGCCTAAGTGACGCTCTCACCCTGCTGTTTACGTACTTGGGGCAGCTGGGCACTGCTGTGCTATACTGACCTGCAATGGAAAGCATCCAAGACTTTTGTTTTTCTAAAGTCTAACAGAGTCTCAAAGTTACAAAATGAAGTAGTTGAGATTAAAACCAACCAAAGTGTTTTGCACAGAAAGGCCTTTTTGAACGGTGTGCACAGCTGAAGAGCTATTTTCCTTCTTTCCGTGCCCCAGCAAAGCAGTTTTACCTGCACGAGTATTCTCACCTGTTACAAAAAGGTTCCTTTCAGTTGACTAGAAGTTTGAGAAGAGGTGGCTGAAATCCACCACTCTGAAAAGACAAATTGAAAATAATGGTTTGTACAAACTAGGTCAAGCTTCAGGCAGCCTTGAGTACACCCCTGCACCTCTGTATCCCAAGACATCAAGTGTGAAGAACTCCTGCCCTCTACTTGTTTGCTAATGCAGGTGTTTTGATATTTGAACTCTGCACTAGCCTGAAGAAACGAGAGATCACGTGGAAGTGTGCCCCGAGGCTGGTGTCATCATCCAGAGGCTTGCCTGTCGCATAGAAAAGGACGGTGGGGCTGCGCTGGTTGCAGATTATGGTCATGATGGAACCAAAACTGACACTTTCCGGGTAAGTGGCTTACCCAGAAATAATAAGCCAAAATACTCTGTTATCTTTTATTTTTCATTTGGATCATTAAGTTGTTGTAAGAGGAAGGTGTTGGGTGGACACAATAGCAAAAACGGCATTATGCTCCAATCAAAACTGAGTAATTGAGTTCTTATTTAATTGGTATCCATAATGGTTCCTGTCAGATAGAAAGGATAATCCTAGTCCTTGCCAGGTTTGTCTCACATTTTCAAAGTATCAGTTGCTGTTCTCACCACTCACACACACGATTTAGCCTTTGCTAAGCTTCAGCAATTTAATTTTTCAGGGCTTCCGGAATCATAAACTTCATGACGTACTAAAAGCTCCAGGTGCAGCAGACCTGACAGCAGATGTTGATTTCAGCTATCTTCGAAAGATGACACAGGGAAGAACAGCCACGTTAGGCCCCATAAAACAGCGGGAGTTTTTAAAAAACATGGGCATTGACCTCCGGTTGCAGGTATGGTAGTGTTTACAGGTACATAAACACGCCTAATCCACAAGCAACGCTCTTAAGCAGCAAGAGAGCTTTTATTAAAATATGATTTTTTTAAAAAAGTTTTTCAAAGGAACCTATAAGCTTGAGATTAATGAGTCACTTCTCCTAGACCTAAGTTACTCTGGATCCCTTCCCAGTAAGCTGACTGTGTTACCTTGAGGAGTATTTAGTGCAAAACCTTGCTATATACATCAATGTATGAGCTCCACCAGGGATCTCACCAGTTGTACTGAACAGTATGGCAGTTACAGTGGTGTCAGTGCAAAGGAAGCAACAAGAGCCTGCAGGCGTGAAGGAATTCACAGGAAAGCAGGAAGGGCTGTAACTTACGTGCTTTGTCTTTAGGTGCTCTTGCAGAATTCACGTGACGCAGCAACTCAGGAGCAGTTACTTCACAGCTACGATATGCTGATGAATCCCAAGGAGATGGGGGAGCGTTTCAACTTTTTTGCCCTGCTGCCTCACCACAGACTTGAGGATCCCGAGAAGAAACATAAGCCAGAATCAAAGTCTCCCGTAGCTCCTGTTGCTGGATTTGGTGAACTCTTACTGAAGTAATTTCAAATACTGCAAATACACTGTCTAAGAGTAACAGCTTTCAATAGCAATTTATTAAAAGAGAAAAATCAGAGTAAAAGGAATGGAGTCCTGCATTTTATGGTTTTGCATACTAAAGGTTTTGCAATAATGTATTCAGAATAGAGCTACATGCACAGTAAGGTAAGAACTAAGTATTTTTATCTATCTTTGAACTGAAAGCACATGAAATGTCACATGACTTCTGCAGGCAGTTTTCTCACACTAATGTGCACTTCAGGGCCTAGCCACGTTTTGGTAAGGAGTGATCTTTCAGAGTACATCTAGCGGAGCACGCTAAGCCTGCTGACCAGCCTACTCCAAGCAGGATGTGCAGAAACCAAACCCTGCACACACAGAAACCAGCAAACACAAAGCAGAGAACAAACCATGTTTCGGGGGTCTTAGGATGGAGCCAAGTGAAGTATGTGCTAGTGGAATCAAGTTAAAACATGTCAGTAACAAACAGAGGTGCTAGGAGACTTTGAATGTACTCAGCTTTGGGACTTGCTTAAAACACACCACACCTTGGCATTTTTAAAGATATTTTCATAAAGAGAATAGTGGGAGGAAGCGTGCAGGAAGAGTTGGTAGTTCCAAGGCACCTGCTAACAGAATGACCACAGCAGGGCAGATCTAACAACACATCCACAACCAAGGAAGCATAAAGAAACATTTACTTCTAAGAACACAGGATAGGAGAGGTAATTCATGTAAATCAAAAGAACAAGGCTGATAGGGAAATAAATTTTATTTTCAAGCTTATCAGAGGATATTTACAAACAACGGGATGTATAAAAATATAAAAGTACTTGACAGTGTCCTTTTGAGGCTATAAATTTTACATGAGCTTTTTCCTAGCATCATCATAGCACTATTTCTTGAATGAACGCAACTGAATTCCTCTAGGGGTAAGGATATTAAATGCTGTAATCTACTGTTGTCAGAGTTTGCGGTAAAGGTAGAAAAAAGGGAATAAAAAAACTCAGCTATTTTTACTACTCTGAAGAAAGTTTACTCCTAACATATGTCTGATGTTTTGGTTCCTTGACTATTTGTTGCTTGTGGCTTCTACTGTCTGGCCCCGTAAGTCCATGTACACGCTCAGGCAGCCTCCCAAGGCCAACAGCTTTTTCTTTTTTTTTTTTCCTTTTTTTTTTAAATATAACTTGAAGAATAAATAGCTCATATAATATTTTGGAGCAGAGCAGACTTCTTGGGGAGAGACATCAGCCAGGTCTTCTACTTCATGGTTGTCCCCTCCTTCCTCTATTCCTGTTGTGCTTTTTCAAGTGACCGAGCTGGCTTTTTCCTCCCTTAAAACAAACAATCTTTTTTCCAAAAAACCAAAAAAAACACAAACAAAAAACCCCAAACAAACAACCCACAGGAAAACCTGAAGTGACAGCTCAAGCATTAAATCCGAAGTTTAAACCAGACCATAACTACATTATTACAGTTAGGATGTAAGATAGCAATGACTGCACTGAAGTTTGGTCACTTGAGGAGTGGAAGCTGAAAAAAAGCACTGCTTCCCTTGCCGAGCCCGGGCAAATACAAGCCTACCAACTTCAGAAGTGATTGTTCTGGTTCCAAGGATGCAAAGTGGTGCCTCTCTGAAGAATCAGTCCGGCCTTAACAGGATGGCAAGGTGAAGTGACAAGTTCTGCCCCGTTCAGAATTCCTTAGCGCTGCCCTGACAGCATAGAAGGGGAGGATGACCCCCGACACTGGAGGGGCAGGGAGAGCCATCAGGCAAGTCCCTTGCACAAAGCTGAGAAAACCCATGTGGAAGCAGAGAGGACCCGTGGTGGTCAGAAGAGCTGAAACACTGCCCGCTGCTGGCTGTAGGACACTGCCATACAGACTGCACCAACATTTGTTACGGAGTTTGGGATATCTTAACCACAGCTCAGCCTTTACCAACTTACCCCACCTACAAAATGCAGTGGCAGTTAGATTAAGGGCAATAGGAAAAGAGAAGTTGGGTTAAAGACCCACACCTACCTATGGGTACATACGTTTGCAACTGCCACTGACTTAACAGCCAGGTCACTGTCATTGCAAGCAGCTGCCAGCCCTAAAATAACCATGTACAATTTTATGTGTATCTAATGACTTACAAAAAGTCTGCTCACCTGCTTCCTTACCTGAATAACAACAGTAGAAAAAAAAAATACATACACACACAAAAGAGGAGATACCCCAAGGCCTCTCACTGACTTTGCAGTTCAAACCTGTAGAGCATTTTAAAAGTATTTCAAACCAAGCTCCAGTTAAGCAGCTTGGCAGATGGGATATTTGCAGTCATTCCAGACCTTCCAGCAGCACAATGCTGTTATCCCACACAAAAGGAAAGAGTTTACCTTTCTGGTTTTTAAAATAGGACAAAAAAAACCCACCCTCTTCCATTTGCATTTCGCATTCATGGCCTCGAACTTCTCTGAAATACAATGAATTTTAATTGTTATACTGTCCTCTGAGGGAATAATTTCCATAGAATACTGCTGCTTCCTCTCTGTTGTGCCACAAGTCCAATAAGCAGTTGGGAATCCATCAACTGAGGCATCTGCATAAAAAACTGAATTAGGAGCCGGTTTTGAACTCTTCATTGAACAGACAGCAACACTGAGCACAGTAAAGAGGATGGGGCGGGGGGGCTGCAGGTTTAGGTCAGAAGGCCAAGCCCTTTTCTCCTACATGCTCCTCCTAGCTGCCCCAGTAGAAGCAACAGGTGATTTGAAATCCACTGTTAGTCCTTCCTTTTGAGCAGAGCTAGCAGGCTACAAACTACTCCTGATGTAAGTTCCAGGGAACCTCAGAAAAATATTAGAAAAAAATTAAAATCTAATTACTCAACAGAAGAAAGCTGCTTGTATTTTCCCCTATTCTTCCACATCCTTCTGCTAAAAAGCTGCTTTTCCAGAGTGAAAGCATTTCCAATGCTACCTCAAGTCTTGTGTGCTCTCCGTGCCTTACTTGCATAGGTTTAAGGCAGAATGCCTTTGGTGTGCATCAGTGACGTGTGCCAGCCTTGCACAGCAACACATTGCAGTGGTTTATTGCTCTAACAGACAAAAGGTCCAGCACAGCTTTGATTGTCATCTCTTTAGATTGTCAGCCAGCTCTTCAAGAGGAATGTAAGAAGTTACAGGGTTTTCTTTTTTGGGGGTATCTGGAAAAATTTCAGTTAGGACAAAGACACACTTATTTAACTGTCATTAACAGCAGCAAATTATTCCATCATCTTTGAAACTGTATTTGACCTGAACCACCACGTTTTGCTATTAGCCAAGGTATTCTGCACTGATTTCTTTTTAACAGTCTCTTTTCACCATGCACAGTTTAGGAAACGGGAGATGTATCTAAATAACAGAAAACAGTCCTCTATGGCCTAGTAAATAGGGATTAGAAAACCGTTATAAAATTGTTATTGCCTAGGCTATTAAAAAAACAAAACAAAACAAACCAACTTGAAAAACACACAAACTGTTCAATCTGTACACGTTACACCTCAGTAATGGCTTTGTAGCTATACAGCTCGGTGAAATTTTACCCTATGGGGCTTATCCCACTGTCCAGTAACTACTCATAGTTTAAGTCAGAGATGGAGAAAGGCTTGTCAGGCGACAGTCTATTCCCACGTCAAGGCAGAGCCCTCTGAGGCTTTGTACACTGAACTGTCTGTACAGCATCCAGGAAGAACAACAGTCGTTCCAAAACTTATCTTCAGTTTCTGTCTGGAGTGTCCTTTGCTGCAGTTTAGCATAATGGATAAATCAGGGGTCTTCTTCCATGTCATCTGGGTTAGGGGCCATAATGAAATGCTGGGGGTACTCAAGGTTGTGCTCATAAGCATGTTCTTTCCAGCGTGCATCATCACTCTCGTGGGTGATGTAGCGCTCTCCGATGCGCGTTTCAAATTCTCTGAGGTCAAGCCAAGTCTGATAATCCTAAGGAGCAAAAGAGATTTAACAAGAGAAACACTTCAGGAAACAGCAGCGTTGCATTCCCACAGATAAATTCTGCAGTTTGGCTCTAGTTTTAGAATAAACAGCCCCAAGATGTAATCAATAAGATCTGTTAAAAAAACCCCAAGGATCCTATAAAATAAACACTACTCCCCTCCAAATACCTTAACAGTGTCTATAAAAAACAAATGGTCCAAAATGAAATAGATTAGTACCTAAGGCTGTAATACTGCAAAGCATGGAATCTTTTTGTAACAAGACAGCTATGGTAGCTGTATTACAAAATTGTGTGTACAGACACACATGAAATTATACTCATTCCAACACTGTACTCAAAATTAGTTGCATTTTCCCTTTACCGTCTTTTAAGTTATTTGTGTGCACGGCTACATGCACACAGTACTGTGAAACCACATCAGACAAGTGGGAAAAACTCCAACCCAAGTGACTACAAGTTACAGCACACACCCACTTGCGTGTCCCCTTCAGCACTGAACAAACATTGCTTGTCTCTGCATGGATTTCAGTGGGGCTCTCTGCACTCATCAGGCATTCAGGAGAGCACGTGAAAGATAAAGCTGAAACCAGGAATACTCAAGCCTCCATGAATGCTTGTTAACAAACTTTGATAGCAGTAGTTTTAATAATGCTCTCTGAAGGTCTTTATCCAAAAAATCATTATGAACCATTACAAACAAAGCAAGAGGCAGATGGGTTTACCTGTAACCACGGGTGACTGAGAGATTTATCAACGCTGAAACGTTTCCTCATCTTCACTTGAAGCAAATTGTTTATTAAATCAATGGCTGACAAAGAAGACAAAAAAATATAATGTTTAAATACTAAATCACTTTACCATCATTCATGTCCTGCAGCAAAAGAATATTTTTTATATGACTGTGTATCCAACTGAACTCTTAAACTTGACCAAGCTCTTGAATTTTATATATAGCTTTGCTGAGGTTAAATGAGGTACAGAATAGGTAGAGGGTAAGCTTCCCTCCCAGCTTTGATGGAAACACTAAGAGCTTTACTACATTACTCATTAATCTTTTTCTCTGCTGATTTTAGTGATTTTCAGAAGTGCATACCTAATGGGTATAATTCTGTGCTCCAAAATGAGGTAGGTACTTCCACATCGACCCGTGTGTTAATGATACATACAGTACTAAAAGCTGGCATTGCAGAGCTCTAGAGACCAACCTTGTTGCTTTAGAGACCAACCTCAAACTTCTAGATTGTTCAGAACTGACCCCAAGATCCAGGTTTCATTTCACTTGCTAACACACAAAACTAAAATCCCAGATTCAACTTTGAACCGTTTCTCTAATTAAGAGTCTAGATAAAGAATGTTTTGAAATCAGGGTACAGCAAATACACAATTTAACTTTTCATTGGGAAGTTTGGGAAGTTTCCCATTCCTTGGGCATGCAATCAATTTTTCTTGCTAAATCTATTGGCTTCTTCTGCCCTAAAAATTATCTAAAAACATTATATTTGACAATTCATCTTTCACAAATAAGTGAAAAAAACAGCTCATGTTGTTCCATTTTAGCATAGTCTACTGAACTCAAACTATCAAAAAATTCTCACTCCTATCTGAATGAACCTCGAGGATTAAGCACTTGAACACATTATCTACGTATAAAGACATTCTAATAGAGAAGATTCATTTCTTTACCTTCACTAGAAATTTCCTTCCAAGGATTTGGCGGGTACATAAAGGCTGCGTTTTGAATCTGATCATTTATATCCTCATCTTCATTAAATGGGAATGTACCACTAAGGCTCACATAGACAATGACTCCTACCGACCACATGTCTAGAGAGCGGTTGTAGCCTTTGCTCCTCAGCACTTCAGGGGCAAGGTAAGCAGGGGTCCCCACCACAGAGCGACGGAAAGACTTTTCACCAATGATACGTGCAAAGCCAAAATCACACAGCTTCACCTGCAGGAGAAATCGATTTTAAACCAAGAAATCTCTTCTTGATCTCTAGAGGATGCTACTACCCAAGACCAGAGTGGTACTTGATGTGGTTTCTGCCATATTTTTAAACATTCTATGCACTAAATCAAAGACAAAACATTACATAAGCCAGTCTCAGTTGAGGTTTTAGGTTGCTGGTTTTGCAGACTGCAGATGGGGTGTGCTTCAGGCTGGGCCATGAACTGGCCTTGCACAGACTAAGGTCTGATGCAATCTGTGTAGTACATGGCCACAAATGTGTGCAGATAATTACAGAAGACTTTATTCCAAACTCAGCTCATTTTTAGAGGTAAATCCACACTCTCACAAGGCACAGAACTTTTAAGAAACTACATGAATCCCAGCCAGACCACATTTCTCTTAATCACGTTCCTGAAGCTGGAGGCTTCAGCTAGACAGAAATGAAATGAGTTTTAGCTCGAACTCAGAGCCAGCTGCCTCTCTGGACAGAGCAGTCCCATAATCATCCAGGCAAAAAGCATCAACAGCTGGTGCCTGCACTGATGCTCAAATCTCCATGGTTCTTTAACTTGAACACAGCAGGCACTTGTACAGAAAAAAGAACCCAGATCAAGTCTGGCACTAACCCCAAGTTAATAAGCCTTCCTCGGGATATAACAAAGAACAATGCACTACAGGCCATACAAGTGACTCTCCAGAAATCCACTCCACTTTACATTAATGAGGTAGGACTGGAAACAATTCCCTGATGCTGCCTAACAGCTTTTAGTTTCTGTGCATCCTCCACAAAATCCATACTGTTCAAAGAAACTACCACAGTAGTTGAGAGTACACAAACATTAATACCATTGGACAGCATTTCTCTTCCAAAAATTAGCTGTTAGTTTATATTACATTGTCATATCACACATACTGATGATGAAAACCGCTGAGCAAGACCAGTGACAAATAAGCCAGCCCCTTTCCTAAGTAAGTTCCTAAGTAAGACAGACAGGACCGAGGAAGAGAAGATGCTGCATAGCAGGAAAGATGTTTCCCCAAGGTCAAGCAGCACTGGAATGAAAGTGAGGACTGGTCTTGAAGATTCTAGTCCTGTTCCTTTTCCACTAGACTATTCTCACTAATCCAGGATATCAATTTCCATGCACTCTTCACAAGTATAAAAAAGATGTGGTTTATGCAGCCTTTTGCTAAGTGCTGGCACTAGTTGTACTTCTCAGACTCCTTGGCAAAAAGAATGCTGGAACACAGCTTTGTTGTGAGATGGGACCCACGACTGAGCGGAAAGAAACTGAAACAGACCATTGAGCATAAAAGCCAGGTGAAGAGTTGGAAGGGGAGGGGGGGGGACAGGGAGGGAAGATGATTAGAACACACATCTTTCAAGTAATTCCAGATTAAGTCAGTGGAACAATCCCCCAAGAGGCCACCTTGCCTACATTACTTTAAAAAAAAAAGAACTATCAAAAGTGATGAAAGAAGTATTTTTTAAATCTTCACTCACTTGAGGGAATGGCTCTGCTGATGCTAGTAGTACATTCTCTGGTTTTAAATCACAGTGCACAATATTCTTGAAGTGTAAATTCCTCAAAGCAACAAGTATCTACAAAAAGGAAAGAATATTTTCATAACTGTTCAAGGGACTGAAAGTGTTACAACTCACACACACTAAGCAATACAGTAATTTGTGTCAACACAGTCTTAAAGCATTAACAGGTGTATCCTATGCAAGAACTATTTTTTCCCAGCCTATCAAGACTTGGAACCAATGAGTTCAATTTCGCCCTCCCACCCCCTCACCCCAACTTCTCCTCTCTCTTTTGAATGCTTACTGTTTTGACATGTATGACCATAATGTAATGTCTTGGGAAAGAAGGGCAAAAAATTTAACATAATTAGCATTCAAAATTCTTCCCACGTTTATTCACCTGTCATCAGGTGTGCAGCCCTCTGTGCTGCCTCTTTTAAATAGCAATACCGAAAATGGCTTCTCCAAACTCCATTCTCACAGAACGACAAAAGACAAATCTAGCCTTTCCTCTACAGGTAGAGAGACTGAATGCCAACCTGAGTGACCATGAACTTAGTTATTCGTTCTGGAAGTCGACTTTTCTCACTGGAAAGGATCATCTCTAGCATATCCCCATGCAGCTTTTCCATCACAACAAAGACCCGTTCCGGGGTTTCAAACATACATTCCAGGTTCACAATCCCAGGGTGATGCAAATTCTAAAATAAAGTAGTACAGGTACATCACTACAATACAACAGTATGGAATATCCTGAATTACACAGAAGCGTTGTGCCTCAAAACAAAAAGTCATTAAGGGGAGAGTTAGAGGTGAAAAAAGAAATGTCTGAGGCAAAAAATTAGCTCAGAACACAAATGTCCAAATGTCAACCCATGAAATATGCTGATTATCACTAGTGAGACAGGTTTAACACAAGTTATCTATAACCATTCATTTTACTGTTGATACACCCGGTAGCTTAAGTACAGAACAGGCAAGAATAACACTCAAATTGATGAGCCAGTAGTGGAAGACAGCCAAAAATAATACAGAATTTCCTGCTACCCAAGGGAGACAATATAAGAGCCAAAGTACAATTCATCAACGGCTCCCCTGCAGCGGGTAGATACCACTCCAAAATTATCAACTACTGTCAACTCAGTAATTCCCGCTCTTCTTAGATTCCCTCTCACAACAAGACTTACGAATCACACTCACAGATTTACAATTCAGTTCAGAGCACTTACACACATTACAAAAATCTTATCAATGGCTTGAGACAAACTCCAGTGTGATCCAAAAATACTTTTATACCTGGAGAATGGCTACTTCGTTACGCAGCTGACTTTCCTGCTTGGTTGGAAACCTCATCTTGTCGATGACTTTGATAGCCACATCTCTTCCAGTCTTCCTGTGTTTTCCTAAACAGAAAGGCAATGTCAGCCATCAAGAGGCAGAAGTAATTCATAGCTGTAAAACACTACAGCAGAAACTTTGGGGAAACAAGTATATTTTATATGACTGTACAATATTACTATATTGACATTTAAAATTTCAATTGGCATATGTGATCAGCCTCAACAAGAGGATAGTAGAAAAATTTAAACTGGTTACTACTGTGCTGTCAGGTATGCACCCTGGCTTTACATACATTAGGTGAAGTTTTTGTTTGTGCAAGGGACTTGTGCATTAGCAAGTAATATCCACAGAAAATTCTCTCTCCTGGAAAAAGAACTAACAAAAAAACCTATTCGAGAAATATGAAGAAGGATCTACAAGCCTTCTCCAGCAGTTTCATACTTCCGTGGGCTCCACACAAACAGGAAATTATATATAATATTGTACAGGAACATAGGGATAATTAGAGCACCATGAAGAACAACATGTTAGCACCCAAGGACAGTCTGCTGTCATCAAAAAAGCTCTAAAAGGTTGTGGTAAGAAGAAAAAAGTGATGACAGCACCAAATACTACTCCTTGCTGCAATCAGCATGAGCTACACAAAAAGCATTCCACAATACACAGAGAGGATGTCAAGGGCCAAGTGAGCAGCTGTAAGTGCTTACCCAGCTTCTCCACTACTGCTAAAACGACCTCTGTCACATTCACACCAGTGAGGTTAATGCAAGACCTTGATAATCTAAGGTATTTAATACTAAACTAATACAGAACAGTAAGTCTGCACCAAAGGAAAAAAAATTCAGTATCCACTCAGTGAAATATTTGGAAGCCGTTTTAGGAAAAAGGCATGACAGACAGCTACAGTGCAAGCAGCACAAGGGACTCTATTGGAACTGCTATTGGAGCCCAGATACACCTCACTGACCATCCCGCTGCTGCTCTGCACTCAGGACTGGGGGCCAGGGCTTAGGCAGGGAATAGGAACTGCAACTAATGCACCTGCCTTAAACTGTCATGAATAAAGGATCAAAACCAGGCTTACCTCCACCACACTAAGTAAGGCAGTTTATGGAGACATTGCTCAAGGTCTGAAAGTGTTTACAAGGTTACCAAATACAACTACAAATTGAAGAGCAAAAAATAAGTTTTGAAAATATTACATTAGTGCTAAGGAGAGCATATGCTGTATAATGGACTGTCACAGACAACAGCTAAAGCCAGACATCTTGAGAGATCTGAGGAGTTCTGTTATTTTGTCTGTAACAAATCAGCAATTTTTTGGCAAAATATTAGAAATCACAGCCCTCAGCTATAATTTAAACAAAATCCTAGATTCTGGGAAAGTGACCCTGGCTCCACTAGGCATCAATTTATACTGAAATGTAGCAGAAATACCATCAACTACAAACTAGGTGCAAACCTAAAAGATAAATGTTAGGTTGCAAGAGAACATAAAGCAAAACCACTAAACTTACAAAACACTAAACTATAGAAGCTAGACTAGAGCTAAAAAATTGAACACAAAGAAAGGTTAACAGAAAAGCAATTGAAAATTAATTTTCCTAAGTAAAACAGAATCAAACAGGTTTCAGTACAAGTTTTACATCAGTAAAAAGCTTTACAGTTGTTTTTTTTTCTATTGATATTTTTCAGACCCTTCCAAATGAACCAAAATAGGCAAAGGGAAATTATTCTCACTGAAAGAAACAGGAGTTGAGTATCAATATCCTGTAAACTTCTTGATTAACAATTTGTAAATGTTTGTCCAAATAGAGGATATATAAAACCCCACAACAACAACAAAAAAAAACCCACAACAACGTAAGCAACTTAATTTTACCTTCATCTTTTTAAATAAAAGGTTTTATTACCATTATTTCAGTAGGTCTACACAGGTGGAGGAAGCCGATATTAGAAGTTATCAGACTGAGTCTCCCAAAACAATTACGCAACTGTGTAGAGTTCTTTCAAGCTTGTGATTTTCTCTTAAGAAACTGAGTATGCATATCCTAAATGTTTTAAGGAATCTTTAAGCAAAATGATTCAGTGTAATAAGAGCCTTTTGTAAGTATTTATTATAAGCATTGAATTGTGAAAAATACCAAGATGAAATATACCTAAAAGACAATTCAGGAGAGTATATATAGAAATCAAAACATTAAACTACTGTCTGAATTTGTGCATGCTCTATTTGTAAGGGAGGGAGCATGGTTTGTTTCACCCTATGCTTTAAGAAAAACAAGGGGAAAAAAAAATTAGACATCTTAGAAGAGTGATATAAAACCAGACCATAAAGCTGCATTTCCATCAAGCAGTTCAGAAGTAATAGAGAAAAGTATTTAACTACACAACTGGCACATAGAAAAACTGTAGCCACAATAATTCCTGACTAGAAAAACAACATGACTAAAGCAGAAAGGTTATCACTTTAAAATCATTAATTATCACTTTGTCTGTCTTTCCAGATTATGGTGTGTGGTTCTATCAGATAGAACACACTGGATTAAAAAATAGTAAAAAAAAAAAAGGGTGGTGGGGGGAACTGTTTATATGCTGCGGTTTTAGCATTTCTTCTTTTTGTAATTACGAACTATTAAGAAGTTATATGTTGCAATAGAAGTTTTTAAAGAACAAAAGGGATAAAACCACATTTGAAACTTAAAATTGAGACCTCTTGAGAAGGAAGTCCTCCATCTACTTTATCCCGCTGACAGAAACTATTAGTGACACTGCTTGCATAACATCTGTCACTAGTGTGCAGTGCAGATGCTAAACCTACTTAGATGCCCATGCAAAACTGTAAACACAAAAAATCAATTGTAAGAAATACTCTACATAGAACTGCAAAGAGAATCCAAACAAAACTTCTAACAAGATAAACTTCAGCTAGACATTCCAGATGCAGCAAAGTAAATCTGAAAACGCTAATTATATCATGCTTACAGACATGCTACCTTAATACATGCATAATAGAATCTGATGTAATTTACCTCCATATACAATACCGAACTGACCAGAACCCAGCACCTCATCAGCAAATATCTGGTACACAGAGCTGATATCCTAATGCAAGAAAAAAAAGAAGTCTCAAATATCAGGAGTAATCAAAATGTTCATGAGCAGAGTAGTTAGTTCTGGCTAAATTGTATTTCTATTTTATGCTAATCAAACCCTGTAAAGCGTGCCATCATCACCCTGAAGGGAAGGGAAAAGCGCAACAGACTTCCTGAAGAGGATTCACTTAGCTGAGCTGCAAGCAGGGACATAGAATCATAGAATCATTCAGGTTGGAAGAGACCCTTGGGATCATCAAGTCCAACCATCTGCCCTACTCTACAAGTTCTCCCCTAAATACATACATTCATATAAACTGCCAGCTGTACCAGGAAAGTGGATTACTTCCTGTATACAGCTTTTGGAGCTACTATGCTATGGTTCTGCTTTCTCATCCAGACACTGTTACTACTACTTTGTAATTCCCAGGTAAATAAACACAGGTATACATGATGTATACAATATATGTATATGACTCACCACATTCTCCTGGACCTGGCAGTTTGAAACGGAGATGCTTAGAGATAACTCTTCTGCAATAAAGAAGACATAACTGAGTAAGTAAATAGGATGGGTAGACTTTTTCTAGTAAGAAGAGGGGAAAAGAGGAAAACCAAACCTTCACTGACTTCTAACCCAGCCACGGTGAAACAATCTTTATTGATGTTCTGCAGAAACATCACACCCTGGAACTCAGATTTCACAGTTTGATTTAAATAACCCTGGGAGTTCTGCTGGAATTCTTTCCCTATTTTTGTCATATCACCGATTACAAAAATAGTAGAACACTACAAGCGTACACACAGTAGAGAGCTGGAGAACCCAAAGAGACAGTGACATGGAGGTTGTGTAAGAGTTCACTTTGCTTCTAAGAATTCTGGTGGTAACATAGGAAAGTACAGGGAAGAAAACTGAGTAGATCCCTTAAAGTCTAATGAACGTGGTTACTAATTTTGTGTGGCATCAAGATATACAGAATTGATGCGTAAGAAAAGGGAACAAATCAACCAAAGCAAGTAACAGAAGATGTGATAATTTAAAAAGCAATAAAATCCTTAATAGAAGCAATTTTTGTTTCACGGATAAACTAGAGAAGCATATCAATTCTTGAAATATAAGAGTACATCTGGGACATGTAATCTGCAAGTAAAAGCACCAGATAAAGATTTTTCAGCCTGCAGCAGACGTTGGCATGAAGTTTTCATCACAGGAGTAACATTAGGATGCGTCGACAAGAAGAGGAAGGCAGAAAATACCCTTTAACTTTGACTCCAAGAGAGAGGGAAAGCATGCCAGAAACGGACACCCATCACTTGTTAGCTTAACTCCCCAAAAAATGTAGAACAGTAATGTAGAACAAATTCAAATCCAAGCTGGATAGAAGATACACTATAGATTTACCAGAAAAAATAGTAGAGCCTTTATCAACCTGAGAGCAGCCTTTGCTTTAAAAACATACTTTTTAAGAGAACAAAGAAAACATCTGTATCTGAGGGAGATGGCAGTGGCAGATCAAAGTTACTAAGGTCAACACAAACTGCAGCAAGGCTGAAACAAGGGAAGTAGAAAACGAAGATCCCGTTTTTGAAACTGTTTAAAGAGAACACACAAAACCCTTCTCCACAGATGACTACAGAATACAAAATATCTGGTAGGCAGAGATTGTATTACTCCTTCCAAATAAATCTCTTTGTTTAGTGTTTGAAAGGCCTGGGGCTGGAAAATTGTCACTTCTGAAGAAATCAGTCATGCCGGCATTCAATATGTAATCTATACTAGGGTACATCTTACTAATCTTCTCTTTCTCATTTCAGCTCAGAAACATCCCACAAAGAAACATTCCACCCCAAATGTCTCTAGGTACAGCTCACAAACAACTCTTTGCCATGGGTCAGACTGGAAATACATTCTCATTTCTACCTACTTTCTGGCTAAAACGTGGTATAACCCGAGCAGACAAAATGTATTATGAATATTTTGACACTATAAATTCCCTGCTGCTGCAAGTATTTCAAGCACTGGAATTGTATCCCTGCATTTTTGGTCTTTTAATTTAAAATAACATATTTTAGGCTTTGGCAGGCTTTTTTTTTTTTAACTAAAAGTCTAATTTTTCTTAAAGGGTCTTGGGATACATTTCATGGCTTACAGTGTGCAGGAAGGAGAGGAATGAATAGACATTTTGTGGGCTCTTCAGAGTTTAAGAAACAACTTGATGAGTTGTCTAAGAATAGGGGAATGCCATTCCACAAGTCACAGTAGTTTCTTATACTCCTATAGTCCTAAAGACGTTAAAATATTTATTCTCTGTATCTACTGCTGCAGCTCTGTTCCCTACCACTGTCAAGTTTTAATACACAAATGCTATTATTTATATCTGCAAAAACATTGATTTTGGAAAAAGCAAGTGTCTTTGCAAGTCTCAGCAACAGTAAACTTTAAGTTCTAGAAAAAGAAAAAAAAAAAAGAGCTTTGGTGCATATATATTTGGAACTAAAATTTTTGTATCAAAAGTGTCATTTTACATACATATAAGGCCAGTTATGAGGTATCATCTTACAGGTATGTTTCTTCACTGTAATTAAATACAGATACCAGTACTGGCATTTCATAGTTTATCATTTCAGACCACGGTTGCATTTTCAGAAAGTGTTTTATCTCAGACTAACATTCACATCTTCTTAAGTGTTGCTGATGCAGAATAACCACAGATGAGAAACTAATCTCGGAATGTGCTGCAAAAGAAAATGTCACTAGAAGATTAAAGCGTGGCTGAAAGATGAAAGAAAACTAAAGAATAAAAGCATAAATGTCAGTACAGAATGTGAATGAATGTCACTGGAAATAACAAGATGCCTGATGAGAAAGAACAGAATATATAGTCAAGGGGAGTTTCTATAATGAATACAATCATATGCCAGAGAAAGAAAGGAAGGACGGACAGACGGGTGCATAAAAGGATAGGGTACCTCTTTTTATTACTCCCCACAACCCAGCAGTTCTACCCATCACTAGCAGTATTTACATTGCACCACTAACCCCTTTTCTTCTCCTTAGCTACTGACACTTCAGATTTAAAAAAATATATAGGGGACACCATCAAAAAGCATGCAGATTTAGTTCTTCAGATATATATACTTTTTTTAACTATAGTCCCTTTTTACATCCAGTAGCTATGCGTGAGTTCTTAATGCTCCTGCAATAAAGCTCTGCCATAAGCATTTATATCATAAATCTGATTCTTAACCTCTACTTCCTGTTTTGACAGATTCAAGCATTTACCCACCCTCCACAAACCTCAGCGTAGCTTTTTAAAAAGTTGCAGAAAAGTATGGACCCGAGTCAGCAGAGAACAGACAGACAATACTCCACTCTAAGTAAGCCCTCTTCTGAAAGGAATCTCTATCATTAACAGCTTCAGAATATGAATAATAGTGCCTTGTCTCCCTGCTTACTGTGATCTTTTCCTTGTCCTGCAGCAGTGCAAATGCTAGCTTGAGGAGTGACTGGCATCAAAGCCTGACGAATGGCTTTCTCCCAGCCCTGAGCTACGTCAAGTCCAACTCCGGTGGCAGCAAGAACAGGACTGTGATGAGTGCTGCCATTGTTTTCGCCAACAAAGTACACCATCGTGTCAGTGATGATCTCAAAACAGTATGGGTTGCTGCCCTGCACCACGTTTGAAAAATCTCGAGGCTGAGTCACCTGGAGAATTTCTGAAAGCGGAATCTCCTGAAGAAAAATATTAAAGATTACAAAATGAAAATGCACATAATATTTTAATATACTGATAGGGTACCTCTACAAGCGTTCACCAAGAAATCAAAACAAATATATCAGACACCAAAACATCAAGCTTCATAACTAATGTCAATCTGTTGATGACCATTTCCCACTCAGTTTCCTGAATTCCTCTACACAAGTCTAGAGAGACTTCCAGCCCCACCACAGTTCTCTCTACACAACTTCCATTCTCCACGCAGATAAACTGCATTTATATTAAGCACGACACACACCCCCACCACATACAAATGATGCACAACTCTAAAATTATAATTTTCCCCTCTGCAGCTTATGCAGCTTAGCTAGAGAAGAACACAACAGGGGAATAAAGCAAAAGATGACAACATTAAGAAGAGGACGTTGTTCTAGAAGCTCATCAAGAAGCACTGCTTCACGTATCTGAATTGGTTTGGGTAAAGATTCTCTTTCATATAGATATTAACAACTTCTACCAACTCTTCTATCTTGCCAGTTTAAGATCATGGTACAAGCAGTACTAGCAAACAGATTTGAAGGAAGAAATGGTTGCAAGTTCACATTAGCTGGAGGAGGACATTCCACACACATGGGAAGGTGTACGGGTGCACATCGCTTGCACGAGTAGTGAATAGGCAGGTGAACACCAGGTTGGCATTAGGGGTTAAGAGACAGTAGCTGATTAAGATGAAGAGCAAATAAATGTAAAGGCAACAACTGTGAATTACTCTAACAGCAAAGACAACCTGAGATTCAAGCAGTTTAAAAAGGGGGGCAAAGGGGCAAGTCAAAGGACTAAAAGCAGTGACATAACAGAGCAACAAGCAAGGAACATATTTTACCAGCTGTGTTTTGAATGCACAGGGCAACACAAGTATCAGGGAGGTCTGAGAAGAAGAGACTGCACTGGTCAAGATAGGGATGAAAAGGATCTGGGCAAGTTTAGCTGGGTGTACAGAGAAAAGGCTTGATCTTAGAGATGTTATAAAGGAAGAAGCTGCAAGATTTGGACCCCCACCTAAATGTGTGAGACAAGAAAGGGAAAAATCCTGTTTATACATTGGAACACATTGTCTGAATATTCCACTATTGAACACATTACTATGTTAACAATATACTAAACTTAACAGTAAGTTTCATTTACATAACACCGTGCTGTACAGGAAATTTCCCTCTCAATCTTCATTCCAACGTTCAGTTTTACAGTTTGGAATAATTTAATTTTGGGAACCCAAAATAACATACACAAGCATGCAAACTTTTAGTCACTACTTTTAGAACATAAAAATCCTAGCCTTGGTTATACTGGTGGCCAAGTAAATTCTCTGGCAATTGCAAAGAAAGTTTCATATGCTAAGCAATTCAGGAGAACAGTACATGTGAAACGTAAGGAGAGGCACACTCAAAGGGATTAGAACAGGAGCTGCAAGCAACTTCTCAGAGTTAGTCCCGGTCCTTCTCACTTACAAGAAGCTTTGGCCAACAATTAACCTGTCACAGTTTTTATTACAAAAGATGGGGAAATGTTGATAATAGTTATACTGCTCAGAAGTAGATTTCAGATCTATAAAGCTCTGAATATATCTGGTGCAAATTAATTATTACTCATCGTTACATTAATTACCTTGTAATATTTTGTTCCAGACTCATTTTGAAATAGCGTGAGGCATTTGCTGTCCAGTCTCCAATAATGTCTTTTTCTCTACAAAATGCACAGCACAATAACATAAGAACTAAATAACTGGTATGACAATTGTTATCCCATTATTTAAATGAGACATTTTTGAAATGACAAAGATAACCAACGAACATTATTCTACAGTCACATCTTAGACCAGATACATGAAGACAGACACTTTGGGAATAAAGATTCTTTTTTAATTCAAGAAGAGGCTCAGAAAATTATTTCCACAAACCAGAAAAAAATATAACTTACCTTACAGTAAACTGCTGTTGTCACTGCTATTTCTCGTATAGGAAAACCAGTTACCTACATGGGTTTTGCTCCAGGTGCATGTGCTCATAAAACCTGAATTATTTGCATTTACTAACAACTGTAGGAGTCATGCTCTCTCCCTCTGTGCCCTCACACCAACAGCACAAGGGTTCAAGGACTGAGCAAGTCCAACAAGGCCACAATTTTTTTTGTCAAGACAGAATTTTAGAAGGTCAAAAGCACACACCGCTAAGACAGATTATGAGATTCAAGTGGACAAGTTATCTTGGGGAGGGATAAAAATCAAGACAGACTAAATAGCCATTTTCTGGAATTCTGTACCAATGAGAAATACAGTCTCCACCATAAAGTAATAAGAACTGTGGTGCACAACCATCTTGTAATTTTAAGCTAAGGATCATTCCTCAAAACAAATATGCTTTTAGAAAGCTAACATGACTATATCAAACTGCCTTTGCTTGTACCATGTGTGCATAGTTAAAAACCCATTTCCTTTTTTCTGTGACAAAAATCCAAGACACTTAACTCTGGCCTAGAACGACACTAGTTTGAAACATAGAAAGCTGCATTTAAGTCACTTCAAGCATGGGGAAGCTAAGACTAACTCCCGTAGAAGTTAGACTAAGAAAGCTAGGCCATGAACTAAGTAAATGGAATTCCCAGCCAGCACTGAAAGGAAACTGTGGGAAAGCAGAGGGTGAACCTGTCCTTTGGACAGATACTCTCTTTACTAAATGATGAACCAGAGAAGACTTTGGAGGAAGGGAATTAAACAACTTGGTAACTCAGGGATTCAAAATTAGCCCGTACCATATTCTGCAAAAGAATGGGCTCAGAGCGAAGAAAAGCATACAGGTGAGTATACAGAAACTTCTCATTAAAAAGGGTGAAACACCTGGTTACGCGGGGTCAACATGAGGTATACAGATATTGTTGTTAAAATGAACCTGTTTGGGACTGATAGCTGTTTCAAGAATAGGAAACAGCCTGACATTGCTGAGAGCAGAGCGGCCAAGGGAAATAGGCAAGAGTCTCCTCCCATTAGGAAGCTCTGTGAGATCTTGCTTGGCTGAAGGTATCTTGCTGCGGGGCAGAATACTGCATTTCATTTGAATGGCCTCTTTTGGTAGATGTCATCTAAGTAGCAGCCAGACTGACAGATGAAAACAAATCAAACTACACTAAGATCTACAATCTGATCACTGTTTTATGAGGAGGTCCAAAAAAATCCATGGAAAAATGTAGTGGCTAAACTGAAAGATTAAATCAGAGCCAAATACCAGGTCTGCCCCAAACACTGCTAGAACTATTTGTCTTTGTGGCCTTAACTTTCCTGTAGCCAGCTGATGATAATTGTGTCTGTTAAGTAGCCTTAGCTGGAATCTCATTGGATACTTACTTTGGTTTTGCAGTTTCTGACAGACAGTGGTCTGTTCAGCAGACAATCACAAAAAGTAAAAATACATACTACAGTAACTTGCTCTGACTAGTATCACTCCTCAGCTTGATTTCAGAAGAGCTTAAATAACTGTTTCTCTAAATTCCTGAAGTCCCTCCCTTTCAGACTCCTGCATAGAGACAAAGAATGCAAAAGAATTTATGCTGACTTTCATAAAGTCTTAATACAACACACTGTATTTCACAAGAACTTCTTGACTTTATCCTTTTCATTCATCTACCAAAAGACAAGAGGATTCACTGCTTCCCATCAGACAACTCTAAGGAATGCAGTTGTTTTTCCTTATCTTCCTCCTCAAAACACAAAACAAAAGAGCTTGCTTAAGAAGGTTCAATTCAGAGATCATTATTGGTAGCACTGAAAACAAATAGGGTAGTCTTTTTGGAGGAGACTTGTATGCCCAAGGACAATCTCATTCTTAAAAGAGAGAAGGAAAAGCACTACTGAATCACCACATGAAGAATTTCGAATAAATTACAGTTTCTTCTTTGCACCAGTTTTCTTTATAATTAATATCATGGCTTAGTTCTTTCAAATTATACTGTAAATCAGAATATCTAAATGAAAGTAATAAAAACAATGGTTTAGAGAAATAATTTAACTTAATGTAGGAAGAAACTGAAGTCACTGACCAGATTGTCTCTACTAGTATAGTGAACCATCCATCCTTCCTTCACCATTGTACTGCTCTTCCTCTTTGTGTGCTTGATGGACTGTACAACTCTCATGAGAGGAATATTGTTGCTCGTTGAAGGACTGAAGAAAAAAACAATAGAATAGTTAATATTTAACAAGATAAAATACAATAGTACTGCCATTACACCGGTCCTACACATACGGCCCATAATTTTCAGGAACAGGCACCTTTTGTTCCCGTACAGATTATTTCACTGACTGCTGATGTTAAGGTATCTGAGCCCTCACTAGCTCTCCTAGTGCAAGTACGGCAGTACTCTATGGGCACAGAAGCAGCACAACGGAATGAGGACATCTACAGAAATCATCCACTCAAAAATTAGGTGAGACTGCTGGTCTTAATCCTACATAAAAATCTAATTAATATAAACATAACTGTTATTTTCTGTTTTCTGTGTAAGTTGACTATGTTACTTCCTTATATTTTTATTACATTAATAAAGGTCCCTATCAAAGCATGCTTTCCATTTAGGAAAATATCAACAGGGATGTGGTCATTCAAATGACAGCTGCTCTAGGAAGTGTTATCAATGCTCAGGGATATTAACTGTCCTGCAGACAAAGACCTGACAATTTCTAATGTTTTGACACAGTCATTAGTTAAACATAGAGGTTTTAATAGCACTGAAGGTGAAATGAACCGCTAAGTTGCCTACTTAACACCAGAGCTCCTACACATGGTTCTGACAGAAACATTTGTAAACACACAAAGTCACATGGCAGATTCAAAACCAGAAATGTAAGGATGCTTTAACACATCCCACAGATACACAACTGGCTGACAACAGGATGCTGTACATGCCAAAAAACTTCAATTGCTTCAAGTGCAATTGAAAATAAATTGAAAAAAATCCTACTTAGAGGTGGAACACAGAAAATATGCTACTTTTAACTCCGGAAGTCCTTGAGCTATAAATCAGTGAAAGTTGAGAAGGTATCACTGTATACTCTTCCCTACTTACTTGCTATTAAGCACTGAGCTAAAATGACCTTTGCTTTGACCTAATACAACTGCTCTTACACTAATAAGAAAGAATTAAAAAAATCAGAATGACACTATTCAGAATAATACCAGCAAGTAAAGAGACCAGGCTTGATTAAAAGACTTCAGAAGAAGACAGAAGACTTCAGAAAAATTACATTCACATTAAAAAACCCAAAGCATTCATCTGAAATGCACGTAAAATATGATGTGAATATTAAAGTATCTTGAGTAATTCCTTTTAAATCAGCACATGTATAAGAGTAATTGAGGCTAAAGTCAAAGATCTTAGTCATGTCTCAGTCATGTTAAGCCAATACATAAATTTTATCATGTTTTGATAATCTGGTTTTAATTCTTTAGCAACAGTCATAACACTGCACTTTTTCCAGTTAGAATAGACTATAACATTTTAATTAATGTTTCAGATTTGCTTGTGACAGGATAACTTTACAAAGCAGTTTCAAGTTAAAAAACAGAAGTGAAAAATTACACTTTAAGCTGTAAAACTGGGCTAATCAGAAGCTTTTTACTCAAAGTTTCACTTCACAATACTGAGCAAAGTACACCCGGAGCAAAGAAATCCACCTTATGACTTACCTGATGGTTTTGACAGCTTCCTCATCTTTGTCTACATCAAGGTCAGATGGATCCATAAAGAAGATTTTGTCCTCTGGAGGAGAAGGCTCTTCAGCATCATCTAGACCCCGACTACCATCACTGTTCATTTCACTACTATCGACTTCCATTGGCATGTCCAAGTCCTGGCCTGGGCTAGCAGGTTCTGAAAGCAACACAGCATTCAGATACTATCTCAAATACACAATTGTAGAAAAAAACCCAAACAAACAAACAAAAACCCGACCAAGCACAAAACAACAAACCCACAACCAAAGAAAACACAAAAAACTCCACCAAATTTCTTCTTCAGTTCACATTTATGCAAGTAAACATAAAAGCACAATAAAAATATTCAAAATCCTCAAGTTTTTGCTAATTAATGCAGAGTGTGCAAATAAACATTATGAATTTGTCTTTGCTAAATGCCAAGGCAAGAGAGATCCAACCAAAACAAGAATCATATTGAAAGAAACGAGAGTGAAAAGCTTAAGGTCTAAACCTAAATCTCATTAAGTAATTCTGTTCCAAAATTAATCAGTACAGAGTAACCTTTTGATGGCTAGAGATGACCCAGAGAATTATTCCTGTGCAAATGAAATTCTCTGTCAACAGAAACCCATCTTTGTTCTCCCTGCCATTGTAGCCCATAATAGCAAAAGTAAGTGAGAAAACAAGGGGCTGTGGCTTTGCAGGAAAAGAGAAAAGCAGGACAGATCTTAATCTCATCTTACTTTCCACTGGCAGAAGTTTCTAAAAGCTCTACAACTTCCACCTTAGAAAACTAAGATATACTAAGAACTTTGCCTGTTTTGGTGGTTGTGGCTTGTTTTGGGTTGGTTTGGTTTTGGTTGTTTTTTTTTTTTGTGTAAGGTTACCTCACTTTAAATGTGGGAGAAAAAAAAAACACAAAAAACCCCACCAAAAACAACAACAAAAAACCCAACCCACTCCTACATCCACAGAAGAATTGTCTGAAACTGTTGTTCCCAACATATGTGCTCTAGCACACACGGGTGCTTAGCATCACAAGGGTAGTGAAAGCAGGCAGAAGCCCACGATATGTTGCACATTTTTGTTCATGGCCACCAATCTCCTGACCCAGGCAGGAGCCTTGGAGCTGGAGAAGGCAGGCACAAACCAATGGAATACAGTGTGCAATGGCAAAGGACTCACTGGCTAACAGGGTTGCTGCCCAGGCCTCAATCAGGTTGTACATCTTGGTGTGACTTGCTGCACGTCATCAGTTTTATTCCCCTTATAAATATACATGACAAGGATCAAGATTTGGGCAACACAATCACAGAATGGTTGAAGCTGGAAGGGACCTCTGGAGGTCATCTGACATTTCTCCAGCCTGTCGAAGTCCCTCTGGATGGCAGCACAAGCCTCGGGTGTATCAGCTAGTTCTCCCAGACATCAGCAAACTTGCTAGGGTACACCCTGCCCCATCATTCAGCTCATTAATGAAGATGTTGAGCAGGACTGGACTCAGTATTGGCCCCTGAGGTACACCGCTAGTTACCAGCCTCCCACTAGACCTCACACCACTGGTCACCCTCTAGAGTTATCCATTTAAAGCAGCTTTCAATTCACCTCACTGTCTGCTCATCCATCCCATGTTTCATCAGCTTAACACTGGTCTAAAACTTATGAGAATACTTTCTTCCACAGACTGTTCCCTGTCTTCCCCTTCCAACTCTGTAAGGTTTATTCAGAAGACAGTCCTACTTAACTAAGGTTTCAAAAAAAATTAAGAGTGGGTTTTTTTAGTTTGGTTTGGGTTTTACCTCCTCTCTTTTACCTCAAACTGCTAGGCTAACTCTGGCCACTGAAAATCATGGATGTGAGCAAGTCACAAAAAATGGTACTCGTCTTCAAATACTAACATTTTAATATATATATTTCATGGTGACCGATGAGCAGACTGATCTCAAGAGATGTTTAATTTTTGTATATTGAGAAGGATTCTTGTGGGTTTTATTTTCTTTGAACAACCTCACGCACAGCATACTGCACTTGCCAAGACCGGTTAAGTAAAATTAAGGTCACCAGAATATAAGTTTTACAGTGAATCTTTACTTGTCAGTGACCAGGTGAAAAAAGTGAGAATATGAAAAGACATAAAACATTCAGAGACGAGGCAACAAAAAAACCCTAATGCATCTCGTTAAGTCTCCAAAGATCTGTCAGCATTTGGAAGCATGTTTCTCATCTTACCTCCATTGAAAATCACCTCTCCAAGACAGTCTCTAGGTACTTTAGATGCACAGCGTTTGTGACAGTTGAATCTGCAATCTACAACAGAAAATAAATAAGCCCATGATACCAGAATCTTACTCCTACTCAGAAAACAACATTGTATCTACTTCCATCACAAGCTTCGGTTCAGATTCATAGGTTTGCAAGTAACTGAAGACAGCACCAATGAGGTCACCTCCAGAAGGAAATTAACTAACTTGTCTTGATATCATGATGATTTTCCCCACCACTATTTATTATGTCAGCAATTCCCCTTGCAGTACAACATAACTTTCTACTTCTCTAGCTTCCTCTGTAGTTATTTTTTCCATTATGATGTCATTTTCCCCATCCTCTCATCTGTTCCACGCCCTTTTTTCCATTGCTATATGATTTTAAAGTCTCATCTCTATCATTTTTCCCCACCTGCTGCCTAAGGCTTGCAGCCACCAGAGCCTCTAGGATCACACACCTGTATCACAGAGCAAATGTACCCTGCAGTAAAACCCAAAGTCTGGTTCCCCTATAATGCAGATTACAGATTTGGCTGAAAACTGAAGCACCATTTCCCCTTGCTGACACAGGGCAGACAGAATAACATTATGTCCAGATCTAACCTGGCATGGAGATGGAATCTAACCTGGATGTGTGCCATTTCTGCATCCAAGTTATCAGATGCAGCCTCTCGATAATGTCCAGCAGACATTATTAGTGGTATCAGGAAGAATTTCCTTCATTAGCAGCATTACTGTAATTTCCAACTCTGTATCAACATCATGAATTTCAAAACTCCCTACTGCCCCTGCAACTGTTTTCAAATTGACAATTTAGCCTGTTCCTGCTGTCCAAAGAAAGTTCATCATGCCTTCCTTTTAGGCCTAAACAAGAGAAAAATCATTATCTCCACATTAATAGAGGCAGAGAAGCCAAACTCTGGAGCAAAACGCAATCCTGTTTGGCCTCTGGGTGCCTATAAGGAAGCACCCTAGGAGGCCAATGAGCCGTCCTTTCTGTAGTGACGCTTCCAGTCTGTATTATGGACTATGGTTACCTCACTAGTTTGAAGGGAGCCTGAAGAAACAGAGATGTTTCAAATCCAATCAGGGAACTGGAAAGACTAAGAGTGAGTCAATCCTTACCAATTAAACTTTGTCCAGACCCATTCTTGGGTACTGCAATAACACTCTAGTCTATTAAACTGCTATAAATATTGCCTAGCATGCTTTTGGCCCACTGCATTAGCACAATCTCAAACAGTTCCCAGGTCTAGTTCATATGTCAGAGCATCCTACTAAATTTTTCCCAATAGGCAGTCTGCATAGAGCTACCTGGGCTAGGCTAAGTACACTTGTTCATGAGCACAGGTCATTTTGGCCCAGTTGACCTCGGTGTCCAGGAATGCTCCTTGGCACATGTAACTTATTACCACAAATATGGCTTCAGCATCCCCAAGATCATCTTCAGAGTCCAAGTAGAAGCCTGGATGAATTAAAAAAAACATCCAGGGTTCTTACAGGTACTCAAGAACACTGGACTGCAGAAAGACCCCAAGCTTTGGGAATATGCACAAGCAATTTGGTGGGAAACCTTAAGAATCCATAGGAGAAAGCAAGATGAAAATAATTTGATTGTTTGATATCAATTCCTGATAGATTAAAAATACGTATAGGATCATACTGCATGACTGCAGGCCTATTAATATACTTATTTCTGTCCTGCAGGCATACATAACGTTTCTATAATCTTGTTTTCCTAGATGCTATGATTCACTTTCCAAAAACTGATGTGGTAGCCCCATTTGTTCAGCTGGACATACAGTCACAACAACTGCATATGGTCAGTAGCATCTAGATGTTAAAACTGCAAAGCATCTTTTCAGGCTTCATTATTTATCTATTACATGTATCCAAGAGACACGCTGACTAGAAAAAAATAAATGAAAACCAGTTCAGGGTGCAGACTTCAAACAGAGTACAAAGACTACAAATTATTAAAAACAGAAATGAAAGATAAGTCTACCTCCTTACTTACAGGAGACAGCAATATTTTTAGTCAAAAACAAAGTTAATGCAGCAATATGCTTACAATTTTTGCTCTCTTCTACTAAAGGAAATTGAAAACTTATTAGAATTGCAGAGTCATTCAGGTTGGAAGAGACCCTTGGGATCATCAAGTCCAACCGTCAACCCCGCTCTACAAGGTTCTCCCCTACACCATATCCTCCAACACCACATCCAATCTACTTTTAAACACATTCAGGGATGGTGACTCCACCGCTTCCCTGGGCAGCCCATTCCAGTGCCTGACCACTCTTTCTGTGAAGAATTTTTTCCTAATGTCCAGTCTAAACCTACCCTGCTGCAGCTTGAAGCCATTCCTTCCCACTCTAAGTGACCTCTTTCAAAACATTGATTGACCTTTGTTTGACAAACTCACATGAAAGCAATGGAAAGTTCTTTACATATTAATGTTTAGGATTCATCACTACAGTATTCAATCCTGCAACAAAGCTGACAGACATGCACTATCCAACAATAAAGAGCTGGAAGAGGAGCACAATGTCATAGTTATGCCCTGGGAACTGCATAAAAGAATTTGAGAACTGAAGTCATGCATCTTAACATATGCTAAATAAAAACCATGCAGCTGACGAAGCCTAAGCTAGCTCAGAAAAGGACACCTACCTGTATAATTTTTTTCCAAAAGGCAATGATCATATTCTGTACTAGCATAATATGATGAAAACTCACAATTTATTTAGTGACTACTCAAGAAGGCAGGCATTGAACAGAGGAATTTATTTCCCATTAATTTAGAATTATCCTTCTAGAATTAAGGCATTCGCAATCCATACACATTTAAATTGTTTTTTCATAGAAGTGTACAATGCACAGCCTACAGAAATTGAAATGAGGGCTGCTGGAATCCTCTCAAAAATATGCCATTTTTCAAAAATTGTTCTGCCCCATTTTGCAGTATACAACTCTCTAGCAATCAAAACATAGGCTGAATTCAGTTTTAAACACAAGACCTTCACTGAAATTTATTGCTGCAGCCAAACATGATATGTTTACCTTTACACTGCATTCCTTGGCGAAAAAGGCCCTTGAGCAGCCGTTTGCAATACTGGCATATGGTGGGACGAGTGTAAGAGTGAACAGCAAAGGTGTGCGGAACCTTCACTCTGCACAGCACCATCTTCTCCATCCAGATGGGACGGCCGCTCCAGGAGGGAATCCTCTTACTAGGCTCTGGGCAGCAGCGCTAGAATAAAGAAGGCATATGCAATTTGCAACAAACTAGTTCTACTTTCGGAAAAATAAATACATTTCAATAAATAAATACATTTAAATAAATAAATACATTAATAAATAAATTTCAGTGCAGCTGGGAGGGAGGTGTTGGCTCAGAAAATGACCGGGTAAGAAGGAACCCGGCCAGAAAGCTTTATAAGGAGATCCTGGTATCATAAAACAAAACCAAGAAGACACCAGATGAAAAAGCCTTGCAGAGAGCAGGAAAGTATGTATGAATCTTTATTTCCACAGAAGCTAAAATGCTAAAAATTCACTCATGAGATTTTTTTTTTTTAAACAACCTGGCAAGGTTCACAGATATCAAATACAGACCCCAGCGTAGGGAATAAAATGGAAAACACTGGAGGCAGGCAAACCGGAATCCAGTCGCTGCCCCAAGCTACCGCTGTCAAAAAGCAGAAGACAGAATACCCGGAGAGCTCACCGAGTTAAGTAAAAATATTTAGAAAATTAAAAAATCCTTTTGGAAATTAAATCCCCAAAGAAATCTTTGAAATTAAATTAAAACAAAAACTGCAGCAACAAAACAAACAAACAAAAAGGCATTGAGTATCACACTAAACATTCAGCAGGATAAATTTACAGTTATGTACGTCTGCAGAAAATTCTAAAAGAATGTGACCCTGGACATCTGACCTTTTTTAAGACTGCTGAAAGATGAACTGCAAATATGATAATATATTATTGATCATCTAAGCCAAATATTCAAAAACAGATAGTAAAGAAGAGCTGCCAAAGTACTTAAAAAAGCGCATAGAAATCAAGGTTAAATTTAATGCAAGAAGAAATGCTTACAAACCTGTGTTCACTGCATAAATATTGCCAATAGTTACAAACATCAGAAAAGATATTTTTCATGAATCAAGACTAGGCTTTGTAGCCTCTGGCTAAAAAATATTATGTACTTGAACTAGACAATGTATAAAATTTATATTTTAAACTATGGTAAGAAGGTAAGAATTGTTATTAAGTAGCAGAATTAGGTAAGTGGGAAAGACTAAGCATCAAAAGCACTGCTTTTGCCCCACAGTGAAAGCAGTCATTAAGCAAATGGGTCTAATCACTGTCTGCCCTGCCCTAAGGTCTCAATACAGTTGCAGTATAACTGATAACCTCTCAGCAATCCTCATAACCATTATAACAAAGAACTACTACAGATGATGGTTCTTACTGTAAGCCCTTCATCCCCTACACTCTCCTTGATAGGTCTTGGTTTGTTTTTTTTTTAAGATTAACTCTGTGAAAAGCTTAACAGCATAACAGGAAAACTCCAATCTCCCAGCATAAAAACTTACAATTTGTACTGCTTTAGCCAAGTAACTATTTTCTATACTGATACAGTAATTACAGAATGAGTCCATATTACAAAGGCTGCAAGGTGTTTTATCATTCCCAAAACCAAAGTTCTCAGCTCATATAACCACGAATGACAGGCTAATAACAAAATTACACATAAAAGTTATACTTTATTTCCCATTTCATTTCTCACAGCAATAATAGTTATCACTAAGGGTCAGTGTAAGACTCATCAGATTTTAAAATTAACTAAAACAAATCACAATGATTAAGCTCAACTCCCTTGTACTCCATTATGAGCCATATGCAACACCAACTAATTCCCCAGAGGCTAAAGGATTTAAAACCAGAAATTGTTTCCCCTTTCACGTTACATACTTCTTCAGAGGCAGAGGATGTGTGTTCAGCTTGTGCTGGTCTTGGAACTGAAAGCCCTGCTCCCGGTAAAGACACATTAGACAGACGCCTCTTTCTCACTCCACTGCAGTTATTAGGAATCTTGAAGGCACATCGCTTATGGTAGTTTAACCCACAACCTGAAAGAGAAAGTTTTTAGACAAAAACTCCCAACTTCCAAAGTAACAGAAATAGTATTTATATTTTGACAAGGCAATCAAAAAGGTGACCCCAGGAAATGCTAAAGACAGAAACAGATTGTTCTGTTAAACTCTCTTAATGTTCTTGATGTGATCCACAGTAACATCTTTTTTTGCACTACTTGCTCTAATACTGGTCTCTAGTAAGCTCAGCTCTAGAAACAAGGTTTAAGACCCCGAAGCATCTGGTGGCCCTCCCCACTTCTCTTCCCACCAGCAGGCTTTCATCACCCACTCACTCTGGAGGGACCAGAGCCAAGGAGAAGCCAGGAAGCAGGCAGCGTCAGTACCTGACAGCAGGCTGCAGAGTGCTCCAAAGCCAGCTGGATGAAGGCCATAAGGAAAGGGATTCCCCTTTGGGAGTCTCTCCAAAGTATGTGCTGCTTGTGCTGAGAACACATGCTTCTAAGCTAGCTATTTATTTAATTTTTTTTTCAAAGTGGGAAACAAGAACACTTCTCAAGTCATTTGCCCAAGGTCACACATAGTTTGTGTTAAAGCCAGGATCTGAACTTGGGTTTCCTCATACACAGCCCCTTCCAACTCTGTGAAATACTATATTTATCACACGTTATCATATCAAACAAGATACAATTTCCTCCTCTCCATCTTACATAGATATACAACCCCAAAAATACACTAAAAATCACAGACCTACCTTCACATTTTAATCCTTGTCGTACCAAACCCCAAAGCATCTCCCCGCAGTAGTCACAAAAAGTAGGAGCCTTGTAGGAATGCACATAAAGTGCATGAGGACGGATCTGGAAATCTTCAACTGTAGCCAAAGCTTTTAAAAAAAATGCAGTAAGTTACAGTTCTTGCCACAGGATCATCAAGGACTTTATTATGTACCATTTAAATACGCATTTAGATGATTACGTGGTTTTCAGTAAGGTTTTCTGATGAGAAAAATTCTGTTAGGCTCTGTAGGCTAATGGCCACCACCCATCAACAGTATGAGTCACAATGTTGAAAACCTCCCTAACTGGAGAAGGCAAACACAACAAGCTTTGCTAAAATCAACTTAATAGTAAACATTTGGAAGAGCAACTTAATTTTCAAGCTGTTTTGTAACCTACAAAATTTGCAAATGAAGAACAGTTCTACAGGTTAGTTTTTATCTTCTAAAGGACTTTTGCAGTAGAAGCTTATTAGATTGGACTCTGTGTGTACCAAAACAGAACTGTGGATAGAGTTTCCATGGAACAATAAAAGCTTCACTTGTAATGGTCATTTTCTTAAATAAGCATAGATATATTTAAATTAATTTTTTGTTCCTGTTTTTTTTGGGATGTAAAAAAAACCAAAACCAACAAAAAAAAGTGGTATTTTACACCAACATTACCTTGCCCTGATCACTACTTTTCTTTGATCAAATATGTATTAATACTTCACATTCAGATTCCCATGTCTGTTTTAAAACCCTACTGAAAAAGCCTCATACGTCTTCAAAATGCCTCAGTCTCTGGTGGTCTCTCTGTTTAAGGGAACTGAGAGAGAGCATCAAGAAGAGGCACACACCACAAATTTTCCAAATATGTGATTCACCAGAAGCAATGAAAAACTCAAACCAAGATGCTCAACCACTGAACACCCGAAGACATGCATAGAGCAGTAGGTCCTGAAATGCATCCAAGGAACTAATTTTTATGAATTACTCTGGAAATCATACTTTATTGATCCAATTTACAAATGTAATATAAGTTTATGAGAGTGAAGAGATCTCTTAGCTTAAAAATGTAAACTCAGTTTGGCACCTAGTCCTCAAAGTCTGAAAGAACTGCTCAATGCTACTTCAGTTTTTATTTATTATTTAACTACAGCTGCTTTTGGTTCAACTCAACAACACAATGAAATACATGCAATTCAAATCAGTTTGGTGGAGGGTGGCTGTTCCTCGTTATTGAGGAGTACTACAGGTTAATAACCACCACTCTATGGACTTTAACATTTAAAAGAAAGAGTTTTCAATCACTACTGTAACCTTAAGAGTCTGTCCTTATAGGTATGATTCAGCAGCTATGTTTATACTTCCCTTTGAGCTGTATAAACTATCAGTGGTGAAAGCTACAGNGAGAAAATGAAAAGTCAACTTCCAAGCTTTGGATAAATGAAAACACCTTAAAAAAAAAAAAAAAAAAAGCCAACGTGTTGGAAAAGCAAATTCTGAATCCTACCTGCATTTCAGCTTCAATAATTGTATTAATAAACATAATTATAAAATCATATTCTTATAATTCAGGTTTATTTATAACAATAAACCTGAAGAATATTAAAATATGACAATGAAACAATAATAAAACTGAGTACCGAAGCACCAGTACCGTTTGGATTTTCTTGGAAACCTCTACACCAAAACAGTGACCCAGTATGAGACTTACATCAAAGAGCTCAAGCCACAGACAATCATAATGTTCCATAAAGCCTTTTTTTTTTTAATCTAATGAATAAATCACTATTCCACTGTTGCAACAGTACTTACCAGAGAGTACAACCTCAACAAGATCTCCTTCGTGTATCTCTTCTGCTGACGTAATTCGTTGCAAAATATTATCTGAGTTCAGGTCATGACGGAAGAGGAGAATTTTGTCATACATGCCAAAGAAACCACACTCTGGGAACTGCAATAGAAAGCAAGCTCTAAGTCAGCACCTTCTTTCATGATCCCATCCAGAAATGTTTTCAGTAACAGCTACAGGACATGAGTGTTTTAAGTGTTCCAGGATAACAAATTTGACCTGCTTATTTTTGAGGAACTGAAGTGTTTCCTGAACTGAAATTTAGCACAAAATGATAAAAACAAAACAAAAATCCCAAAGAAAAAAAACACACGCCCCTCCCCCCAAAAAAAACCCTACACCCAAGAACAACACAAACCAGTACCAAATTCTTCCCTGCTCCCCTCACCAACAGCGACACCTTTCTTCAAATGTGAAACGAAAAAACAACGGGGGTTTGGTTTCTTTGGGTTTTTAATCAGTCAGACCTGCGTAATCAGTCCAGCACCTGCAAACCAATGTAGGTCTCTCTAACTCCAATACCAGCACCTGTAACCCTTTTGGGCCAGGTAGGTATTTGGCTCCAGACACCAGACACTCCAGCAGCACTTGCCACGCTTTTCCTGAGGGGTGAGCCAAGAGAGGCTCCATGTGGCTGTTACATCTCAGTTTAGATCTGCAGATGCAAGTAAAGAAAACTTGATTCCCTACAGAGACAGAAGATGATACTGTAAATCCATATAGGGATTAGATACACCAAGTAACACGCTAATTTTCCATGATACTTCACTGAAAGTAGCTTTCTTATTCTGCATTTTCCCCAGTCTTCAAAATATTGTCAAGTGTGAGTAAAACTTCTACAAATGAAGAGCTGAAAAGTAAACAGCCAGTTCACAGAGAAAAAGACTAAGATTAGACCCTGGAGAGGAATAAGTACCAATCAACTAGTTCCTTTGGCCTTTTTGTTTAAGCCAGAATACAAATTTGAGGTGGGAACACACACAGGAGTGCTCCCACAGAAAAAAAAACAGGAAGAATGGGGGGGGTGAGAGTAGACGGGGGGGCGGGAACTACCCTGGCAAAGCACACAACAAACTGTGAATTAGTTAATTAGTTAGGTAACAGACTACAGCTCGGTAATTTAGATCTTGCACAGTCAATAAGTAACAGGGTCTAAACTACATGAAGCTTGTAGTATATTAATTGTCCTTAGCTAAAGCAGCCAAAGACTTGTTACTAGCAAATCAAAGACATAATGAAGGGATCCGTCACACCCATTGTTTTCACACTCCCTTCCCATTCAGAGAGAAAATAATTTCCTCTTTCCTGTAGCAATTCTATCCAAAATATTAAGTTGGCCTTCTCTGTTTTGTCGTGCACACCCTACACCTCTACATTACACACAATACCAAAGAATCTCCAAGCTCCAGAAAGCATATCAGCTACTCAAGACACTCACAAAGACAGGCAGAATTTGTGCCATTTAACCCATGCAAAAGAGGGAATTGACAAAGTTATACTGACACCAGTAGATATGTAATCTGCAGTACCAAGAAACTGACTTACTGGGCTGATGCCAAAGCAGCAGGAGGCTGCTTCCTCTGACACCCAACTCAGTTTTAGGATCACTACATAACTTTTATGCTCTCTTGCACTCCGTACAGTAGCCATGATGGTACAGATATGACAGCAGCACTATATTCCCCTAAACAGATGCTTTTTAAACCTTTATACAACAAGATGCTATTGCTTAAAAACCCTTAGGTCATCCGTAAATACCTGTAAGAACTCCTCTTACCACACTTTATTTCAGTATACTGATCTGCTGATTAATTTTTATAAATAGCAAATATGCACGACTATTCTGAAAATGACAAATTTTCAATCTCCCAAAGATTATTTGTATCAGGAAAACAGATAAAAAGCTTGAAGATTAGCTATGCTGCCCAAATACGTGTCTCAGTATCTCTACAAGTATGTACAGGAGTTGACATTCAGAACACACATAGATACAGCAAGCTAGTAATTCTTCCAAAGGAACTGACTGTTCTTCACACCAGAAACAGTGAATAAAACTGCCTTAAAGCTCTAATTCAAATGTCCACTGTGCCTCAATTAACAAGAAAGTAAGTTATATTTACTTTTTTTTTTTTTAAACTAAGCACTGTGAGGTTTTATTCCTTGATACGCTGTTTAGCCAAGTATCGCCCCTTAATGTCAGCATCAACAAGAGGAAGCTAGCACATCAATGCTACAATCAATGGTATCCTCAAGACAGCTTCTACTTACAATATATCAATTGTATTATGCTGCTGAGAAACATAATTCCAACAAAAAAAAGAAGACAAAAATCAACATGAATATGGTATGTATCTGCCAGCAGATAAACAAAACACTTTTTATTAATGCTGATATTAGCTCCAGCTGCCAGGAGGGACAACTGTGGATTCAGAAAATAAGTGTGAATTATTGCCTTTTTGTAATAAGTTCACAGAACCACCTGCAAACCACAGATTTTAAGGAACCTTTAAGATATTTCACAGGTTTAAGTCTCCTTCTGTTGATAAAGATATGTCTTTCTCTTTTTTTTTTTTATTCTTTGAGACCACAAACCTATCAAACTCTGTATATAGTCTCTATGGACACATGTGACCGCCTTCACCCAGGACACATTTCTCTCTGCACTGTCCATGCCTTATCTTCATTTCTGAAACAATCATTCAAAAAACTAAAAGGATTAGAATTGCCATAACCTGTTCATTGGTACTACAGAGGTGCAGTTACTGTAAGGTTTTCCTCAACCCACAACAGGGACAAGCATAGCTGAAGAACCTTGCAACAGCTCCCTCACCTATCCTGCCTGTTAGGCCAGGTGCTTATCTGGACATCCACCAAGGAGCACAGAGGAACAATGCAACTCCACCACAGGAGTCATCAGCTCACCAAAGGCCCATTTCCACATGCCAGAGGAGAACAGAGACACACCAGCAGGTGGGGAACCCAAATTAGGGACTCCAAGGAAAGGTTATCCTGCCCTGGCCCATCCCAGGGCTGTCACAGGAGAGCCTCAGCCCCAGGTTACAGCCATAAAACCCATCAAGTCAAGTCAACACTAGAGCACCTTTTGAACTGAGACAGGCTGTTGCCAAATGCTATGCAACACATTATAAGACACTGGGGAATTAGGATTGTACAAGATTTATTATGGGATGTTTATGGAAGGAATGAGGCAATTCAGGGAGAAACAAGCAGGGAAAAAAACCAGACAGATAAAAAAAGGCTGGACACCTGCAAACAGTGGCTGGTCAGAACAATTGTCTGGCCATGCCCTGTGCCATCTCAGCACCATCTGTCCTATCTTTTATTAAATTCCATTTCTAACTACTTTCCTGGATGACGCATTCTCATTCTGAACACATGTGTGCGTATGGGAGGTCTGAGTGCCAGACTGAAGCCAGACCACAGGACAGAGGACCCATGTGCCCGCTGTGCCAGCAACTGGAGAGACCGGAGTGAGTGAAATCAAGAGCCAACAACTGGAATGGGGCTGAGCCCAACAACTGGACAGACCAAGATCCAGTGGCTGCTGCTGGGCAGAGAGCACCTGAGTCCAGCTGCTGGAGATGTCCACTTTCTTCTGGTTGGGGTTTTTTTTTTGTGCATGTATGTGTCTCTTCCTACTAACGGGCCTTCATCCTGAACCACCAGAGAAAGATACAGCATGAGACCATCACTGCTGTTTGTGTTCATGCAAATGCTCTCTGTATCTGCCTGTGTCGATCTGTGTGTATACACAAATGTATTTTACACCTCTATCCAAGTGCCTGAGCCTACAGGAATATGCAGTCTGTCTTGCTACTGGTGGGACCTGGGGGATTAAGCTGCAACAGCCTGTCAGATTCAGTTGTCCCTAACAAAACTTTTCAAGTTTAATGAAGGACTCCTGCCCTTTCCTTGCACACACCCTTACATGACTTCTCTGTTATAAAAAGAACACACTAACATGAAGATGTCTCTCCGACTGCTCCTTTCCACACGCCTGAGCTCAGATTACTCTCCTCTGCTCCCACTACAGTCCTCTGCACCCAAGCAATGGAAGCACTGGCTGGCTGCCCTCTGCATGGCCAGCCCTGATGAGCTGCAGGTGGCCCGTCAGAGCCTGTGTCTAAGCCACTTGGCTGGGCTTTGATGGGGGGAGCCGTGCAAGCAGCTTGGATCTTTACAGACATGCAGCGCCCTGCTCTCTCCTCCACTCCCCGGTACATTCGGGAATAGAGCATTCCTTGCTAGCACCTTAGCCAGAAGGCTACGTGGGACTGCTGGCCAAGAATAACCTCATCGCTTAACAAGGGTTTTATTTCAAGTGGTATCTTTTAACAGAATTTTTACGCAAAGCTTAAACTATGTTCAAGTTGCACACTACCAAATTTTTCTCTCTTGTAGTGCAGCAGAGTACATCTTTGATAGCCGTAGCCTTCCTTATGCTCAGTTACATGAAGCTGTTAAGGAAGAACGCTATCCAGTTCTTTTGAAGTGTTAAAGAGCTCATAATGTAAACTTGCAAACAAAATTCAAAGCAGAATTTTTTAAAGCCTGTTTTATCTTAGGGGATTATACAGCTATTACTTTCCCACATAAAAGCCCTAAGTATCTGCACAGTGACTCAGAACATATAAACTGCTAATCCCAGTATTACTGTGTTTCCTAAAAGCAAAAAGGAGACTGTTCTCAGTGTTAACGGTTCCAGAAGAGCATCTAACTACAGGAAATTACTTGCGGGAAGTCTACGTATGCGATAGACTGTGCCAAAATTCATCTCTGGTACACCAGTATCATCAACTTACGTAAAGAACGTATGCAATCCTTTGTACTTGGGTGGTACTAGCACAAGTAACACTACTAGTGCATTACTGCAGTTAACACCAATTGTTTTTCCTCAGTGTACCTAGAATGCTTATACTGCAAATATTACAGTAGGCTTAGTTTTAATTAATAGTGCATTACACTCTGCTTTTTTAACCAGAAGAACTCAATATACAGCAGCCAGCATTGCTGGAGTGAAACAACTGAGGCTTCTTTCTGTCTTGGCAGTAACTGAAAAATCCCTCTACTTCAAGTTCCAGGACTTACTTTACAAAGTTCTGGACCAGTCGCCAAAAATTCACACTAGGGAAAAGCGTAGGCGGATATTGTTTCAAGGTCCAATATCTCATGACCCATCATAACTCAAAACAAATGCTTCAAACCACTGAAAGTTAATTCCAAAGTCTAATGGTACAAAACACCCATTACCTTGGAAAGTCTCCTGGTTCACTGAAATCACTCCAATCTATTACCCTGCATCCCTACCCAGCAATTCACTCCCACTCTTTTGAATCGTGTGCCAAATCACATTGTCACACAGATTATTAGCTTCAACCATGTTGCACCTTTCCCTCTCCAGATGCCTCAGCACAGACATACTTGAAGTACTGCTTGACTAGGTTTTCCAGCATACAAACTTATTCACCATGCTGGAAATGCTAATCTGCCCCACATACACCAGCTCTGTACCCCCAGTACTCCCCAGCTCCCATGTTCTCACAGGCATGTTTGCTTCTTGTGCCTCAAGTCTCTATTACTCTGCTGCCTTATTTAGCCCATATGAAGAAAGCAGACAAGAAAGCAGACCAAAATGGCAGGGGGGGAAGGTTTGAGCACAGCTGGTGTGCTCATGCTTTACATTTATTTTAGATAAAAAATTAAAAATAAGCACCATGATCTATTAGCACAAGCTTAACCTGGAGGAAAGCTCTGAAGAATGGCTGCAGTTCTGTTACCAATATATTACACCAAATTAAGTTCTTACTGAAAGAGTTGTAGAGATCCATTAGTAATATAGATGGACTGTAATATGATCCTTGTAATACAATTCTTTTACTTGTCAATATTTTATTAGTAAAACACCTGTTAACACTTGAGAAATCTTATTAAATCTTATTAATCCAAGTCAGCACCTCTGCCACAATTTGGTTAGATGGCCATTACCACAACAGTGTCCAAACCTTTGGAAGACAGCTCACATTCATTCCAGATTTTGTTTTTTTCACAACATGACAATTTGAAAGTATTTGAAAATAAACACTTTTTTCCCCTTCAGCAGCCCTCACTGAAAAGCTAGTTATCCAAACTACTTTAATTCAGCCCCATTAAAATTACAAATAATATAGGTATACAGACAATTGTCACTTGGTTAGAAAATTCTACAGCTATATTTGCATGTTCCTCATGTGAGGCTTTTCCCCCCCAATTATCAATGCAAAATGTCTGAGCACATCTCATCTCTCTTCCCCCATGCCCCAGTCTACTTCATCTTCAAAGGAAACTGGCTGATTTTCCAAACAATCCAAGGGCTTCAGTCACATTCCAATTAGAAAACGAAATCCCACCTAGTTTAATTAAAATAGTAGGCAGGAATATCAAAAAAATGCATACATATTGTCAGGATCATGTTCAATTTAGATTACTCAAAATACTGACAAGGAAATACAATGTACCAGGACTACAACATTTATAGAAACAATGAAATTATGAAACTACATAAGCAGTAAGAAGACCCACAAGCAGGTGTAATATGTGAAATTTAACTCCTTTTCAACATAGCTATACTTCCCTGGATTATGCACCTGACGCAGTTCAGAGACTTGAAGAAATAAATACAAGTGTGTACACATTAAGTGCCTGTGTAGGTGCTATTGACAGATTAAGGCCTGAATTCAGGCACGTCAAACCAGCATAAAGTGTCAGGAAAAACAACCAGGGGATTAACACTAGTAAGAAAGCATAAATACCATTGGGAGACGAGATAACATTAGAGGTAAATAATGACACCTCAAGGACTCTGCCAGATGACCAAAACACAGTCAAAAATAAGATGAAAAAGCAAAGAAGCACAAAAGTCAGTTACCAAGTAGAAATGAGATTGTGGACAATCTTGAATTTGCTGTTAAGAGACAGATAATTACAGGTGCAGTTGAAAGAGTGATCATGTTAGGATGAAGAAAAATTAAGACAACAAAAACATTGCTGGCATAAGCAAAGACGCTAAACACACGAGAGTTACACAAAGTAAGTCCTAGGTAAGGATGTCAAGGCTATACATAAGCAAGACAATTTAAAGACTACTTTGAAGAAAGAAATGAAAAAAAGAAAAACATACTACATACAGAAGACTTCAGCAATAGCAGAACTGTAAACATTGTTGGAGGAGAAGGTTTAAGAACCAACCTGAAACGGGCAGGCCATGGAAGCAAAAACTAGCTTTGGAGGTGAACTAAATATGACACCAGCTAAACCAAAAATACCAGGCTGGATAAAGTTTGATAAGAAAAAGATAAGCAGACAGGAAACAAGTGCAGCAAACATGGATGAAACACCATAAATATATAAGGGCAGAGAAAGAAAAGAAAGAGAGTGAGAAAGTAAGTTTGATTTGGCTTTCTTTTTCTTGTTTTTTTTTTTTAATTTAAGACATAAGAACGCAACATTATGAAAATATAGAGGGGAAAAAAGGTTTGAGAGGTTTGTTAATCAGCAAGACATAAGAAATACCCCTTTGACTTTCCTAAGCGCCGACCCTTTGGGTGGGTTCAATGAAGTGGAAAAACAAAAACTAGTTTGGAAGATTAAGAAACAGATTGTATGGGTAAATGGGGTACCAGTACTCAAGTCAAAGAGAAGGCAACGGTTAGAAAGGATCGTGACAATTTCAGGCAAACACCCTAAAGCAGAAGGGGAACTGGCCTATTTCAGAGCAAAATGTAGCAAAGCCATAGGAGGAAAAGTATGTAAGGAAGGAGGATGCAGAGTATGACTGAAAATGAAAAGGATGAAGGACAGTCACGTAGATGAAACAGGTAGATAAGAGAAGTTTCAGAATCATGAAAGTAAAGATACAAAGTTTAGAAAAAAAGTCATGATAAATCTTGCCGGAACTAATACTATGCAAGTAATAGCACAGATCAAATATTTCTCCCTTATAGCTATTATTTTAACTAGAACAAAATAAATAAACTAGAATAAAGCGTTTATAGCATGCTGCCCTACAGAACTCTTAGTCTGCAGGCAGTAGAGCATCACCACATCAATTTCTAGTTTTATGCTAGTAAACCCTATGTTCTCCTTCATGTTTTCTCATGGTAGGAATGAAGAAACACTATTTAAACACAGAACAGGATTAATAACTTGCTTGTGTGCTATCTGATCATTGTGCAAGGACATCTGTCCATCTGCAACTTATGCTACACATCTTTCTGCTTCTAAGTACACTCCCTCTATCCAGCAGTCAAATCTGTTCATGCTTTGGTTCCTCTTCAGACTCTCCCTCAGAACCGTATGTCTGGTACTTTAAAATACAGCATCTTGGATAAGAAATGAACAGAGTAGGTAAGACTATAACCAAGACTCTTTTGAAGGATCCCTATAAAGTCTAAAGTTTGGGTTTTCTGCAGACTTCCGTTAAGCATTTCAATATACAATACCCCTAACATAGTGCTCCCCAAATTTCATTTTTAAATTAATAATAATAATGTTCTGCTCCTCTGCTGATGCTTAAAACATTTTTAACAGAGCTAAGAGACACTGCAAATATTTGCATTACTCATCTCGCTCTCCTTGAAGGCACATGCCTCTAGTTTCAGTTCTGCTGATGCTACTTTTAATTACCCTTCTGCAAAACCTGAACAAGCTACACCAAGCACCAGTGTCTAAAGCAGGAAGCACAGTTGACCATCAACAATACAGCAAGACTGGCAATACAGAAAGTGCCATGAAAACACATTAGGTAAACACAGTACTTATTCCCTAACTAAACTGCTCTCCAACACCAGCTTTTGCAGGATTGGGTTGCCCCAACTTGATTAATTTCCCCTGGAAGAAATAAAGGTAAGGCATATGTTATTTTTCTGAAAACCTCTGGAAGAAGTTGTAATTACTTTTACAAAGGATAAAATCTAGCCTCCTCAGAGGTCTGCCCTAAATCCTGATCAAGTTTGTTGATACCATAATTGTAGCCTCAATAGAGCTAAACAGGCAGTTCAAACTCAAATGAGGAAGGATACCTGACCTGAAACTTTTATTTTTGTTCCAGATGTGTAGAGAAATATGTCTGAAAAGTGATTTTTAAAGCACTATTAAAAATAAGGAAATTTCCATTTAATTTCAGTAAAGATACCACTTGTATAAGAAGAAAAGCTACAAATTGTTCCAACTGAAAAAAAGCTACTTCTCCTTTTTCACTCAAGTGCAACAGTAAATAGATGCTGCTAACTACAGAACTATCACAACAACAACCTATACAGTACCCTGAAGTTGAGAGCCAGGAACCAACCAAGAAAAGACAGTTAAAGCAGGCTGGGGAATACCAGAGGAAAGGGAAGCTTTAACACTCTTGAATCTCAGGGACATACCCAGTAGCTTCAAAGCTTGCAAATGGAAAAAACAGGTAGCCATATGCATGAGAATAGACAGAAGAACACAGTTCACAATTTTCACATATATACAAAATCATCTATATATAAATACTAGAATATTTAATATGTTTGCAACAGTCACCAGATCTAAGGGAAAAAACAGTCCTGGCAAGACATGTTGCTGCCGAATATAGGGTGGAAGGAGGACATTGCCACTCATGCACTGGCTGCAAAACTACTTATGAAAGAGGAATCCACCACACAATGTTGTTTCCTGATCAGTTTGCTGCCTGCAAACACGTTCTCACTGAGCAGTAATTTGCTGGTAGCATCAGCTACAGGTGAGCACAGACTGAATCAAAGACAAATGAGAAAACTGATCATGTCAGTTTTCGTCAGTTTTGCAGCAGATACGTCTCAGCCTGTAAGAAGTTTCTTGAGCTACAACAAGAACCTGAGCTAAGCTTTCAGCTGAGAGCCTGCCAAAAGAAAAAGAAGTGTGAATGTATTTGTTTTCATCTTTAAGACAGAAGACAGGAAATATGCAGATGTAAAAAGCAGTTGATACAGAAAGAAAAAGCGGCCCCTAAAATGGCTGAAAAAAAGTGCACCTAACCTCCATAGTCAAAAA
>VZTM01033385.1:29874-68523 GCA_013400555.1 Jacana jacana | reverse complement strand
CGCAGCTGCCTCGCGCGCATCTCACCCGCCGCGCAACCCCGCGACTCTCCGCACACACCAAGAGCTGCCCGGGACGGGACGGGACGGGCTGCGCCTCGGGGGCTGCCGGGACTTGTAGTCCGGCAAGCCCGCTCCGACGCGGGGCGCTGCGCATGGGCGAACTACACGCCCCGGCCTGCCCCGCGTCAGCAGGGGGGGTTCAGTGAACGAGGCGGCGCATGCGCAGGCCTGGCCGAAAGGGTTTCCGTTAGTTTTCTTGCCCGTGGCGGTTGCTGCCCTGAACCGCTAACAGGACGGCGGGGTGCGGCAGCGGCTGCTTGCGCTCCGTCTCTCCGGCTCCGCCGCCCTCACCTCGCCCCGCCGGCTCCTGCCGCCCTTCCGTCAGTGCAAAAAACTTGGTTCAGCTCCAGTTCGCACCCGCTCGCTGTTGTGGGTTTCCACAGCTCCTCCGCCCTCCCCGCTGTACCTCAGGAAGCGCCCCGGGCCTGCCGGCTGCCCGCCGTAGCCCTTCTCTCCATCTGCGCCACTTTCAGTTCACCTTTGCGGGGCGTGGGTGGCCCCACGGAGATCTCCCCTGGGCCTCAGTCTGGGCCCTTCATCTCTGCACAGGAAATACTTGACCTGCTGTGTCACAGGATCACGTCGGGCTTTTCCGTGGCCGCTCGAACCCGGTAGCTCCACAGGACTTTCTGCGAACAGCGTGCCTGCCTGTCCTGGGGACTCTCTTGGTGGCCCCCAGTGATGAGCTTGTCGCTTACCGCAGAAGCTCTCCAGGCTCTTCCGGACATGGCTGTCCCTCTCTGCTACTACTCTACGGCCTCCCCCTCCTTCTAACGCTCTGATTCACCCAAATCCCGTCTTCCTGCTCTGCGTTAATGGTGCCAGTCTTGCATCATCAGCAAATCTCTGCACACAAGATGTTTAGCAAACACGCATTTAGCAAAAGTGCTAAATAAAACCTGTCACAAGGCAAAGCTGCGTTTCTAACCTCCCTCCGGCACAAAAGCTCGCTGTTAAAGGACAACCCATAATCTTCCTTCTTGAGCTTGGGTTCAATTTCTGCGTACGAGTCTTAAAATAATATCCGCTACCATCAGGAATTACTGAAATTTAAATTATATACCAGGCCAAAAACACTTGGAAAAGAAAAACTGTCAACGGAAATTCAAAGGCTTCTAATTCTCAGCTCAGCGAGACACAGATGGAGAAGCAGATTAGTGCTTTGTCATTTATAGTGCTGTTTGTAACGTACGTTTCTCATTTCCTTCATCTTATACTCCTGAGGCCTGGCCTGAAACCCACTGAAGCTGAGTGTAGTCTTTCCACTTCACTCTATTTTGCGTCAAACCCTCACACAGTGCAGCTGATACAGAGTGTAACCAGGTCCGTGTTCTGACTGGAGCCAGTTTATTTGATAAATAAAAATTGCTCCTTGTCGAAATCTGGAACTACTTTAAACTATAACCATAACAGTTAATGGTTGATTCTGCTTTTAACGGTTTTGAATGCTAAAAAACACCCAGGACTTTTTAATGAAAGCTATTCCATGAATAGAGGATGTTCTTGCCAAAGCTCTGTACCAGATAAGTGAGCAATCTTCGTTTCCTTTTTCCTCTAGAGTGGGACTCCCACACGCCGCCACTGTAAACATAGAGCCTGCCTCCATAAACATGATTTTTGATGTTTAGCACAGCAAGGACTCATGCTCCCAAGTATTTAAAGTGCAGTGAGCTTCTCGCTTTCTGAGTAACAGCCCCAAAAATAGCTGTTCATGGATGATAACAGATGGATATTAGGTATTACCAGAGTCAGTGGGCAACGATTATACTTCTTTGTGAAGAAGCTCAGCTTTATACCATCCAATAGGGTTGGTGCCATTTAATTTGCTGCCCTAAGCCGTAATAGCTGCTTTTTCATAAATTAGAACAGAAGATGGATGAGTTAAAATCAATTTATTACAGAACAGCATCAGACAAAAAAGTGCTGTAAGTATTTGTGCTGACAGTGCTTTCTACTAAATAAATAGTCCCGAAGCATCAAAAACTGTTCTGTTTGTAAAGACCTCTGAGTCTGCAGCTCTGCATTTCAGCGTCTGGGTATAGAGCAGCACGGACATCTGTACTGCACAGCTGAGTGTGTGTGACTCTATAGCACAGCATCACGACAGCATTAGCCATCCCTGCACCAGCCAACAGGGCGAGCATTCTGGTTTGTTAGGATTGTTATTTTTGTGACTACCATCATTAGGGATTGCCTGTGGATTTCATCAAAGATCTTCATCTTGTTTCAGAGCCCACATCATTCCCTCAGATGGTTAGCTTATTTTCACAGCTCAGAGCTTTCCCTGCTGAAGCCAGCTGCACTTTACAAATTGCTTTCTCTTACAGCTACAAGCTATCAGGAAATTTTATTGTATTTGTTTGCTTTTCTAAAAAAAAAAGGAAAAAGTTTTTCATTCTATGTGGACCACTAGGTCTATACAGACAAATTACCTTTGGAACAACTGTTTTATAACTCTAAAAATAGATAAAGGTTTTCCAGTTTGAAATTATTGCCAGTATTATTGCCAATAGCATTTAGATATTTTGTATCTGAAAATGGAAAACATAACATATGAATAATTTATACCATAATCTATTCACCAATCTGATGACTGTAATATTCTCTAATCATCCAACTGCGTTACAAAGAACGCAATGTCCTGGGAGACTTGACTGGTGCATTTGTCTGAGAAATTCCATAGGCTTGTGTTGCCATGATTATTTTTCATTGCTTTTGACACTGATCTTGGATAATAAATGCCCCCGTTCAGGATTTGCAAGATCTGCAAGAAATGCTTGCAAAAAGAGGAACTGATATCTCTATGCACAAAATGCTTTCTTTTTCTTCTTCTTTTTTTTTGGTCTCTTCTTTCAGTTCATGGTCTCCTTTACTCTCCCCCTGTAAGAGAACTGAAAAAGAGTTAGGAGTTCAGGTTTGGTTTGGATAAAATCCTGAACTGTGGATGTGTCTCTGAATTACCTCATCGTCTCGGTTTGAGCCCTTAGCTGAACTTTGTCCTAAAATCCACCTCCAACAAAACAGTGAAAAGTTTCGTATAGGCTTAAAAAACACAGAATCAAATTTCACCTTGGTACAAATCCACTGAAAATATATATTTCTATTATTCATTATATCCAATTAATCTTTTGGCATTCACTTACCCCCAACTAGCTTAAAGAATGATCTCACAAATTCTTGTGCCTGCTGGGTGGGCAGTCTCATTCACATCATAAAATCATAGAATTGTCTAGGTTGGAAGGGACTTTAAGATCATTTAGTCCAACCATGAACTGAACTCTGACGAGAAAGAATTGGGAAGGGAAGGGAAGGGAAGGGAAGAACTAAACCTTCACTAAACCATGTCACTGAGCTCTGTGTCAGCCTGTTCTTTAAATACCTCCAGGGATGGTGCCTCAGTCACTTCCCTGGGCAGCCCATTCTAAGGTTTAATAACCCTTTCAGTGTAAAAAATTTTCTTCATATCTAATCCAAACCTCCCTTGGGACAATTTTGAAGCCATTTCTTCTGTGACTTGGGAGAAGTGACCGGCCCCTGCCTCCCTACAACCTCCTTTCAGGTAGTTGTGGAGAACAAGGTCTCCCCTCAGCTTCCTCTTCTCCAGGCTGAACAAGCCCAGCTCCCTCAGCCTCTCCCCATAAGGCTTACTCTACAGACCCTTCACCAGCTTTGCTGCCTTTCTCTGGACCAGCTCCAGCACTTCATTGTCTTTTGTGTGGTAAGGGGCCCAAAACTGGACACACTACTTGAGATGGGGCCTCACCAGTGCCGAGTACAGGGGGATGAATGAAAAGCTATTTCCCTGAATAAGCATTTAGGGTTCAGTCAGGCATTTCAATCAGTAAAACTTTGTGAGTACATCAGCCCACAGAAACAGAACCTGAATCACCAAGTGCCTGATAACTTCTAAGTTCCAAACCCCACAGAGATCAGCTGTGGAGGAGTGGACTGAGATGAATAGTCGCTCAAGTTCTCAGGACTCATGTGAGAACCAGGCATCTGAGGCCCGTGGGCTTTTTAGTGAACGTCAGCCCTACCACCCTTTTCCCCTGGGCCATAGGAGCTGCCTATGAATTTCTGAATAAGCAGCAGCCCAGACTGCCAAACACTGGTAATCTCAGGCTGTGTAGTCTAACTGCTGGCTTATCCCTGCTGGCAAATCAGCCATAGCACAGGCACAAAATTACCTTATATTGGGCAACAACAAACCACACTTACTCTCCTTTCCTGACCACGGGCCTGCCAGTCGAAAGAGCTGAGCATCAAAACTGTATTTGAAACAGTGGAAGGTGCGGGAGCCCCCCTTTTGGGGAAAACAGGCGTGCAGTAGGTGCACAGCGTTTGACAGTGCATTTCTCCGGAGCTGATAACACGGTAAGGCCAAAGCCCGCAGCCTCAGCTCCCGAGAGGCAGTTTGGGCTGAAAGGCTGACACGCTGCAGGGCCGGCACAAGGAAAAGCTTTCCACGGTGCTGCCTCTGACGTCCATCCTTCAGGACCTTCAGTAGATGGCACTGTCACATCAACAGGGTTACAGGAAAGGAGCAACGTAAAGACGGTACTTTCACAGATAATGCCTGCTTCCCTTCCCTCTTCTCTTCAAATAACCTACCTTTTGGGGGTTTTCTTAAACCTGTAGATGATATCTGATTACATTTATTTGATTTTTCAGGGTAATAAACGAGCAACTGGAAATGTATAAAATAGAACAGCTGACCGCTGAGCTGTTGTTGACATCTTTTCAGGTTGGTAGCATGGAGCAGGACTAAACTACACGATTTTCCTTTATAAATCCCTTGAAAAAAAAGGTCCTCACTTTTGATTACTTTTTTTTTTTAAACTTTGTGTATTTCTTTTAAAAATAGTTACAAGATTCTCTTTTCAGCTGCGAACTGCTCTGGTTTCTGTTACATTTCAATAGATTACTTTTTTTCTCTTCTCAGTCTTCCATCATAAGACAATGGACATTCTGAGGTAGTTATGAAGGGGAGGGGAGGAAGGTCCTCCCCTCCAAATTTTGAAAGTAAAACCTTTAAAAAGTCCCGTTTGACCTCTCTATGCATCTGGTTTGGCACTTATATTCTTACCTGTATTTCCCATGTAGGTGAGATCAACACTGCCTTAAGATGATTTTACACCAAATCCATAACCTATCAAAGAATTGTAGCCTTCAGTGGGACCACAATCACAGAATCATGGAATTGTCGGAGTTGGAAGGGTCCTCTAGAGATCATCTAGTCCAGCTCCCCTGCTAAAGTGGGATTGCCCAGAGCACATGACTCAGGACTGCATCCAGGCAGGTCTTGAAGGTCTCCAGAGAAGGGGAGTCCATGACATTCTCTGGGCAGCCTCTTCCAGTGCTCTGTCACCTTCACAGGAAAGTTTTTCCTCATATTCAAATGAAACTTCCCGTGTTCCAGCTTGTGCCCATTGCCCCTCATCCTGTCACTGGGAATCACTGAGAAGAGTCCAGCTCCATTCGCCTTCATCCCACCCTTCTCCAGGCTAAAGAGTCCCAGCTCTCTCAGCATTTCCTCATAAGGGAGGTGCTAAGGGAGAATCCCTTCAGGGAGAACAGTTTTAGCTAGTCCTGAATCACACTTATATTCTTGGCAAATTTGTCCTGTAGCTGTTGGACTTAGATATTTTCTTCTTTCTGCTAAAATTTATGACAACCCTGGAAAACCAGCCAGAAATATTGTGCAGCATTTGAATTGTATAGTCAACCACAGGAAATCTGATGGAGGGGCAGAGATTGTTGTTCTGTTGTGTAGTCCTGTTGGTATCACTGTCAACTTGTAGGTGGGTTTAGACTAGTTTCTCGCGACTTGGTCTCTGCTGACATGCTGGGGCTTCTGCCTAAGAATCTGTATACCATGCCGATCATTCCCAGTAATCACATGATTGCCCATTTCTCCCTATTCACCAGTGACTTGGCTTTGTATTTGGAACAATTTCCTAACAAAGTCGAGGTCTGGACTTTTGTGGCAGAAAAAAACGGCATTGATTTAAATTAACTCTTTTCCCCCCACACATCAAAAATCTGGATACAGCCACATTCTTACTATCAGCTAGAAGGATGCTGAATCTGCAGTACAACTGTCACCACCAGAGAGCCCATCAGAATGCTGGGCAGCAAATCCATCAGCTTTCCTAGGAAATGTGTAGAATGCGTGTCAAGAGTCTGCAGATGAGCAAATTGCTCTCTTTCTGTAACGTTACGCTCTCAGGAGCTTTGAATACTTGCAAAGCTGCAGTTTCCAGGATGCAGCTTTCCAGCTTGAGGCTGAAGAGCAACAAGATGATTACTCCTGCTCCCTCCCTTCTTCCTTCCTTCCTTCCTTTCCTTCCTTCCTTATTCATTTTGCGTGGGGATTTTTTTCCTTACATTTTGTTTGAGCCTTAAGTCTGAACTTTAAGAATGATGTAAAAATTGGAGACTATAATGCAGAGTCTGTGATACAGAATAGTCAGATGTTTTCCACAACACCGCAGAGCAAGGATGGTAATGTCAAATGACCTAAAGAAGGGCTTGTGTGCTCAGAAGCTTATCTGATTTAATCATTTCAATCTAACTATTGCAAAATACTGCCTCACCAGAAATTTTGCTTCATTGGGAGTTACGAATTTAAAATGCCTGAAGACAGGATTGTCATAATAGCAAGCACTGTCATTTTAAGCCCCCCAGAAGATCATAAAAAGAGCTTATAAAATAGTAAATTAAACTACTTTTTGCCATTCTGTAGGCCTTTGCCTTTCAAGTCTCTTCACGAATACTCATTTCAGACTGGTCACCAGTAACGAGCAATGACCAGGGCCCATTCCCACCCAGCAGGCGCCTGAAGCTGCTCCACAGAGGGTGCCCGGAGCTCCCCACTTCTTCCTTAACGCTCCGGGATCATGGGGGTGCCTCAATTCGCTCCAAAGCCATCCCTGGAAACACAAAACGAGTTTTCGGGGGAAACCGCTGGCTACGGCTTTTCTCACGGTGAAAATCGCCAGCCCCTGCGAGCCTCCCGGGGGAGGAGGAGGAGGAGGAGGAGAGGCGGGCTGGTCACAGGCAGCCCTGCGGGCACTGCTGACGTGGTGCCAGGGACCGGGCTCATTTCGGAGGGAAGACGAGCTGGGAGAGCCTGGCGCTGCTGCGGCTGCAAGAGCCAGCGCCCGCTTCTGCAGCAGCCTCCTTCCCTCCGGCACCGGCCCTGGCCCCCTTCCCACCCCAGGGCCTCTAGAAGGCGGAGGGAAGGGGCCCGCGGAGAGAACCGTGAGGGGAGAGGGATGGCGGGGGGCGAGGGGGCGGCTGCGGCTTCCCGCCTGCTCGGGGCACTGTGCCTCGCCGCCGCCGCCTGCTTTCACCTGGTGGACGGCAGGGAAACCGGAGCAGAGTGGACCCTGGAGAAGGTGGGTCGCGTTTGCGTTTCTGAGGCTCTGCTTGCCCCTCCGCTTGGTTGCGGGGGGGAGGCAGGGACCAGCAGCCGGGCGGGCGGTGCGCGCCCCCACGCAGCGCGCCGGTCCCCGCCGGGAAGCCTGGCCCAGCCTCCCGGTGATCCCGCCTCAGGCATTCGCGCCACCGCGAGTCTCGGCCCCGGGTGACTGGCCACGCTCCGCGGGGGAGGTGAGGATGGATAACATGGCTTCCCCCTCACCCCGAGCGAATGGCTGCAGAGATCAAGTCGTCTTCGCACGTTTGTCGTGCGGCCGATGCCTCTGGGGCCGCCTGGGAAGGGGCAGCTGGAGCGCTGAGCGTTGTCAGGGGCAGGTAGTGAATGTAATGGAAAACGCAAACAGCACGAGGGGGATCAAAACCCGAAATGACATTCCGTGTGACATTCTATCAGTCTCCAGTTTTCAGCGCGATTACGGTGATTCAGAGGACAGTGACTTCCTTTGAGGAAACAAATGGTTCTTCCAGCAGTGGTGCACAGGTAGCCAGGAGGAACAAGTAGGGATGGTGGCGATGGCTACTGACAAATTGTTTTGAAAGGACAGAATATTCTGATGTGTCATAGAGCCATACCATACTGGTTTTAATTCAAAATGTCGTGTGATCCAGTGGAAAAAAAAAAACGCAGTCTCATGATAAATGAAACAGCAATAAGCAGTAAAACCCCGATTTCTCTCTGTAACAACTCTTTAAGTCATCAATTGTGAAATACTAATGTAGTTTCTTCGTGAAGAACTAAACCACATGGAATATGGCAGAGCATACAGCTGCAAATTACATTCAATTAAAGGGTTCAGGAATTTCCAAACGGAAAATATACTTCTAGGGCCCATCCCCAGGTGTTTGTTGAAGAGCTGAACTCAAACTTCAGCCAGAACTGACTGGACTCCACTAATGCAGTGCACACTCCTCTTCACCAGTAGATCAGAGTCCAGTGGAAACTGACAAAATGAAGCAAAATGAAGCTTCCCTCATACATTTCCACTCACTTCCCTTTAGTCATTCCCTTTCTCCTTGATTTTATTCACTCCCCATTCAAGTAAGTGTTGGGTTTGTGGTGAATTTTTTGTGTGGGTTGTTTTTTTTTTTTTTTTTAAGAGAAACTTTCTCATATTCTATTAATTGTATCTTACTATATATTTATGTATAGGCTACATATCTGTAATATAATACATCTACAGTAAGCATAATACATATATAAGAATATGTGAGGCTCTAATAGTCTTTAGCCATATTAGTCAATGTACAAGCGTGTAGCCCCAATGCTCCTTTTTTTTTATTGTTTCACCCCCTTGAGCCACACCAATTGTCTCTCTACCTTAATCCATTCCAGCCAGTCAATCCACTCACCAGTGATGCAAATCGCATCTAACCGCAGAACCGTAACATCTGAACTCCTCTGCCACTGCAGGCACTAACCAACAACCACTTCCTCTTCCTCATCACATTCTTGTCCCTTGACAATGTTTGTTCCTTCTCCCTAAAGTGATGTGCAAGCCAGAAGTTGAAAGCTGTAGAGTGTACAGTGTACTTCTCCTCCTCCTCTCATTGAGGAGGAGGAATCAGGTCCTAAACTTAAGAGTTCTTGGAAGCTAACGTCCATTGGCACTGAGCTAAAATATACCACAAGCAAGGTAAGCATGGGCTACCTATAGAAGTTGAACTCTTGGAGTTTTACGCAGATGAGTATGAAAGGTCTTGTGGTAGCCCTGTGCCATGGTTTTGACCACCCTGTCATAAGTACAGAGTTGTGCCCTCCTGCCGTTGCCATGGAGGAAACAGAGATTGACCAAGACGGTAAGGACTGAGCCATCTACTGATCTCATTCTGCTTCTCTTTTATCTCATGACAGCTTTTGTAATTCCTTTCACTTCCCAAATTTGAAGATTTCTGTCATTAGAAATGGGAATTTATTCCTCTTTTCTGAACTTTTCACACATTTGTACTGCAATAATGTTTCTTTGCAAAGGGATTCAATGACCACAATTACCAGACATGCTCTGTGTTAGAAGCGAGATGATTCTGTGTTCTAAGTGAGCCCTTTTGTTTGTTCTACTGAAGGTATATTTTCTCAACTTCCATAACTAAATTGTCCTCCCACATTCTTCTGAAGCACGTAGCTTTGAACTCTGCTCTTAACTCTGTTCCTCCTAAACAGAACAGCTCCCAACATTTTCTATTGTCTGTGCTGTTTCTACATTGGTGTAAATTCTCCTCTGTTACATGCTTAGTCTTTCAAAAGACACTTCATGGATCTTCTAAAATATAATTTCCAAACTTGTAAAAGTTCTTCTTTATACCAGATGAAATGCAATTTTTCTGTAACCCATGTCTAAATTTGCAAGCATGAAAAATATTAACCGCACATGTTAAAATTTGGTGCCTTTATAGTCTTGAAATTCAGCTTTAAACTTAATATATTAAAACCAGCATCATGGGTTTCAGTCTTTGTGTCTCCCCTCTACCTAATTTCGCTAAGATGAAGGGGAAAAGGTCCACACAGAGATAAACAGCTGGACCGAGAGAGAAAGGTAGAATTAAATGCTTACAGTGAAGTCTAGAAAATATTTGTGCTTGTGCCTTCTTTGCTCAGCACCTACATAAAAGAAGTAGAAGACAAATAGCAAAGCAACTCCCCATTTTTTAACAGTATTTGTCAGTCGGGGTAATTAAGATAGCACAGGCCGTTATGCAGGACTGCAGAAGATCTCAAGACCGGTATGCTTTCTGCCCAAGTAATCAGTTTCAGTGGTCATTTCAGACAAATGTGAAGTGACACACATGAACGTGAAAGGAAGGAAAGGCAGGGGAGTGTTATTTCTGTTTTTTGCTAAGGTATACAGCGATGGAGTTAGAGTAAATATCCCTGTGCAAATGTCAGTTTGATGCAGCAGCAGCCCAAAAGCAAAGCAGTTCAACAGTTTTAAGAATGAAAAAGAAGAGTAGGAAATACCATTATCCTACACACTAAGCTATGGTGCACTCATCCTCCAGTTTCCCTCACCTTTCCTCATCTCAAAAAGGACGAGGTAGACAGGGCCCACTGAAGGACAGCAAACCTGATGGATCATGTAAGGCAGCTCTGATCAAAGAAAAATAAGCAGGCAAAGATTTTTCTGTGGGAGAAAGACAGGAGTAGAGGAAAGCCTTTGTCGTAGAAATAAGGACCAGATATGACAGGAACATCCCATGATAGTGCCTAAATTAGGAATCTATAAAAACAGGAGTGACTCGGGAAGTTCCTGAGAAGACAATTGCTAGGAACTGAGTAGGTTCAAAAGCCCGAAGGGGCTTTTGAGATGGCTTTGGGGAGCCCACCTGGCATTTAGCTACCACCCCGGAACAGCACAAGGCTCTTGCACATATTTGCCATCCCCATGAGGTGTCTCCAGTATTCTAGGTCATCTCAAGTAATTCTAAAGGTCCATGCTCAGGCAACAGAAAAGAAGCCACTTGGGAGGCAGCTAGCGCTACTAGCTGTTGCCACAGGAGACAAGCTGCTGCTTCTGAGGTTAATCTATGTGTCACTAAAGCTGATGTATACCCCAGCTAGCCCCAGATCAGCTGCACTATGTCCTGCAGTCACACCAATTATACCACAGTGAGCAGAGGCCACAATGACAGAGCTTCACTCTTTCCGGGACTGAGCCAGCTTATGGTTTTCTTTGCAATACTCCCATCTCTTAACATAGGCACAGCAAGAAGCTAAATATTAGTACTAAAAATAAAGCTTCTGGTATTTGTCCCAATGGAAACCTCATTTGAAGGTGGCAGTGTTGCAGAGGTGACTATGTATGCAGGATTAAGGTAGTAGAAAAGAGAGAACCCAATTAAGCGTTGAGATTCTATGGCTGGCAGGTGAAAATTTCTCCCATGTTTTTAATACTAGCACATTTTCAAGGAAATCAAAGATACAGATGCCACAGAACTTTAAAATGCCTTTTTTTTTGAGATAAAAGCTTTCCTTAAGATTACTCCATGTTGTCAGTCAATCAAACTAGCACAATATATCACACTTACTGTAATCCTGAAGATTAGAAAGGTTTAGTAATAGTTATAGCAATCTTGCTCTTTTTCTCCTTTCTACAGTATTCTCACCAACCAAGAATTTTACATGCTGATGCTATTCAAAAAGTTGCAGCAAACACAGATGTTTCTGAAATGTGGGAGAATGATTTGCGCCCTATCCTGATAGAAAGATACCCGGGATCACCAGGAAATTATGCTGTACGACAGGTAAGACAAAATTTCCTGGAAACCTCTAAGAAGGTCTATTATTTATGCTCTGGTAGTGCCATTAGTGACCACTAAAGGGACAGACACTTTTATTCAGCTGGATGAACTCTAACATCGTTCATGTCTAGACTGTGTAGAGCCTATATGACACAGCTTGCATTTTAGCTGATTTTATTTGCCAGGGCTGTGTAGCATAATGGGAAAAAAAAATAATATTAAAATTTACATGTTAGTTTAAAAAGCTTGCTTCAGGTTTGGTACCCAAAATACAACACAGCAGTTATTGGTTTCCTCTCACGCCCAGGCTTTTGGTCACTGGTTCAAACTTCCCGGGACCCTACGTGGGGATGAAATTAATTACATCCCTCCACTCCTATTTCCTGTGCCCATACACTCCCTGGTAGTGTTTTCTCAGATGGGTGTATCAACACAAAAAGGTATTGGAGGGGTCCAAGCTGACAGGCAGCGTAGGGGGTTGACAGGACAAAGCACAGCACTGGTCTAAGTGTAGCACTAGCCTTCCTTTACCTTTTAAGCAGTGACTCAACAGCTCCAAGATAACCTTAACTACAGTGAGTTTATTTGCCACTCTGCATTTGGTAGACTGGAAAAATGCAGCTTTTTTAATGCTCTGGGGGGTGTGTGCGTGCACAGGCATGTGTCTCAATCGATTTAGTTTTGTGGTTTCTTTGGTGATGCCCTGGAAGGCGGCCAAATGAAAGGGGAAAAAGTAAGAAAAATAAAAAAACAACGGAGACTAGGCTAGAAAACCATAAATCATATTCAAAACAGGATCATTCTGTTACAAGGTAGCAGCATGTACCAAAGTAGACACCCACCAAAGGAAAGAAGAAGAGTCTTCCGTTGTCAGAGCATAACGGAGATGAAATGGATGACATTTCTTTGTTGAGACACAGGAAACGCATCAAACTCCTTCAAGGGAGAAGACCAGCGACAGTCACAAATAGTGCATGCTGGGAACTACATCCAGGCTTAAATAGTCTTCTTAATCCATAACAGACGCCCTTTGCTCAGCCTGCAGATAGCAGATAGACCATACAACGCCTTAAAAGCTTCCAGAGAGTGACCACAAACAGAATGGAAGTTTGTTCTAGCACGAAAATTAATGGCAGTATTCCCACCAACTTCACTAAAAGCAGGACAAATCTTCAAAGTCCATTTTCTTTTTTCCCCTCAGAGGCTTTTCCTAATGTTTATTTAAAGAGAGGAATCTGCCTTGAAGAAGCACTCTAGGGACCCGTAAAAAGAAGTTGCTCAACAGAGCTGGCTAGAACTCTGTACTAACTCTAACCGGGGTTGTTAGAGGTATTCTCTGTTATGTAGGAAGTTACCTAAAATGAATGACCTCTTGTATGTATTTACAGTATTCATTTTTATCTTAACGTGAGCTACACTTACCAGGTTTCCTTTTTGAAAGGCTCTTCTGAATTAATTCTTTCTCTAATTTAAAGGAATCAGACTGTCTCTTACAGCCTTGTAAACCACTTGTACAACTTGAAAGGCATGCTTCTTACAGAAGTTAAAAAAACAAAGTTTGGGGGGTTTTATACTGCTGTGGCATCTATGCATGGTAATTGACAGAATGGCCACAGTAGCTGCCAGTTTTGACATTTAATTTAGTGACACAACTGAGTTTAGATTTGAAGAGTTGTGTCTCTGAACAACTGTTCAGGGCTGTTAATTGTTAAACTTTAAATGTGTACTGGTTACATTTGAAAAAACACTGGCCTGGAAAATTCAGAGATCGAGATCTTAATGTGTTATATTAACGGGCAATGACTCCAAAGACAAGAGACAAAAGGGAGAAATTGAAAGCAAGTCAGCCAGTCCTGGCCTAAGCAGCAAAGATGTTGCTTACTTTATAGAGTGACATGTTGTGCTATAAAATTCATCTTTTAAAAAGACGGAACCCTTACAGAAACAAGGTTAAGTGCCACAATTAATTAGCTAACGTCTGCAGTCTTTTTGAAGCAAGCAATAATACTCTGTTATTTTAATATTTTCTTTTAATTGCAGCACATCAAGCACCGTCTTCAAAGATTACGGGCTGGTTGGGAAATCGAAGAAGACACATTTCAGAGATACACACCATATGGATATCAAACCTTTTCAAATATTATCAGCACTCTCAACCCCTCTGCAAAACGCCATCTAGTACTCGCTTGCCACTATGACTCGAAATTCTTTGGAGAGCAATGGGAGGAGAGAGCGTTTGTAGGAGCAACTGATTCAGCCGTGCCTTGCGCTATGATACTGGAGCTGGCACGTGCCCTAGATAACAGGCTCCAGTTAATCAAGGTAGTTTGCTTGTTTCGTTTGGGTTTTGCCATAGCAATTGGTGGGCCTTAGGGCACGTCATGTTCTCTCTCGCAGCCTGCATGCCTGATTTTCTAATCACCACGCCTGTAGTAAAACTCCCATTGACTTCAGGAACAGAGCAGAGATCTGTATCTCCTGCTTTAGAGTACACTGTCACATGAAAACTACTTATGCAAAGGATGGCAATCTAACAATTATCTAATAAATACACACTATAGACAAATAACAAATTACACATTTATAGTATGTTTCAAAGACTCAGCAAAATGTATTTCTACTTTCTATCTAAAAGGCACAGAACCTTACTCAGAAGCTCCTGTGATATCCAGTAACACCTATGGTCACTAACAAACTTCTGTTGCTTTCTAAATCCTGCATTTTTAAAATCCTCTCACTTGCAGTCTTTTTTGAAAATGGATGAACTAATTGCTGTGCAGGAGAGTTACGCTTGTATCCCTCCATCCCATAATGATTTCAAGCTTTTCTTTGCTTTCCTTAATCAATTTGAATAGCTCATTTATGAAACGAGCCATGGCTGAGTACAGGAAAATAGTCAAGTAACAGTATAATATTATGAATCTACGATACCCATGCTACGAAAAATCTGCCTCAGAGTGCTGCCATTGCTAGGCACAAAAATCCATTGATCCTACCAGCACTAAAAGCTCGTAGGATTACAAATTTGTAGGATTACAGATTCATGAGTGCCATCTACTGGTTCCGTATTTACTATTTACAGACGGCTACTTTCATACACTAACAGAGTTTTTGCAGGAAAAGGTCTCAAATGCTTTACAGAGCGCTGGGGATACACTTAGCTCAGGTATTATTATCACTTACCGGCAGTTGTTTTTACAAATTGATTTGGTGCTTTCTGACATTAGAAGGCTTAAGAATTAGAAGATGAAGAATACAGCAATGTTGTCAGTCAGTCACAAAAAAAAAAAAGCGCTTTTGTAATACAGATGCTTTCATTTAAAAGCTTCATTTAGAATAAATTTGTCTGATGGCTACTTACAGAACAACTTGCAAACTGACTTAAAGACTGGAATTTTTTGCAAGTAATACGTGATTTTTTGATTAAATGGCTTAATCATGACAGCATTTGACAAAAAGGCAGTCTAATTTCTTTGCACAGGCTGCCATTTGTGCAGCCTGTTAACAAAATATACTTTGAGATCCATCTGCTTAAAACATTAGCTATGACCTTTTCGCTCTGCCCATAGTATCATAAAAGACTCTGGTGTGTTTTCAGCCAAATCTATTTATACTTTGACTTGGAGCTGTGATTTTTATCTTGATGGTTCTCCAGTTATATAGAGTAAGTTTAAAAGCAAAGAGCAAAGAGGTATCTCTACATTATTCAGCCTTGGTAATGTGTCGAACAGTAGTAATAGTAATACTAATTAGAAATACTGCTTTCTAAAATTCAAATGGCATTAACACAGTTTCCTCCAGAATCTACTGCAAAATGACTGCTATCGAAAGAGCTGAGCTGTCCTGTGCAAAGGACAAAGGGCAGCAAAGCATTGCCATTAGAGAAATCCATATATCACTGTGAGCATAATCAATATCATCCTGTCTACGTGAGCGACATTTTATAGAAGTTCTCCACTACTGTTTATATTGGATCAGCTCCAGTCTGTTGGGAGTTGTAGCCCATACAGGACATGACTGTTGCCAGTGACCCCACCTTTTTAACCACATCGTGCAGTTTCCCTTGAAGTAACATTTATTCATAGAGGGGTTAAAATATTTACGGCAACAACCAAGACGAGAGTTGCCAAAACTGTTCATATAGCAGAACTGAACTGGGTTCAGTCACATCGTAGATGATTAGGAAATGCTGCCAGTGCAAACAAGGCTTCAGTTAGTAAACACAGGGAGAAAAAAGGCTCCTTCTACACTGGGGAGAAAAATCACACAGATGTCTCCTTTGTGACCTTAAATAGGTTCATCATATATATATTCAGTTTTTAGGTTGTTGAAAGGGAAGGGTGTGATCTACTCCACCCTCTGTGCTCTGGTTTTAGGCTAAAGCCCCCTAGGTGGTTCCCAGTCCCCCTGAAGGAACATAAACAGCCATTCTTCTCTTGACTAACCACTCTCTGTCCCTCAAAGAGCCATCAACTTTGAAATACACAACTCACCTCCACTGATGCACAACTGTAGCAGATACTACTTCTTTGTGGCACTATCAGGTAATAGTATTAGCACTCAGATCAGGTGTTGTTGCTGACGTGTCTCCTCTTTATTTGAGGTGATGTTTCTGCTGCCTGCTTTTGCAGACCTGTCTCAACATACTTGACTCATATCCACTGAAGTCAGGAATGAAAGTTTTAACCAGAACCAAAATGATACCAGACTGGAGAACATATCAGTGTGCTAGATAAGTTATAATAACTGATTGCTACCACTACTACACCACAACCTGTGTTTAACAGCCATAGGAAAGTCTGCATAGGGTACCTTGAAATTATACCCCTACTGATGTTGGTTTTTGTGACTGCGGTAGTTGTCCTCTATTTAATGTTCTGGCCAGAATAAGTTATACTAATTTTTACTTCCTCCAACAGACCAGCTCAACATCAAGACCAGACCTTTCCCTTCAGCTCATTTTTTTCGATGGTGAAGAAGCCTTTGTCCGGTGGTCCCCTTCTGATTCCCTCTATGGATCTCAACACTTAGCTCAAAAAATGGTATCCACTCCACATCCACCTGGTTCAACAACCACTAATCAGCTGCAGGGCATAGTAAGTGCCTTTCAACTCCCTAACTGTGGGTTTTTAGTATTTAATTAGCAAGTAATAGGCTAAATTCCCAAGAAACCATGAACGCCACTAAAGTGAAAGGAAGAAGTAGGCTTGCGGAAGTGTTATCGGATGTAGTAAATTACAGAGTTGGCAAGAGCTCTTCAGATTAATCTGTTCTGAGCTTCTCCACACAAACAGGAAGAGGAAAATCAAAATATACAGATTTATTGGGATATAAACTAGGATATGCACCTTCTTCAACAGAGATAATTCAAAGTGATTAGGAAGAATTAGGATAGAAAGAGCATGGACATAGTATCCATCTATGAACGAATCTCTATCTCTATGCCGTGAGCTCCCGGTTTCCCTTTGATTCCTGCTAACATTCCAATTGTCTTCTCCCTTCTAGCTTCCCTACCCACTGCCGAGACGCTTTTCTGCTGTCACTGGATCTTGTGACTCATAAAATGTTTTTCCCTTGACAGACTTTGTTGTTCTCCGGGGAAGAAGCAATTTCCTCTTCTTTCTCCCCACCTACCATGGTTTTTCTTTTAAAGGGATATAACGCACAAACTGCAAATCAAGCAGTGAAGTCTGTTCCAGCCTGAGGAGCAGAGAAACGGCCTCCACCTTCTTCCTCCTCAGAAAGGCAGCAAAATGCATCTGATTGGAATTGGGTTCTGCTAATGAGTTTTTCTCGGCCACCATAGTAGAAAAGATAGATCTTTGGCCAGAGCTATCAAAGACCTAGTTCCTACACAGGCACCACCAGGTTACACTATTGCTGCTACTGCTGGTGTTGTAGTAACGTAAAGAATTCTGTATTAAAGATTCTTTCTTCTGTAGGACCTGCTTGTACTACTGGATTTAATTGGTGCACCAAACCCAGTCTTTCCCAATTATTTTCCAAACACTATTCGATGGTTTCAGAGGCTTCAAGCAATTGGTAAGGACAGGAGTATGGGCTTTTGGTGAATTTGAAAATGTAGTGTGTACTTTCTGAATGTATTAAGTCCTGTAAATCAGATTTTTAGGTTATTAAATATTGTAACTGTAAACCAGAAAAATAATGTAAATGTTAAATTTGGTGCATCTTAACCCTATATGAATATTTTAATATTTAAGTAATAAAATAACTAAGAAAGATTCCCAGACCCTTGGAAGCCATGAAACAGATTTTGTTACTGATTGTCACTCTGCAACTGTTGGGAACTGTTTCCCTTCTGTTCTTCAGTTCTCACTTCTGTAAAATCATGGTAATAGCACCAGTCATGGACTCATAGAGTAATTTAAGTTGGAAAATTCTTTTGAGATCATCAAGTCCAAATGTAAACCTAACACTGCCAAGTCCAGATGCAGGACTTCCAAGTGGGTCTCAGCAGAGCAGAGGGGCAGAGTCCCCCCCCCTTGCCCTGCTGGTGGTGCTGCCTGGGATCCGGCTGGATTTCTGGGCTGCCGGCATGTGTTGCCAGCTCACATTGGCATTTCTGCCTCCATGGGGTGGCTCTAATCCCATCACCCCCCAGCGTGTATGGATACTGACCCAGCTGCAGGACCTTGCACTTAGCTTGAGATCTTCTATGTATGAAACAAATGCAGAAAACAGTCACCAACTCCTTTTTCTTCTTTGATGGAAAAAGCTTCCATGTGAGAGGAAAAACAATTCAAGTGGCTCATATTGTCCAAAAGTTGTAATGATCACTTTCATTGTCAATTGCAGAGCAAGAGCTACACAACATGAATCTTTTGAAGAATCACCATGTTGAAAGACAGTATTTCCAGGCTGCTTTACATCGAGGCTTGGTTGAAGATGACCACATTCCATTTTTATTAAGAGGTACTGGAAGCTTTTCTATTTTAAAGTTCAGTAACAAATACATTGTTTAGTGAATTAGCAAATGTGTATGATCCTGTTTTTCAAGCTTACTTGCCCCAACTTGGGGCTTCCAGATCCACTTTTACTCAGGCCAAGAGTCATAGCTTTGAAAAAAACATACTTGAAAAAAAGCAGTGATAAAACATACCCATCATCATTTTGCACAAGCACAGCTCCAATGGCACAGAGATAATGGAAATTTCTGTCAGCAGCAGTGTCCTACAAAGATAAACCACTCTAATCCAGTGGGATATCACTACATACCGCACCAGCCAGCTAGTTACTGTTTCTAGGAGCACTGAAACACTCAAAGGTTCTATCTTCACAGACAACAAAAATCTCTAAAGATCTGTTGTCAAAGTTACAGAACTGCTCACTGTCCTCACTGTCACCCGTTTCGGTTCTCAGGCACTGACTGACACGAAAACTCACATACTCAAATTAAACGTCCTCCCTCCCGAAAGAGAATGGAGATTTCAGAGCTGTCAGCTTGACGGATGGGAACAGTGCAGAGAGCACCCAGCAGAAATAGCAAAGGACACAATATGCTTGGAATTCCTCCTGGAATTAGGCAGATACCTGCAAGTAGGATTCCCTAACTAAGCATTTCTGCTGGCAGACACCTACACCCCAGCCCCATCTTTGTGTTCGTTTTTTTCCTTTGGGGTGCAGTCAGAGAAAGGGAAAGCAGTTGTATTACTGCTGCCACCTTATCAAGCTACAGCTCAGTGATTAAAGCATTTGTCCAAGTTCAGGATGTGGATTTGATGCCCTCCTTGGTTCAAGCACTCAGCAGAGCACCTTCAAACTAAGGTGGCCAAAAGAAGGGTATTAGATACAGTTAACTCTTTTGATTGAAGTTTTCCACTGTACAGCAAGAACTGCAAGTCACATTGCTAGAGAAGGGTTTACCAAAAAGGAATGTAACACTAGTTCAATGAAGAGAGTATCTATCTAGGAAAGGAGAGGGTTTTCTTCATATCCAGGCCCCAATTTTACCATTGCTGATGCTCTGTTAACTACTGGGTAATGTAAAATGCACACACAGCTCTGGAAGCAGGCACAAGAGGAGCCACACCACTCGTCTCCTAAGCGAGTGCTCTCCGTTGAGCTATGGTTACTGTCTCTGCCTCAAGGGCTCTTCAACTCCATCATTCTTTCATTTTTCACACCAAGGCAGTGCCCATGTCCAACAAAACCAGCACAGCCATCACCTGCATGCATGTCCAGGGGTATCAAAAACCCTACATGGGAGAAGTTGATAGGGGAAAAATGACTGCACTTCAAAACCTTTTCTAATAACACGATTAACACCTAGTGAAGAAAACAGATTCCTTAGTGGTATGCAGCTGAAAAAATGAGAGGAAAAGCAGTAAAACAGGGAAGAGGCTAGGGAGAAACAATGCTCCCCCCAGAAAGCAATCAGGAAGCAGAAGACTGATTTAACTCCTCTTTTACCTAAAAGTTGGAGTATGTGGTGGCTTGATGTATATGTGTGTGTGTATATATATATATATACACAATATATACACACAGATCCTTTCAAGTGGAAGTTCTTTTATCTGAGAACAACAGTGGTTCTATCTTACAGAGTAAAAATACAGACACCATTTATGGAGAGGACTAAAACATGCCTCAAAAAGCACTTGGTCTTAACACTGTCACAAGAACATGGTAATCAGTTGTCAGTTTGGGGAGCTGCAGTGGCTTCTCTGCCCTCCCATAGCTCCTGAGCAAGGTACCAACAACTACAGTGCAAAAGATCTCAAAGAGCCAAAAAGGCAAGTATCACAAGAAAACTACTAACTACAAATGCCTTTAAAGAGAGAGAGAGAGAGAGAGAGAGAGAGGGAGAGAGAGGAAGAGGAAGAGAGAGGAAAAGAGAGAAAGAAGAGGCAAACATTCTCAAAGAAAAGGACAGTTTTAGGAAACACACATGAAACACATGGGCTGCAAAAAAAGGGTAAGGTAAAAGGAAGCTGCAGTGACACAGAGGCCTCTAAAGACAGCTTATTGAGCAGTTACCTGACAGTTGCTAAGTGGCGATGTGTCAATTGGCTTAACAGAACTTCTCCAAATTTCATTCCTCCTTACAGGGGTTCCAGTCCTACATCTGATTCCATCCCCTTTTCCTGCAGTATGGCATACCATGGAGGACACAGAAGAAAACCTTGACAAAACCACTATCGACAATCTCAGCAAAATCCTGCAAGTGTTTGTACTGGAATATCTAAACCTGTGATGGATCAAATGTACAAATCATACCCCCTTCCAAATAATGTTTGCCCACCTTCACATGTGCTATTTAATTGCATTGGAGAGCACTAAAGCAAAGCAAAACACAAAGCTGGCTCTTGCTAGACTGATTATTAATTCAGCTGTTCCTGGCCCAATGTCCCACGTCGCCAAATAAGATCACATTAAATAATAATCAGTTCTGGTCTGGAAAGAATGCGATCTTTCCATGTCTTACCTCTGAATAAAAAAAAAATAATGAGGATTTTTCCAGATTGTTATCGCTGTTTCATGTCACATATTAAGGTCCCGGGAGGGAATGCCTCCCAACTTAAGTATCAGCCAGTTTTTACATGGTCTGACCAACTTTTGCAGTGTGCAGCAATGGAAGTTTATACCACATTATCAAAAGAGGCATAAATTACACTAAACCAAACATCTACTTTGAGATGAACTAAACTACCTCATCCTGAAATTAGTTGCTAGGACTCCTGACACACAGGTTTTTTAATCCTCTGCTCCCTCTCCTCCTTCCCCTACAAGGAGACCTGCAAGGGCTCTTGTCCACAACAGCAGGCCACCAGGAAACAGAGAAATTCAATTTTCCTCCTGTCATTTGTTGGATAGGTTTTGATGGAGAAGGTGGTGGGGAGTGATGCTAAGAGGGAAGTATGTGGCAGTTCCCATCATGCTTCAACTGCAACACAGGAGATACATACAGCGGAGTAGGTGGTGGTGGGAGCAATGCCCCAGCACACACCATTCATCCACCCGAGAATCAGTCACTATTTGACCCCAAATAAATTTTAAAATGCTGCTGTTTTTAATACAGATTACATCAGCAGTGATCATACTGGGGAAATGATCACCTTAGAAACTATGGTCTTATAGAAATCTAATTTTAAAGGCAAAGTGCTATCTATCAAGACTAAAGTAAGTGTAAGAGTCAGAAGCAGGACACCAGTTCAAGCACCAAAAATTAAGGGCTAGCCATAGACTGTATCAGAAAAAAAATACTCACCAGTTTAACAATCCTGTGCTTTTACGTGCCGTACTGGAATTATTCAATAAATTCAGTATAACTCTGGCAAAAATCTAGCCTGGAATGAAATTAGTAGGAGAAACCAGAAGAAATGATCTACAGAATTATGGTTTCCACTGGTGAGAAAAAGATGAGAGCATGACAGAAAAAAAAAATAAAAAATAAAATGTTAATCTGGTAGAGGAGAAACTGAGAAAAAAACAACCAACCATCAATCCAGTATTTCACTGCTCCAAACTTCTTCTTTAGGAAGTTCTATCCTGGGCAAAGAGATACAAAACCGAAATAAACTAAGGAGTTGAAGGCGTATCAGAGTTGGGCCGTATCTTAACGTTTTCCTAAAGCCAACATTTCTGACCCCCAGACAGTATTTCCAGACTACTTTAGAGGCACAATAGAAATATGTCTTTACAGCAATGCAAAAAGTGTAAGATTTTTAATATTACAGGACAGCCAGAAAATGAAATTCCATCTACTTTTGTTGCTCAAGATGAACCAAAAGCATTTTTTCCCCATCACCTCAGCATTTGTGAGAACCGTGTCTATTTTGCATGCAGCTTCTGAAATAGAACGCAAGGAAAACTCTAAAAATTGGAGAGATGTGTTTATTTTCAGCTCTTGGTGTACATCTGGGTGAATACATCAAAGCTATTCGAACTCTTCATCATCGTATTTTCCTCTACTTCAGCCCACGAGAGCCCATTCTAAACAAGTAACTGACGTGAATCCTCTGAGCAGTGTAAGGCACCTCCTGCCCCCTCCAAAGTGGTAAGAAAGGTAACAAAACAGTGACAAGCAGGAATATTAAACAGCAGTTCGTGTGGCCAGTTTCGTTTTTACTGGTGAACTCTTGTGGTCCTTCGTGCGTTGCAGGGCCTCCCAAAACCACAGTGCGTGTTTGCGGCGCGCAGTGCTACTCTGCTTCTTCAGCAGTTTGAAAGTTAACTCAGAACAGGCTTCATCAGGAAGGCTGGGATCAGAGGGTTGTTACCACTGGGAAAAGCCCAATTTTTTACAGACTCTGTTAGTCAAAACCTTGGTTTTACCAATGTAGTAACAGCAGATCTCTGGCACGTGGTTCTTGAGTTACCTTTACTCAGTTCAAAGAAACGAGAGGCAGGTTGGTGGGCTGTCATTCAGTGCTCCTCAAACCACCAGGAGGATTGGTTGGGTTTTTTTCTTTAGGTTTTTGGGTTTGGGGTGGAGGTTTTTTTTGGTTACAGCAAAAGAGGGTCATCTGTTAATCTGGGATGTAAGCCCAGAAAAGGGTTACTTAAAGAAGGGAGCAGCGTCATCTTAGCAGTTGATATGACCCATTATTCTTTTAAAAAATAGCAGCTGGAAGGAAAACTTGTATCAGCCCAGCAACCACGTGAATCCAAGAATCTTAGCTCCCCAGAGCACAAGAAGCTGAAGTAATCAGTAAAGCAAAGACACGGTGCAAGGTGGGCTCTCACTGCTACTTAAGGCAGCAAAGAACAAGCAGGTAGGAGAAAGTCCAGCCCATTTAATAAAACAACCAGAAAACAAAAAATACAAGCCAAAAGATCAGGACAGTATCTTTACCGCTGTCGGTTTCAACACTGAATATCACCAAGTATCCAGAAACCAACTGAGGGACTTCAACTCGTCTAATTACACCAACCAGCAGAATTGCTGCTCAGGTTCTCTCCTTGAAGAGGATTTATCACATCTCAAGTCATGGGTGATAAAAAATAATAATATTAATAAGCCTCAATCTACCACTCGTGAGAGGCTGTCGCTGGCTTGTCAAGTCCTCCTAAAGGTGTACGTGGTTATTTCCAGGGTGAAGGGGAGGCAGAACAGGATGAACTCAAGAGCCACTACTCAATGGGTAAAGCTGCAACCCCCTTTCCCCCAGCTTACAGTAGTTATTTGTATTATAGTGGGCGCTCTAGCTCCTTTCATATCAAGACAGTGCAGTCTTCCACATAAATCTTAAGCCTAAGTACCTGCCCCTCAAATTCTCTGAAGCTTTGATGCGTTTATCTACAAGTGAAGTCATCCTGTGCAATCACAGCTGTTTGGAACAAGCTATGGGAGTAACAGTGCCAAATCCTCCGGTCGGCAGAAGTGACAGCTGGTACCAGTCCTCTTTTTTTCTGTAGCCAGGGCAGCATTCCTATCACTAGGAATGAAGACAATATAAATTAGCAATTCTTATTCACCACGTTTCAAAGAAACATTAGGATTGTGACAGCCTAACGGCAAAATACCATTAGAAAAGACAAAAAGCAATAAAAATGCTTTCTGTAGAATTGTTACAAGGCCCCAGTCTGCACTGGTAACAGACCCAGCAAAACAGTTCTCAAGTTTCACACATCTGCTCATTCAGACTGAAGTATCACCCGAGAGCATCAGGTAAGCAATCAATATATATAAAAAGATAACTAGAAAATCTTGTACACAAATTACCACTTTTTCCTCATTATTTAAGGACGACACCGAGTTTATTTTCCTCATATAAAAGGAGACATTTTACTCTGTGATGATTTAACAAATATCCTAAATATATTCATAACAATAAAGCAGCTAAAAAGCTGTTCTAATCTCTAAAGAATCTTTATCATCTGCACATATAATATATGTTGTAAACAATCACTCAAAAAATAATTTTGTTAAAGTGATTATATTGCACTCCGAATTCTGGGACTCTCATTCTCCCTCCTCATTTTAAATCAAAGATCAGCTTCATTTTTTAATAAAATGGAGCTTTAATTTTTCTACTAGAAACAAGTAGGCATGCAATCAATATAATACAACGTATTTAAACCGTCAGGAAAAGGGCAAGTGGTCGGTTATGAAACCGGAGGAAGGAGCGAGTCTCAAATAGGCCACAGGAGAGTAGGAGATTGTAAACATTCTGCTGGCTCCAGGGTGGTGCAGATGCTGCCGTCCAGGTCAGCACCCAGGAGGTTCAGAGAAGCTGTTCAAGTGTGCTGTACTTCAGGGAATTTCCACGCAGCGATGGCACGGGTAGTGGACCACACATAACGACAGAGTCATGAAACAGAAGGTGATCACTGAGCTACTGCTGACCTCACCGAAACAGCCAATCGTTACAAGTTCAGTGTAGTTTTTAAACGCAAGTTTCCCCATCCTTTCATTTCCGAACACAGCAATGAAACTGGCACTCCTGCTGCAAAGGAAGTACAGAACCAGATTCCCTACTTGTAGCTTACGTGGAGGGTACACCAGTGGCAGGCTGGGCACTACCCTCAGCCTGAAACATCCCGGGCAAACCAGCGTCATGCAGAACAGCACTTTGCTTTGTGTGCCAGAGCGACGCCCTCCTCCGTGCATTGGCACAAGAAACACAGGGAGTGGAGGGAAATAAAAAAGAAAGGAAACCCATGTTGTTAAGCAGAAAAAGAAATCCTCAGCCCGTGCAAAGAGGCCACAGATCTTTAACATTCCAATGAAGGCTGTTTTCTCAACTCAGCTCCACGCGAGAAAGATTTCTCTAACCAAATCCATGCTCTTCAGGTAACCTATCGATAGCTTGGGAGTCCCTGAGATACTACAGCTCCATGTAACCACCCTGGACAAAAGGAAAGACTTAGTGCACAGATTAACAAGGTGGAAGCCAATATATAGCACCCTGAGTTGCAAGTGAAACAACAGGAATGGGCAACCCATTCCTCAACAGCCGAGAGAAGCAGAGGAGGTATTGGCTCGGGCATGACGATACATACTGCACAGGAGAACAGGGGAAAAAAACAGAAGTATTTCTAAAAGGCCTTTCTGTGTTGTTGGAGCAGTGAAGGAAAAGACAACAGTCAGAGGGAAGAGCTCTCCGAGAAAGGCCCTGAAGAAACACGGCTTTCTAGCTGTACAGTAGAACGGTAATGCAGAAACAGACAAGTTAGGCAGTTTGCTCAATGTCTGCCCCAAAGGTCACGCACTCCAGCCATGACTAAGAACCCTCAGTGATCACTGACCTGTTACCTGGATATAAACCAGGAATATAAACACTTTTTCCGCCGAAACTACGGAAAAAGTACAAAGAGGAAAAATACAAAGTCACAATCGAATCAGAGAATACTTTCCATAATCAAACCTGAAATACTGGCTTCAGAAACACTACAGCTGTCTGCTCTGTGTCTTACAGACCCTTAATCGTAAAAAGAGGTGCTTGTAAAATCTTAAGTTTGAAATACTTTATTTCCCAGTATATTGCTAAATAATTTTGCAGTTAAACCGAAAAGAAGAAATATCAGAGATGAATATGAATACTTACAACTAGAAAATGGTTGTTGAACCATCTGAATTTCTATAAAAGCATCCATAAAAATGTAAAAACACGGTCTCACAAAATTAATTAGAATCCGAAATGCCAGATTGTCTTCCCAGTGGCCACATTATGAACACTGATGGACTCCTGCAATCAAAACCTAATTGTGACTTTGCCAAAAGATGGCTTAATACAGCAATCAAAACATCTCCACAAACTGGGACCTGTATTTCCACAATCTCCTGTTCTCTCAGCCATTCCGCAAGCAACTCTCCTTAGGAAAAAAAAACAAACCAAAAAGCTATCTGGTCACAATTTTACTCTCCCGTGGAGTTGTGCCATTCCTCAATCCATCCTTGGGAAAATCAAGAAAAGGGAATAAAAAGCTGAATGGAAATAGACACTCCATAAAAACTACCTGTAAAGTACTGTAAGTCTGGAAAATATTGGTGGCATTACATGGTCTACTGCTGATGCAAAGGAAAAAAATGCAATTTAACCATTTCATGAATATGAATATGAACAATGCACTTGTTCCCAGCCATTCAGAATGATCTGACATTCCAAATGTTTATAAAAATTGGGTAATAAAAGAATTAAGTCAATACCCTTCAGTACAATAAATAACAGTGTTTATTATGGTCGAGGTTGACCACGAGTGTTTGTTCCATATCTGCTTGGGACATTTATAAAACCAGTTCTGAATCCTTGAGTGGCTCCCATTCCCGGTATTCCAAATCCTTGATTGAGTACACTGCTGTAGGGTGCTGATCCATGATTAAAGCCCAGTCCGTAGGGCCTCGTCTGAGTGTTTAAAAGGATGACTGGACTCACATTTTTGCCTGGTGTATTAAAAGCAAACTCTGGCGGTGGGCTGCTGGGCTTCGCTGGAGTGGATGTAACGGGGTTCAAATTATCAGCAGCTTTCAAAGATGGCATGGGGATAACATGATGATCCGAAAGGTTCAGAATGTTGTTTGCGATAGGCACGGACGATAAGGTAGGTCTGATCCAGTCATCTTTGAAAATCTGAACAGTCAAGGTAGAGACCAACGTGTACAACCTGTTGGTGACGTGGGCAAGTACCATTTGCTCGTTTGCATCTCTCCGAATTCGGACATGTACGGACCCGGCCTACGAGTGATAAAGATAAGTTGGCTGTTAACTGTCACTTCTCCACATGCATTCAGGAAGAGAGAAGTTATCCTGCAGAGAATCATGCAAAGAGCTTTTGCAGTGGAGATTACTGACTAAACTGACATGGTAGAAATCACAGATTTCTAAATGGAGCAACGTACTAAATAATTCCACAATCGGGATACATTTTGATCTTTCCTAATGGGTTGATCTCTTACGATCCTCACATCAAGATCATCATTCAGGAAGACCAAGTCTTAAGACCAAACTATAAATAAAATGTATGATGGCAGAAAAGAAAGGCAACAACTGGGAAGAAAAAGCATCCCAAAAGCAGAATGAAGTGCAGACAACCTCCATATCCCAGCTTTGGGACAAGGCGCCACCACTGTGCTGTCGGAGCAGACAGGAGGACAACACAAATGGAAGGCATGCTCAAACTGGGGCCATGAGCAAGAAGAGAGGCAACACCCCTTGTGGAACTCAGACTACTTTCTCCTGGACGTATGTGTAACTACGGGCTGGCCCTGCCTTCCTCTGCTAACACTATCTCACCCACCATGAACTACTGCTGCAGAAGAGAACAACCCCTCACATGCTCCTCCAGTTCATATTTGAGAAAGGAACACAGTTCACAGCTTGCTCTATATATACATATCTATACTGGAAGAATTCAGAAGCAGAGAAAAAGAATTCTATGAGTCTTAATTTTCTGGCTATCACAACACACCTGCATCAACTTAGAAATAATTGAGTTGTGTGATCGTTCTGTATCACAAAAAAAAAGCCCCTTAATTTCTTTCATCTTACAGTACTAAACTGTAGATGTCTTTTTCCACCCCCACCCCCAGAAATGCTGAAAAAAGTATGATTCCACTGTAGACCTTTGGTACCTGAGACTTTACAGGTGGGGTTTTTTTCTACCCTCTGAGACAATTTATAATAATATGCCATCTGAAAAATGTCTTTACTGTTGTTTGGGGGCTTCTTGACTGCCAAACTACAGAAAACAGTTGCAAAAGGCGTGCTTTAATCGAGAGCTGCAATATCCATAATAATACTAACCAATAACAAAGCTTTAGAAAAATATGCAGGACAAGGGAAGAGAACTTTTGCAGTAGATCACAAGGACTGAGTACTGCTTTCATCAATTTCTTTTTTATATTTAAAATTCCAAAAGAATTCTCTTACTTCATTTCAATATAAAAATCTAAAGTAGTACCTGACAACTCTTTTTTAAGGCTAAAATGACAAATTCAGACATAACTTACCAGAGTGCCAAAACCTAATGTCCAGAAATGCTCATTTCGAACTTCCAAGACACCATCTAAAGTTGAAACCTAAAATTTTACAAACATCCAGAAATGTGAAAATAAATTACATTTCAAATCCTTTTAGAAATGTACTTTTACACATAACTGAATAATACAGCATTTTCAGTAGTGAAACAACAGCTTCCATTCTACAGAATACATGATGTCGGTACATGATGTCTGTACATGATGCCACTAACACTTATCTACTCGACTTTTGCCACCCTTAAACACCCAAATCCATCAAAGAAGTGGATTTAAGTAAGTCATTTCAAGTAACACCTGCTGTGAAACTGCAATATTTTCTCAACTTGATATGGTGTAAGTCAACAGCTGCCTGTACTCCTTTTCCTCCCCCAGCTCCCATTTGTAAACTTCTGCAATGGCAGCTTGAATTTATTTAATAAAACACCAGCCTGCACTACTCAACAGATGTCTTCCAGTTCCCTGAACAACACTATTCACCTTACACAGCAAGATCCGTATTTTCTACATGCAGCTAAAAAATCATATATATAAAGCAATTTTTTAGCAATCTTCCTGGACTACTCACAAAACCTCTTTGTATTCCTGAATGCTTATTTAATGTTACCTGTGCACACTGTGTCATATATCATACCTGACTTACCTCTCTGAGAAGTTTATCTAACTGGCCAATCACATGAGGTGGAGTCGTCTTAAAGACAAAAAAAAAATAATGAAGAAGAAAATAATTAGTGCTTTGGTGACAAAAAAGAGTGCCTGGTCCTGTTTAAGCAGGAGAGCCTTGTAGTCTGGTTTGAACACACAAGTGACCAATGGCATTATGCAATAAAATCTTATGACTTCATAGTCCATATTTCTACTGCCCTTAAAATTCTTCCAGCACGTCACAAATTCCCCTTGGAACACATCCTACTTCCCATCCAAATGCTTAAAACATATTTTATGAGTTTTTTGGTTTTAAAAGATGGACATTTAACAAAACCAAAACCGCAAAAAAAACCCTTATTTTGTGACATGTCCTTACCTGGAGTAGTACTTTCCCACTGTAGACACTCATGGGATACATGGTACCAAACGTCATCAAAGCAATTGCTATAGCAGAGGCTGTGTCTACAGCGAAATAATTGCTACAGAGAAAGAGCAATTATTAAGAAAAACGGGTATTCATATTTTTGAAAAGCATAAGAGTTTTCTTTTGATTCTTTTTCATTCTTTTAAACTATCCACACTTACAGAATATTACACATGCTAATCTCGTCTCAACTATACATCTTGTAAAAAAGAGTAATATATTCATGGAGTTGCAATCCCATTCATATAAAATACAGCTTTTGATGAGATCATTCCTCCCATGTAAAAAATGCCATTTCCTGTAACTGGATACAAAGAGAGTTACTTCTGTGGAACAACAACTGAACGTACTTGATTTCAATGAGCATGTATGTGATGCAAAGAGCTAGAGCTCCAGCAATATCAATCAAGACAAAAGGGTTCATTCGTGGCAGAAAGATGCTACTCAGTCCTGGGATGATTCCACAAATACTGTAACAAAGCAGAAAAAGCAGTTGTCAGCTAACTGTTCGTCCTTAGCTCAAAATACAGAAGTTCCCCACCATTTCAGCATTTGACTTCAAGTACACCTTGCAGCCACAGCAAATGACCTCTCTGAGGACTGAAAAGGCACTTCTAATTCTGCTCAAAGTTCTGCAATAGTCTGATGTCAGCAAAAATTAATCAAGTTTAGATTCACGTGACGTTCCCTCTCCTATTTGAAACTAATACTTAACCTCTTGCATCTTAACGTCACTTTAAATCTTATCTTCCCACCTACACAATCTTATACTACACTAATCTTTATCCAGTTTTTCTACATGTTAAAATACCATCTTGTGCTACTTTCTATTTTCTGTTAACATAGCTAGCTATGTCAGCTGTACACCAGTAACTTCACAGGTTCAGGTGTTGCTATTACATACATGTAAATACTGGGAGGTTCGCATATCTCTAGTCTTCAATCCATCTGCCACCTTGGTGTGAAAAACTGTTCTAAAGCCAAAGCTAACTAACTCATGGAGTCTGAAAAGAGGGAGGAGACCAGCTAGCTACATAAGAGGAGACCAAAAACCCATGAGAGAATCACAGAATCATTTAGGTTGGAAGACCTTTGGGATCATCGAGTCCAAAGGTCAGCCCTACTCTACAAGTTCTCCCCTACACCATATCCCTCAACACCCCATCTAACTGACTCTTAAACACAGTCAGGGATGGTGACTCCACCACCTCCCTGAGCAGCCCATTCCAGTGACTGACCACTCTTTCTGGGAAGATTTTTCTCCTAATGTCAAGCCTAAACCTACCCTGATGCATGGGGACAAGTCATTTATTTATAGTTATCTCCTATCAATGGTAGCACAAAGAGAGAAAAGTGTTTCTGTACTTCCCAGTGAATGTAAGTGCTCGTTGCATACTGCAAAATTTAAAGGAAAAGACAACATGAAATATTTTGCTGCTCTGTTTAGATCCACCCTACGGTTAGAGATCATGGGCTGGTCAGCTCCTGTAAGAATTTTAATCAATGTAATTACATACAGGTGCAGTTATTTTGCAATCAGCACAGCTTCAGAGAACACATCTGAAATAGCTGTATATGTACTAGCAAAATTTAGGTTTGGGGTGGGTTTTTTGTTTTTTTAATTGTTGGCATAGCTGTCTACAGGTTCTCTCAAAACCCAGCAGCAATTCTCAAGTCTTGAGCTGGGAGCCCTTCCACTTATCCATCAGTCTCCTTCCACACAACACTGTGTTATCACATCATTCCAGAAAAATTCTGCTAGTGTCTGTGATTGATATCACAGGGGTTTGGGGTTTTTTTTTAACACTGAAACTCCAGGTACCTGGGCAACTCTATTGTCAGACCTCCAAAGCCGTTTGGCAGAATTTGGGCCTGAAGATACAATAACTTATATCTGTATGAAATAAATTCTGTTTAACAAACCAGTGCTCTGCTTTCCTCAACTGTATACAAAAATCACAACATGCAGAAACAGATGTGCTTTGCAGCACACCTAACATGTTGTGCAATAGGGTTTAACATGTTTTGATATTGACAGCATAAATGCTGGGAAGAACAGGTATGGCTCAAAATAAACATTTCTGACATCTGACAAAATTATTTGCAAACAATGATATCTTGCAGTCAGATATCCAATACAAGCCAGAGAGTTAGCAGACAAGACAAATAAGCAACACTGCTTCAGCCCATGGAAGAGACAGACTTTCCACTTTGCTGCTGGAGAGGTGGAGATTCCATAGCTATGTTTCAGTGAGTCACTTATTTCATACATCACATTTAAACTGCAACTATGCCAAGTCCTGTGCCCACCCTGCAGAGTAAATAAGCACAAACCATGACCAGTAATGATTTGTTGAGAAATGCCGTTCAAGGCTGTACAGGACAAAGCTATTTACCTCATCCAGGGAGAATTACACAGAGTGCACTGAACACATTCAAAGGGAAAGTTATGCAGAAGATATATTTCTAGAATGAGCTATCTGGGTAATATGAAAGACAACGTTTGCTCTGGAGTTCATACACTAGACCTACAGTAGGTAAAGCTATTTCAAAAGCTCTAATACACAACAGTTTGTGCCTCAATATCCATCCAAATCATTATTACACACAAAAACCACCACCACCTCCCAGAAGCTAACAATTTTGGAAAACATTACAAAGCTTTACCTTCTACTAAGATCTGCAACATGCTCCTGAAGCCAACTTGTGCTGGCAGCTGCAAAAGCAAGAAGGTGATAAAATTACTATGAGTAAAGGTATCCATTTTAAAGTATGCTTGAAGTTTTACTTTAAGGGAAGAACCCAATACACTATGAATGAATAAATGTATCTCAACAGATGCACTTTCACTTTAAAAACCCCAAAGTGTCTGACTTTTCTAGGCAGCAAGTAAAATACCTGTCTTGTATGACTAAATACAAATTCCTGATCATAACTATCACAATTATCTTTTATACATTATAAAGCATAATATATATACTATAAACAATTTACAGTTAGCAGAAAGAATTTCAAGCCTACTTCACAGTGAAAAAGTCCCAGCTAAAAGAGCTATTAAGAATAATTATGACATTAATTTATTTTTAATCCATTAATATATCCATACAATATCTTCACAGTTCCGGTATCTGTGAGATGACCTTCCCTGACTGAACCCAAAAAGAATGAAAATAAAGGGTACTTCAGCATGAAAATGATACTCAGTTGATTTTATTAATGACTACATATTACTGAGAGAGTTCTATAAGCAAACTAAAGTTGAAGTTTGGATAGTAATTCTAAACTGCAACTGCATGAAGTTACACTAATGGAGGTAATAGTAATATACACCCGCTAGTTATGAAAGTTACCAGACAAGTTATACCTTGATAAAAATAGGAACATTAAAATCTTTTCCCAATTCTTGTTATAGATTAATTTATCACATACCTTCAGAGACATAAGCAAAAGGCTTATTCCTAATGGAAAGCATGGTAAATAAGTTGAAAAAGAGAGCCACGAAAGTACCAACCAGCAGCCGCCCCCTAGGGAGGAAGAAAAAAACAAAGTATCTTCATTTCACATCATCACAAAACATGAAATCAAGCTGCAATCACTAGTAACAGTATCAAAATACTTGGCTTGATATCTTTCACTGAGCCTGAAGAGAAGAGTAGGATGAACTAGTATAATGCACGATAACAGGCAATGTGTTATCATTTTAGGGTTATATGAGGTCACTGAACTTCAGGCATTAGTGCTATCAGGTTAGGCTGCACATGAAGTTCATAAGGTTGAGTCACAGTTCTTAACTTTATATAGTTGCATATAAGCACACGCATATGTCTGTCCTTTGAGGATATAAATACATTTTTCCCTCAGTGGTAGAGATAAAAAAGCTTAGTTTCCTATGGAATTATGCCCTATGCCCCTACCCTCTCCTAGGAGAACTTCAACTTCACCACACATGCCATGTCCCAGTCTTTTGCCCCGTAACACCTTTGTTTCCATTTCCCGCATTCTTTCCAGTCTTTGTTATCTTTGCAACACCTCCCGTTCCCTAATGACCACAGCATCCTCCCCCCACACATATCAGGCCTCCTAAGAGGCCCCCATAAGAAACGAGAGTAACTAACCTAGCAAACCCAGCAATACAGAGTTAAATCACTATTTAGAGGAGCGTGTGCGTTACATTTCAATTGTAGCTCGAAGAAACTGTTTGCAATACAGCTTGCACATAGTTTGAAACAGATGCCAATGTACCAAACCCAATCTGGCATTGAATGCACTTGCATAATCAACACGTGCCAGACTAAGGATTAGAAATGCAAAGGGAGACTGAAAAAACTATTGGTTTACATGTCAAAATAATTTCTTACGTGTGTATCTCGGGTTGTTCCAAAAACCGCTCTGCACTACAAAAACAATTGAAAATCCGGGTTACAGTCATACAACTAAACTTTGATACCTGGAGCATACTTTTTCCTTTAGATTTCCTGACTACTCCCAAACTGTGCCACACAGTTGCTGGCTACTATGAATTCTCCAACACAAAAAAATAAAGCTGCCTGTAAACAACCAAGGCAAAAAATGCTGCTCCTGCCACCACCGGTGTAGGCAACCAGAAGGAACCACGTCAGAAATCCCTGACTCGGAGCCTCTCGCTAAACTGGGCCAAACAACAGAGATGTGGGATGCTGTGTTGAAGATACAACTCTTTCTTTTCCCACCATTAAAATAAGGAGTGAGGTTCAACTGTAACAGAAAAAGCTATGATAAGTTTTGGGAATTACCTAAAATTGATGTTTGAAAACTTGGAGAGCTTTGAGAGTGCATCATTATTAGAGTTCATTCCAGTGCATTGTTCGTACAACAGATCAGGGCATAGCACAAAATGGCTAAGTTGTTAACAAAGCCCTTTAGAGTGAAAATAAGAGCCTTTGAACAGAAAAATGGAAGGTATGCCACCCTAGTTTTAAATTCCAGATGTTAACAAAAGCCTCTTCATTTTTAAAGACTGAGATAATAGTAGGGGAGCACTTTGTAGAGTAGGGCTGATGGTTGGACTCGATGATCCCAAGGGTCTCTTCCAACCTAAATGATTCTGTGAAATTTTTTTAGGCTGACCTCCTAAAACACCAGTGCTCCCAAGTGCAGATGGTATGCCAAATTAATACTGGAGCAAGTTTTGAGGGACTGATGGAGTTGACAGTTTAAACATATTCAGATGCTTAATATAGTATGACATTGCTTTCCTTCATGAAGTAACTGAAGAAAAAAACCAACAAACAACTACGTTTTATTTATTAATCAACTTAAAAAGTCAGGATGTATAGGGAAACACATTAGATGAAATACCTAACTTTTTGGAAAAAAAAAACCCACCTATTCTTTTCCCTGAAAGCTATATAGTTACATTTATTGATTCCTATAATTCCATCTAACTCCTACCTGTAGCATAATCAATGTAAGTCAACAGGTATAACAGTATTTTTAAAAATCTTAATTTTTTTCTACAATCTCTCTCTACATTTGATGAATGCATATGCTTTTGCTCTGTCTGGAATATCTTCACACATATCAACAAATAAAAGAAAAGGGTACATATCCCTACCTTTCTTTCAGTATAAAAAGAGCACCAAGCTGTGCCAGAACTGTAGATGCAAATACAGCTAGAACTTCAAACCTTTCAAACCTGAAATTTGAGAATTCAGTTTAGAAACACTGAACATGGAACAATGCATCAAATGCATTCTGCTCTGTGCAGGAACCAGTAGGATAAACCTACTATTTCCAATTCTTTCAAGAGTAGACAGATGGGAAGAAACTGGAAATTTTATGGAATAAGCATTATTTTCACTTTCTTTTATGCCAACACTCCACTTATCACAAACAGCTCAACATTAAGCATGTCTTAATTCTTTTCCCTGTCCCTCCCCTATCATGTAACGGTTCTTTACAGTATCAGTCTTGGATCTCCTTATTTTTCAGGCCTTTGACACAGTTCATTGGTCATGGGTGCTGGGGGGGGACAGGCAACGATAGTCAGCAACATATCAAATGTATTATCAAACACTAAATCTTCGACTAGTACTTACCCAAATGAATAGACTTGGCTGGGTTTCTTCATCATTACCCAGTAGCTTATTAGACATGTTACCAAACTGAAAAAAGGGGGAGAATTAGACTGTGATAAATAACTGGAGCCTGTACAAACTGGATAATGTACAAATATCATGGAATTGTCAGAGTTGGAAGGGTCCTCTGGAGATCAGCTAGTCCAGCTCCCCTGCTAAAGCAGGATTGCCCAGAGCACATGACTCAGGACTGCATCCAGGTGGGTCTTGAAGGTCTCCAGAGAAGGGGACTCCCCAACCTCCCTGGGCAGCCTGTTCCAGGGCTCTGGCACCATCACTGGAAAAAAGTTTTTCCTCATATTTCAATGGAGCTTCCTCTGTTCCAGCTTGTGCCCATTACCCCTCATCCTGTCACTGGGAACCACTGAAAAGACTCTGGCTCCATCCTCCTTCAACCCACCCTTATAAGCATTAATAAGGTTTCCCCTCAGCCTTCTCTTCTCCAGCCTAAAGAATCCCATCTCTCTCAGCCTTTCCTCATAAGGAACATGCTCCAATCCCTCAATCATCTTTGTTGCCCTATGCTGGACTCTCTCCAGTAGTTCCCTGTCTCTCTTGAACTGGGGACCCCAGAACTGGATGCAATACCAGTGCAAAATAGGCAGAGAGAATGACTTCCCTCAACCTACTGACCACAACCTTCCTTATGCAGCCCAGCATTCCATTGGCCCTCTTGGCAAAAAGGGCATGTTGTTGCTGGCTTGTGGATAGTTTACTGTCTACCAGGACCCCCAGATCCTTCTCCTCAGAAGTACTTTCCAGCAGGTTCACCCTTAACCTATATTGGTGCCTGGCATTCTTCCTCCCCAGGTGCAGGACCCTACCCTTGCCCTTGTTGAACCTCATTAGGTTCTTCTCTGCCCAGCTCTCCAGCCTGTCCAATATCTACTTCAGCCACCAGAACTGAACAAAGAAATATAACTACATCTTACCAGGAACACAACCCCTCCATCACTGTCCCAATGAGGGTTCCAGCGAATCCAGAAAATAGTTGTGCATGGGAATAACACTGAGACTGCACAACAATGTCTCCGTTGTTCCCATAAAAAGGGTAGCAAATAATTTTTGCTGAATGGTAGTTGGCCTAATTCCTTACACCAGGAGACAGCCTAATGCTGTACTTATGGCATGCTGTGCTTACAAAGGCTACCACTAACCTTCAGTGTAGAGCATCACTCGGCCTAAAGCAAGTTTACTGTGACTCCAAACACAATGCATTTTTACACTGAGGTTCTGACACAAAGCAGCACAGGCAGGGTTTAGTCTGCCCGCACTCCATGACTTTTTCTCAGAGGGACCTGGAACATGCGAGACCAGATATCCCAGCTGGTTTGAGAAAATCCTTTTAATACTGTCTGGTATCGTACATCATAATGTAATACATAGTAGTGAAATGTTCAAAGCAAAAGCCTATGAAAATACAAACTAGACACCTGGTAAATGCTCTTATCACATGTGCTTTTTCAACTTACCGAGAAATACTGTCACCTGAGAAAGGCCATTTAAATGAGAAGGAACATGATAAGCCAGACAGGACTGTCATATTTGTGTCACCTCCTTTGTATCCCAGTGAAACAGTATAAACAGCTCCCCATTAAACTCTTCTTTTAGAGATATACCATAAATTAGGTTTAGCACTCTAGTGTAAACCTCAGGAGATGCCAAGTATTGCCTTTCTTTTCTACAGTGTAATTTGTCTACAAATATGGCCAAAACAGATGTACTTTTTCTTGCTACATTCATCTACGTAAGCTCTAATCTGACTGGCCATTCACTGTCAGCCACAGGTCTCTTGCCATTTCCTTTCCAAGTTTTTCTCTCATATTGAACATCTGAAATTCCAATTACTTTATTCTCATGGTACTAGCCTGAATTTTTCTAGGATGAGTCTCATTTCCTTTGCCTATTTTGCCTCCGTTGACCCCTCTGGACAATTTTTTTTAATTGGAACCCACCTAGATTCAGTGCCACCTATGCCTTTATGCAGCCCTTTCTTAATTAATGACAATGTTAAATCAGATTGGATGGGGAACTCACCCCCACAGCTGCTAAAGAATCACAGCCTCACAACCTGATCCAGAGCTGTGTGGAGTAAAAGCAGAGGAAATAATACTGCTCATATACAAAATGCTAAATTCATAGACTTAGTAAGGCTATGGTAAACAACCAGGAAGATGACAAAAATAAAAGAAAGTTATTTTTGCAGCAGAAATACTGAGCATTGATCTCCCTTACAGTAAAACAAAACTCTCGAAAGAGATGGCTGTGAGTTAGAATAACCTTCTAGTCCATCCCCGAATTAACCTAATATGTCCGTGCCAGGGGTATTCCATCTTCTCCTAAAACTACAAAAATAATATTCTATACAAACACAAAATACAACATCAAAACTTCCCAAGGTGAAGAAAGCATTTTGAGTCAAGACAACAAAACTCAGCAGACACAAAATTCTGAGAAAAATATGAGATTCATCCAAGTTATAGCACAAATCTAATGCAGTCACAGATCAATTTTGGTACTTTTGTGCCTGTATCAACCATTTCTTTTCCTTACTGCCTGTTTGCTCCTGTTGTTTAAAAATTATCAGTCAGACAAGCTATAGTATGTTATGGGCAAAAAATCCTGCAGATAGCTGATCCCTACTTTTCATAAGCTAGTGAGCTTATAAAAGAAGATAATGTAAGTTAATAATTAAAAAAACCTTGCATCTTATGCAGTGTATTTCCCAACCACTGCTACCAATCTGCTTCTCAGGTAAGAATCTGCATTAGCAATGTTATCAAAAG
>VZTM01033385.1:0-24002 GCA_013400555.1 Jacana jacana | reverse complement strand
AGGGGAGGCCCACACGCCGGTCGTAGCCCTGCAGCCCCGCCGGTGACCGGGGACACGGCCTCCGGGGAGGCCTGAAGAGGAAACACCACCTGCAGAGCCACAGCGCCCGCTCCTCCTGCGCCCCGGAGGCCGTTAACGGCCGCCCTGCCGCCGTGGCGAAAGGGCACTTCCTTCCCTCCAGCAGCACCCGGCTAATAGTAACGGGCGATGCCGCCCGCNCTGGGCCTGGCGGGTAGAAGGCCCGGGACGCCCTGCCCAGCCCAGCCACAGAACTCCCAGCCGTGAGCAGCCGCCCTCACACCACCGCTTCCCTCGCTCCACTCCCGCGCGCGACTCCCCTCCCTCCTCCGCAGCGGGGGCCACTCACCATATTACTCCCCGCACCGGAAGAGACGGCGCCATGCGAAGCCGGAAGAGGCGGAGGAGCCTCCCGTCGCTACGGTAACGAGTGGGCCTGTAAGGCGGCGCGCGGCAGCGGATGTGACGCAGCCCGGAAGCGGTGGTGGCCCTAGAGGGGTGTTGGAGCGGAGATACCTCAGTCGGCGGAGCGGTTTGGCACATCTGCCCCCTCTTTTCTCTTCCCTGGGGGTGGCACCCCGAAACCCGGGGTCGGTTCCTGCTCAGGCAGCGTGCCGCGGGGCGGGCAGAGAGGCGGTGGCCCTGCCGGCCTGCCTCCCTCCCTTCCCTTGCGACGTGCGGTTTGTGCGTGAAAGCCTCGCTGCGCTTTACCTCCCCGTTTTACCCGTGAACACTCAAGGAGAGCGCTCCCACCGTGGCGGTCGTGATGCTCCGCAGCAACCGCTCCGCAAGGCGACGGTTTTGTGTCGCCGCTTCCTCGCGTGTTCAGTCCTCCGTATGAAAATACACCTGAAATCAGGCCAGCGTCGCACCGGGCGGCCCTCTCTCTGCCGCCACGTTCTGGGTGAAGGGCAGTAAGTACGCGTCTTTCTGAGTGGAGTCTCCCCCAGGAGAACCCCGGAAGGACAGCAGCTCTCCGAACCGCCGCAACTCCATTGTTGTGCTGAAGGTCCGAGGAATGCAGCCTTTGCTGTGAACGCGTGAGAACATTAGAGGCATTGCGGTTCAGAGGAGCGATCTACAGCCAGGCTAACCCCCTCCCAAAGTCTGTTGTGGTAGGGAGCAGAAAGTAGACTTGGAGGGAGGAAAAAGGGCCGTTTTTAAGATAACTGCTATGAGTGCTGCTACTGAGGAACGTGAGGGCTGTGAGGTGACAGCTATCCCCTTGCGTGGCCTTGCTAGTAGATGATTAAACTGCCCAATAGTTTTTGTCCGAAGGAATGTGGATGATAACATTACTCTACATGGAACCAACCCTCCCTAGGAACAAAATACAGAACAAAAGTCTTCATGGAAGTCAAGATAGCTCTGTTAAGGCAATTTAGATTACAAAACACCTGCATGGGATTTAATGTACAGAAATATTTAGTGATATCGTAGAATTATAGAATGGTTAGAGTTGGAAGGCACCTTAAAAATCATCAATTTCCAACCCCCCTGCCATGGGCAGGGACACCTCCCCCTAAAGCAGGGTGCTCCAAGCCCCATCCAGCCTGGCCTTAAACACTTCCAGGGACTTCCCTGGGCAACCTTATATGACAGCTTATTTATTGTTGTGCTTGGGAAAAAAAAAGTGAAAAGAAGTAGGAATAATAATAGAAACTAGATATTTTATTAAGACAGATCATTGTACCTAGGAAGATACTTGAAACAGCCTTCTGTAACACTGCCATTTTTGGTCTTTTGATGGTCTATTCAGTCATCTATTGCCCACAGTTAGTGCTTAAAAATGGTCTTTGCACCTAATCTGTCCTGTGAAACACACCAAAAGACTTACCCAACTGTGGTTGTGAGAGAGGCCTGTACATCAAGTGAAACCACAAACAAGCCATAGTCTTTAAAATTTATCTGCTTCCCAGCCACTCTGGATTAATTCTAGGTATATATTCTCTCCAGTTCCTGTGCATTTGCAGAGCATGTATTGTCATTATTGACCAAAAAAGTCATCTTTTATTTTCCAGATTTTGAGTGTATCCAGTCCTTATAACATGGTATCATTAATTAAGAACAACTACCAGACTGGACAGGTGATTGTATTCCATGAGACATGTATTTAATGTCTGAGACAGCTGTTGGCTATAACAAAGACATTTCTTCCAGTGTCCAGAACTTTTGGGAACAATTTAAAAAAATCCCTTTGCACTCTGTAAGGGAATTCAAAACTGCAACTCGCTGCTTCCACTCAAATCTAACCAGGAAGTCAGAGGTCGGGTCAACCATAGGGATAACGTTTTATCTGTATGATACGGTCCACAAACACAAAGTTGTTTGGTTACTTCATCACTGACACATTATCGGGCTTTTTGATTATTTCGTGTCTTAGGGCTTTTCTTCCCAGAAGAGGCAAACAGTTAAGTTCCAAGAAGCTGCACTTGTACAATTCACAGGAGATAAATACCACAATTAATAGCACAGCTGATAGGAGCATTCTGCATATAACAAAACTAACTCTTCAAGGACATCTTGCAACTGAGGACAAATTACTAAAATAAGATCAGATAATAATAGAAGTTACAATATTAGAAGGAACACCTTGTGCTTACAGTATCAATTTGAAAAAAAACCCAAACGTGGAATCTTCAAATGCATTTGGTAAAAACAACACAATTTGCTCATTAGGCTGTTTGTAGGCTGCTGAAATTCCCCCCTCCCTTGTTTTTTTTTTGTTTGTTTGTTTGTTTTAGCTACACCACAGCACCTGGAATAAATCCTTCACAGGCTGAGAGATGGATTTAAAATATTTTCTGTATTATCATTACACACAGAAAAAACTACTTAGAAAAGGTTACATTTCTTTGTCTGCTCCAGAGCCATATGGACCCGTGTGGGAAACAGGCTGGATTTCACAGTTTCACACAGTATTTGGGAACTTGCAGAAGGAATGCTTGAGTGGGAAAAAAAAAAAAAAAGCCATAAACCCAACTTTAATTTTTCTCACTTTTCTCTGGCAAACTGAAAACATTAAAATACAAAAATAAATAGATTTCCATGTGAAACACACCTGCATCAGACACCAAGCATTGAGCCTTGTCTCACACCATCTTGGAATGGGACAAGACGTGCTTCAGTGCAGAGTATGCTGCCAAATCCATTATCTTTGTTGATTTCAACATAGCAAGTGCTGGGATATTGTTTTCAGGCTCTTGTTTCTTCGCTGAGCTTATCTGAGCATCTCCTTTACAAGAATAAAAGTCTGTTTGAGTATCCACAACCTCTACACAAATTGCTAATTGAAGTCATTTCAGCGGTTCAGAATCCACCCCCAAGCAGCAGCATTTTGGGCAAAGAGAGATACTGGGTAATTATCCCACATATGTAAGAGTGCTGGCCGCCTAGCCCAAGGAGTGAATGCCCAACAGAAGGAGTAATGGCTCTCATGCTTCAGTCATAAACCCAAAACTTCAGGGTTTTTATCCGCAGTTGCTTTTTCTTTGGATCGCTTGCCTTACCAGTGACAGCCATGATGATGTGCTTAAGGCAGCAGTCATGGCTGCTTTTTGAGAGCCCCCATGCTGCCAGATACATACTATTAAAACAATCCAACTTTTTCTGTTATCTTCAGGGTGTAACTGTAAGAACAGAAAGTCCCAGTAGTTGTCAGCAGTCCCGATACAGCCTCAAGACAATGGCTAGAAAGAATTGCCAGCACCAACAAGAGGGGGTTAAGAAAAGAATTTAGATTGTTACCTCCAAAATAATAGCTGCATTCTTGCCCCCTGCAGAGAAGAAGGCACCATTTTGAAACCAGTTAAATTGTCTCCAAATAGCTATTTTCAGGACTACACCATGGCTACCCGAATTAGTTAGGTGAAACCTCCTGGTTTCCATTGTGATTTAGCAGGAGTAGGATAAGCACACACTTTCAGTTTCAGCACATTTATTCAGGAAGTAGCACTTCTGTTTACATTAGCTTTAAGAACTTGAGTTATGTCCTTTAGAAACTAAACGAGGTATTTACATATTTAACGTGCTGTCATACAACACCTGGTTGGTTTGGGTTTGTTTTTTAAACCAGCAGCAACTTAACAGGCTTCAGGTTTAATGAAAAGGCTCTTAGTTTTTTATATTTTATCTGATAAACAGACAAGAAAACCGTAAGAACAGGACAAACGCAACATTTTATTGTGAAGCTAAAACTATGTGACTGCTCATCATGCTTTTTGTACATTGCTCATTAATAAAGTGGTGTCTTAACATTTCAGGAAAAAATCTTAAAGGAACAATGAAACAAAAGTGCTTCAAAACAACAAAATACAAGAATTAACCCCATCTTAGACTGGAGTTGTCCAATAAATCTATTTAACGGAGGTGGAGTATAGCGTTTTGTCTCCACCGCTGGTTTTTGTCACTTTAAGCCAGATTTCTGAAAAATACTGACCAGCCCTTCAGAGCAGTAAAAATTGGAATCATGTGGCAAAAGCAGTTTCTATGTTTACAGTCCCTTTGATAGGTGTGCGAGTACTGGATGAAGTACTTTCTTCCCCACTTCAAGTGTTGAACAAAACCCCACAGAACCAAGAACCTCAGGAGAATACGCCAGTATTAACCAACTACAAAGAACATCGACCTTTCACCTCAAAGCCACTTCTCTGAAACAGGATTTTAAGCAGTGCTTCTTACAAAGGCAAGGCAAGTCTTAGAGCAAACCACGAGTTGATCACCACAGGTTCCAGATATCAGATGTCAGGAATCTGCAAATCGAAAGCTCAAACTCTAAAGAACCCACTGTTTAGCCAGTGTACTTAATCCACTGGAGGAGTGGACACCTTGCCAATTATTGCCCAGCTCAGGAGGTAGTTATTGACAAAGTAAATGGTTTCCACCCTAAGACAGTTAACGATTTCCGTGAGAGGCAGGAAAAACACACTACACATTTCCCCATACTAGAGAAGCTGACTTTGTGTTTGCGGGAAGTGACAGTTTAACTTCCTCATCCTGTGGAATTAATAGTTACAGTATTTAAAAGAAAAAATATTGAAAAGAATACCGAAAGAAAAAATTCTGAAAGCAAATAACTGATCCATCGCTCATCTCACAGGATGAGCAGCAGATCATCACTACCTGCTTGCTACTGTCCATGCCACTTTTGGTATCTGGTAGAAGTCCCCAACGCTAAAAACACGAGGGAAGCTTGAGACTGCCAGACAACGACTGAAGATTTGTAACCTACAAATGCACTTGCTGCCTCCCAGCTCTGCCACGTGCAGAAGCATCACTAAAGCACCGGAGTAGGAAGGGAAGCATGTCTTAGGCACAGCTATGCATTATCCATGTCCTGGCTAGGAAAGCACTATGTGAATCCAGGGCAGAGTTTGACCATAGGTGTTTAACGAAGCCCTAAGTGGAACATGGCTTTCCATACTGGTTCAGAGCAGACAACCTCCAATTTGCCAGTAGGTCTGACCTTCAGTATTGCCAGTGTAAAGTAACTCGGAGATGGACTTGGCAACAGTGCCAAGCAGCAGTAAAAAACGCTTGTTTAGAATAGAAAAAGTACTATCTATTCTACACCAGAAGGTAATTGAGTAAGTTCCACATACAAAAGCTGTCATTTTAAAAACATCTGAGAAAATCTTAACAGCGAGATCAGCAACGGCCTCTAATCAGTGCAACAGCAACAAATTTCTTCTCAGTTCACAGATGCCATTCTTCCCCACTTTGAAGCATTGTTATCACATTTATTATCTACATAAAGCAAGTTGCAGGGTCATATTCAACATAACTGTACGAGCAACTGACTTTGTGAAGTAGAATCAGTGAGACATCTAATGCACTGAGCTCTCTAAAGAAACTAAGAGCACAGAGAGACTGACTTGTGCATGAATATCCCAGTTTAAGGCTCATCTTGAACATTCAGTGGGTTTTTTTGTCTTGGCCGCAAGGAGAGAACCCGTGTGGGTTTGGTGCACTCCACAGAAAAGTCAACATTAGCCAAGGGAACTTCACAACACGTGACAAGCTTTCATTTTACGGAGAAAGAGCATCACAGAGCGCTCTAGTTTTTCTGTCCTGTTACACCACCGACAGCAGCGATCCACGGCCTGAGGAGACCTCCTTCTTCCAGCACATAGAAAAACAAAAGGTGCGTTTGCTGCTTAATAAGAAAAGGCAAAGGTGCATGGAGAAGGTTAAAAAAACACCCACAGGGCTTAGGTTGTGGGTTTTTTTTTCCTCCATCCAGTAACTGCTACAGTTCAAGTCAGTAAAGCACACTTGTGGAGGGCCAAACAAGCTGCTTTCTAAGCATCTCAAAAAAGTGGGTCAAGTCACTCATGAGCAGTGGGCAGATTCAGGAAAAAAAAATAAGCAGTTTAGAGAGCTAATGTAATGCCAATCTTTGCAAAGGTTAAAAGCATCCAAGCTGCTGTCCTGCTTATCCCATTCTAGATCAAGATACTGTATTACAATGTAATCTCATTTTATGGTAAATACAGTTGCAAAGTTCTACATAAAATACCATAGGGTATTTTAATGGAGGGTTTTTTTGGGAGGTGGGGTTGGTTTGGGGGTTCCTCCCCCCCACCTGCTTTTATAAACAGGTGCTTCAACATATAGACAAAAAGTCTGAGCTGGGACTTAGTACATGTAGAACAAGAAACCAGAAGATGTGAGATATTACCTAAAGGGGCAAAAAATTATTCTTAAAAGACACTATTCAGAAAATAGCACAAGACAGACGTTTTAGGGAGACTTATGAACCAAATGGCACTTGGTCACAGGCTAAAAATCCAGCAGCTGTGGGACATACTGATGTTTCAGAACAAATTGAGAGCTGTAGTTCATCTATTATGCAGAAAACACTCAGGGCAGAATGGATAACCAAAAGGCAATGGTACCAGTCACACAGATTCTCTCCTTTTCTTTCTGAAGTAGCAGCTGGGACTCTGGACCCTTTGTGTTGCGGACTGAGGTGTTTCAGCAGATGGAAACTCCTGCCTCTACATTTCAGTTACCCATAACGTGCCAATAGGAGTATGTGTCTGAAATGAATACCAGCACATTCCTCAAAATTAAGTGGAGGAAAACAGAGTTTGATGACAAATATTTAGGAACTCAAAGCTAGAAGCATTAGCCTCGAAGTTTTCACTTGCAAAGGATCTCAAGGAAAGTTTACAAACTTTAAGAAGGGAAGACCAAGGGCCTTTCTTAGCTGTTTAGTGATCTGGTAGTTGCTAATAGAACAGTAATATTCACACTTAGCACTGAAGTCTATGGTAAATATGGATGAAGTCAGCCAGGAATCTCCAGTAACAGAGATGGTCTACTGAAGGCAGAACTAAGGCAAAGCAAGCAACACATGAGATTGAAGAAACTGAAATCTTTTGGCGTTTCTCATTTCTCCAGGAAAAGTGAACCAGGGGAACAGAGGTCATGGGTTTCATTTACATCAGACACACATTTGAGAGAGTCACACCCTTAGAAGGCTAGAAGTGGTTTGGTTAGACTATTTCAAAAGGCATACTAGTGTAACACAGTCTTCTCTTATTTAATTGCTTTTAATCTTAAGACCAGTTAAAAGCACCTCTGGTTCAAAACACACCAGAATCGCAAACACATTACATCTGTGCGTCTCAAATGGTTGACAGAGTCTCTGCCATGGAGTACCCAATACTACACACTGAGCACAGAGTCCTCGCTGGGTATTACTATACCTAAACCTCATCTATCAGCTTAGGGTTTGGTTGGTTTTTTTCATATACATATATATACACATATATAATATATATTATTTATAGTCAACTTTCAGGTGAGTAGTCCCAGAAAAATCTCACTCCTACCAATAAAAAATAACTGAAAAATTAAGAACAAAATTTTCTGCTAAAAGCAAAAGCAAATGAGGTTTATAACTCAATTTAAACTGTAAACAATATGCATTTTTGTGTTATCACCAAGTCGGGAGAGTTGTCTTTTTAAAAACAAACCAAAAGAAACCCCACAAATCTGCTCTAACAAGGAACTAGTGTTCTGCCTTGCAAACATCCGTGTTTAATCCATGTAGAATTTGTAAACGAGATGTCAGGCCTTTAGCAGTAAAGGCAAACTTGTTTTCCTTTATTACAGCATTTAAAGGCTATTGCCTTATGTGGGGGTTTTTTTAATAGCTTGTCATTTATATAATACAAACAAGTATTTGTACAAAGATTTGATTTCTTTTTAAAAAAGCAGATCAGTTGAGTTTTTCATACTTTAATATATAAACCAAAACATATGAAAGCTATAAAAACATTAAGGTGTGCCGTGTATTAAACATGTAGCCTCGCATTTTAATGCCGACGTGTGGAGATTAAAAAAATTATCACAATGGAAATTTTACTTTCAATTATCATAAACAGACCAAAATACAGAGTAGAAACACGCCATCTGTGAAACTTGACAATTAGCATCACTTACTTGCCAAACATCAGCTGGGCTTCACGTTGTACACCGTAAGCGCAAACTAACATTCTACCAATGGAAGCGTTACAAAATGCGTTAAGAGAAAATGCTGCCAGTAAATGAATGTCTTAGTCTATTCTTTTATTTAGTAATTATTTTTTTTTTTTTAAAGACAGTTTGAACTGGTTTTATATGGTTGGGGGTTTTTGCTGTTCTGCTATCAAAGGTCTTCTTTAAAACTGTTCTGTGAACAATACAGTCACATTACAACTAAACAAAAAGACAAATAATAACAGACCAGCTGCTTTTTACATCTTAATAATTGTACTTCCCCATTGCTGTTCTTCCTCTTTGCATAGGGGAATTGTTTTATTTGGCACATGAAGGATAAAAAAGTCAAAAACTGAACCAAAGTTTACAAACCTCCAATTTCCAGTTAGTAGTTATGAGGAAGAGAGCCAGACATCAATGTCGTGGCAAAACTGAAAACAAAAAACCACACACACACAACATAGGGATAAGGTTTTCTGAAGATCGGTATCATCAGAGCCTTCTAGCTGAAACAAAATACATATATTATTGTTCAAACCATAATTGGATTGCTAGAAATCTTATCTCAAGTCCTATTGTGCTCTTACTTACAGTGTGTAAATCCTCACTAAATGGCAAGGAGGCTTTGATGAACACGTTTCACATTGTATAATTTTTTCTTAATGTCAAGTTTTAATGCAGATACTTAAGATCTGTAAAGTCCTGTAAACTCTGGCTGCTTTCCAGTAGTTTGTACCAATTACTCCTTAGGCAGCACTTTGTTTCACTTCAAGTAGTTTCACACTGTGGTGTCTCCAAAGTCCTTGTTCCAGCGAATATACGCTTCCAGGGTCTGAGGGCTCAAACTGCGCTTTATCTTCTTCAAAGACTCAGTGAAATCCGACAGTTTGATATTTCTCATCTAAACAAAAAGTGAAAGACATCAGGATCACAAGTGGTTTATGCATCTCTATTTATTGAAAAAGTACCTCAGTATTCACTTTTAACAAAGCCTGTTCTATGGGTGCTTCGTCGTGAGAGAAGGAAGAGATTTTTTACAGTGAGAACGGTCAGTCACTGGAACAACCTCCTCAGGGCACGGCAGAGTGCCCATCGCTGGAGATTTTCACAATGCAATAGGACAGGCTGCTAGATAATCCTACCTAAATTCCCTTCCCTTCCCCACAAAACGCTGGACCAGATGATCTTTCAAAGTCCCTTTCTGCCTGGGCTGTTCTATGATTCTATGACCTGATATAAGACTCTTGTAATTTACCATTTTTAATAAACTAACAGTTGGTAATCGTAATGTCTGCCTCGTTATTTAACAGCCCACAAGATTGTGTTATTACTTCCTACTTCACTAGGTGGTGCAAGCTGGTGCATGTGAAGGCACAGAACTGAGTAAAGAGTAAGACAGGAGGGTTGGGTTTTTTTTACACGTTCATGGCATATCGCTGCACACCAGGAGAGGAAGGCCCTGACAGCTCCCACCCTTGCCACAGCTGTATTCACACCACAGTATGCGGGCAGCCAAGTAATCCCCATAATCTAACCTCTCTGATTGAAGGCAAGCCCTTCAGTTGTTTGCTCTGGAAATGGTTATAAGCAGGCATTTCCCATGTAGTGAAATGCCCAGATGGGATGGGGGGTAACCAAAGTGTGTGGAATAAAGCAGCCTCACCATTAAAGCAGTATTAATATTACAGTTTGAGAAGATCCCCCATGTGTTCTTTGTGACTGGTGTTTATAAGGTACTGGAGGTAAACTTGTATTCACAACAAATCATCACACATGTTCTCATCCTGCTGCAACAAATCCTTTGGGCTTACCGTGGCCGTAGCCACCATTTAAGGCTAAACACAGACAGCAACAGGGGAATTAAGTTTTGCTTCATTTTCCCCTACAAAATTGTGTTTTGCACACACATTTGGACAGAGACTTTTATATGCAGGACCAATCTCTTTCTTTTTTTTATTGATGTTTACAGGTGGAATTTGTGGCGAACTTACTGGGTTTTATTGTTTTTTTTGCTTCATGATGGTCCATGTGAATGAATGTAGGTATTATTCATATAGACAAACAAATCTGTTTTAAAACCCCTCAGAGGTTCTCCCTGAGATGACTTGGTTTATGTAGAGACAGGGGCAGAAATGAATTGTTTGACATAATGCTTCTGGGAATGTTTTGGGGAAGTTACACTGTGAGAAAATAAAAGCTGGGCCTCTGATGTCATCTGATCGGTAACAGACCCAGCTGCTGGGTCCTTCGCAGACCCAGTGCGAAGGACAAGGCGGGACAGTCGGCTGAAACTAAAAGCAGCAGAGGTTGCTATCAGAAAAAGAGGTGCTTTTAAGCCTGATAACCAACAAACTACACAAAGAACCTCAGATTCTGGGGGACAGATTCTCTTCTTGATCATTACTTGTAAAGAGAGTTTTCTTCAGTGAAGAAGTAAATCAAAAAGGGTAACATCCCAAAAAATTATGCTAGGTATTTTGTATGATACTGTGTGTAAATTAAGGGGTGCTAAATGTTTCTGCTGGGCGCGCATTCTATTCAAAGGGGAAAGTACAACTGCCAGAACAGCATACATACCTCACTGGCAGACATGTTCTTCACCTGCTCTGGCTTCAATTCTGTAAAAACAAAGGAAGATCAGTGAGTTTCATAAGAAAACATTCACCAATTCTGACACATAAAGAACATAAAAGCACTTTTATGCTGAAAAAAAAAAACAAACCAACAAACTGCAACAGCTAAAAATTATACCTTTCTCTCCCCATCTCCTGTACAGAAAGGTACACAGTGTTTTTACCTCCTCCTTCCCCATTTATCAGCTCCTCAACCAAGCTGCTCCCACACTCAAACACTGCAGGCACAGTACAAAGTGACAGCAGAACGACCTCCTTCTTAAAGCATGGGGAACATCACACAAGAGTAACAAAGGTGCCTTTCCCCATATTATTCCTGGTACCTACAATCCATCCTACTCTTCAAACACACACAAAATTCAGGAAGCAGAAAGGTACCATCAGCCAAGAATACAGAAATAAAACCAGGCAGGGCACAGGGGAGTGCTTCTTGCACTGGCAGCATCTAACCATTCCTGTATCCTTCACCATTTCACTTTTCACTTGGGGTACTGCTGTGGTATCAATGTATCACAGCAAACTTTGCTCTGAGGGTGCAGGAAAAAGAATCCAGGCAGGATTGGTACGGTTAACATTAAAATGAATTGTTTTATATGGAATCCATGAGCAGGTGGAAGAAATAGGTTGCAATACATTTCACGGCCTCTTCTCAAAATGGACTTGTACGTGGAGTGATTTGTCAGCAAAGTAAAGCCTGTGTACCTAAATGCATACAGCCTTAGTTCAACCACTCTTAAATAAATACATTCAAAGTCTTAAGAGACATGATGGCTCTTGTGAGAGCTATTTATGCAGGTCTGTTTCTCAGTTATTATGAAAGGTTTTGGAAGGTGTGTCTTAATTTCAGCTGGTGAGATTGTAAATCGGTAAAACACCTTTTCCTTCCCAGCAGCTGCTTTCAAAGAGATAGTGTACTGGTGAAACTGCACACTACAGGATTTTTGACTCAACAAAACAAAACAAAAGGCAAACAAGCACACCCACAAAACATGCACAGACCTCCCCATAAATCATTGAAGAGTTGCAACAACTTTCATTTACAGGAAAATAGGCTGGTATTACAGACAACCTTTGCTCTGACTGCCTTTAGTACCTTTCTGTCAGGTATGACAATACATCTGCAAACAAAAAAGTAGCATCAAATCTTCACAAAATCCTACTCCTGATCTCCACTAAACAAAATCAGTCCCTTCCAGTGGCTACTGGACACACAAACTAGCTAGTAAAACAGGTGGGGTTATTAGGATTGGGTTACTGGGGGGGATTGGAAAAAAAATACTAATTTTGCACTAAATTAATTATTTTCTCAAAGCTGAAAATGTCAGAGGAAGAACAAATACAAGTAAAACTCTACTCAAGTCACAATTGTCACCTTGATCACAATTCAACATTAAGAAGATATAAAAATAAAAAAAGACATGCTGTTCAAGCCATACCTAAAAACACTTCACACACAAACTTCTTTCAAGTCTAAAAGAAGGAAATACTGAAACAGAAAGAGATCCACCCACTTTCTAGACAAGTGACACGGTCAGAGACTGCCATTCAAGTAATAATTTAGATTAACAGAACCAAAACCAGCCCAGGAAAGATGCACTAGTTAAAAACTCCACAAACCTGTGAAAAAACACTTCATCCTGCTTTCCTCTTAAGACACAAAGTGTCTGTTTCACATGGTGAGCTACTGAAGGGCTTTAGGGTAAGTCTTAGCAAGATGATATTATAAAGTGACAGACCAAAATCTAATCTTAAACCTCTGAAATTAAGCTTTTTAGAATTATAAAGATGTAGAAAAAAATATCACAATTTTTTCAAAACCTAAATACAAAGCCATGCAGCTTACCTCGAATAGGGCCCAGTGCTGCATCCTTTGCTAACGCAGTTAAATCGCTTCCAGAGTATCCGTCTGTCATTCTTTGACAAAGGATAAAGTGGGGCAAATGAGAAAAAAAGAAAAGAAAACACGATTCAAACAATCTCACTTTAATTGCAGATTATGCAGAAGTAATATTATTTTGATGTTGCTTTGCAAGTTTAGTAAATCTGAAGTTCATTCAACATAAGCGATCTCTATTTATTGTCTTTTTCCAGATTAAGTACAGATATTTGAGTCCCAAATAACACAGTAGGAAAAGCAAAAAAGATAGCAGACAACTAGTATTTGTAGGTAAAAATAATCTCAAATGCATTTCCTGTTTCTGTTATGGGAATGCCCTACCACTTGTTTGTCATTGCTTGGGACAGATGAATTTAGAACCAAAACCTCAACCGTCCTCTTTCAAGCCGCTCAGTTCCCTGGGAAGCCGATACCACAGGCTTTTAGTAGGATGTGATCACATCAGTCTGACAAAGGGCAAAAGCAGGCACTAATAAAAATCTAACAGTAGTGTCTGGTTTTGAAAATAAATGATAGTTTTGCAGCACACCCTGAATGGGAAGCTGTGGTAGCTGTTGAGCAGTGGATTGCAGGAAGCATAAAATTCTACTAATTCAGAAGAGTGAATACAGATCTGAAAAGGAGCACCTCTTTGCTTAGCAAGTGGCAGGACAGACAGCATTCTCTGCTGGAAGACTTCTTTCAGTGTTGAAGGTTTGGTAAGAAATAGGTTATACTCTCAAAGCACTTAGCAACCTTCTCAACTCTCAGAACTTACAGTCTGCATTTTAACAGAGTCTGACTGCAGCCTAACTATGGCCTGAACTAGCACCCCTCAAGTGCAGAGAAAATTTATTCAGTTGGATTATAGATCAAATTTCTGTAATGTTACTAACACTACGAGGTTGACAAATGCTACAACCGTGACTGCACTCACCTGTGTACTATCACAAACAGAAACAGAGACTGAAGTACATCTACCTGCCTATTTTTCATTATCTCACTCTTCTGTTTTCATTCTTTCCTGTCCTAGGTGCTCTACATGCTTTTCTAGTCTAGCTTCTTTCACACCCATTACATTTAATTTCTGAGGGCAACAAAAAGCAGTACTGTGAAAACCATAAAACAATGCCGTTTCATAACAGGGACATTTAACCTGTATTTTTCCAGTCCAACATGAAACTGAAAAGAATCTCAAGTTATCCAGCGCTTGCTCTGCCATGTTGGCAATACCTTCAGCAAACCTAGCGTGGGACAAGCAAAGAAAAGTTGCTTTTGTTTTTAAATGCATGCCACATGCAAAACTGGTGCTGCCTTTTTGCATCAGGGAGGAGAGCTGGATTGCCTGGGAGAAGTATCCTCCTCTCTCCTCCTCAGAAGGAAAAGCACCAATGAGCATGTGTCAACAACAGAAACCCAGCCAGGTGGTGTAGGGAAGAAACAAGTACATGTGTGTATATATATACACACACACACACACATATAAGCACATATATAAAACCAGTTTCATGTAACCTGACAGGAGACAGGAGACCATCTTCCCAAAACGCATGCCATTCATTCTCAGCAAGTATTGCCACAATCTAATGATTTACATTAGTCATATTTTGAATGAATATCATAGTCTGAATGAGTGCAGTAGGTAGGTGTATTTATCTGGTATAGTTACAAAAGACTTACCTAGCTAGTTGTGCCAACTCTTTTTGGGTCAATGGACTTCNNATATAGTTGTGCCAACTCTTTTTTGATCAATGGACTTCCTTGCTTGCTTAGAATATTTTTTAGCAAAATCAACCTTGTCTGAAAAGAAGATACATTTTTCAGATGTAAAACTCACTTCCATGGTACACTTAAAATTCTGTTGCAACAACAAAATTACGCGTTTGTCAGGTGAGCTTTTGTGCTTCACTAGTTTGAACTTGCCTATCGTGCTTCTGTGATTAGACTGTACACTACCATCTCTTCAGGGAAAGAGACTGGGATCTGGTAACGAGATCAAGGGTCAAACTACTTCAAGGATAATACATCACAATCCTCATCAAAAGCCCTAACCTGCTGCTGAGCTGAAAAGCATGACTTCAAGAAGCTACTTTGATCTTTTCCAATAAACACTCCTCTCCAGCCAACTAAATGTGCTCCTGCAAAGCCTGCTTCAGACTTGTCTATCCCTGCTAGTATGTCACCAACACCTCACTAGCAAAGAAATACTGAGAAGCTACTACCAGATTTGCTACTAGCACGTGTTAAAAAACAATAAAATGCAACAACTTAAGATAGTAGACAGAATTAAAGCACAGTGCATAGGCCCAAGATGGGCCAAAGTTAATTCACAGAACTGTAAGCATCCACTAGGACAAGTTAAAATAGCTTTCATAAGCTATTCTTATTTTATTTTAATAAAGTTTATCTTAAAATTAAGCAAATAGATGGAAAACAATACTTACTTCCTCATTTGGTAAAGACACATATACCCGTTTGGTGAATCGTCTTAAAAAACAAACAAACACACAGATATGTACACACACACTTTTATAAATGTTGAGCACATACAAATCTGACACGTGGTTTGATAAATGCCAAAATTTCACTTACNTCTCAACAGGTACTGCTGCTTCAGACAATTCCAAGGCCACCACGCTTGTGCAGATGTATCTCAAAAGCAAACAGGCACCTCTTTGAGAAGTGAATTTAACCTTGCCAAACAGCTTTTGCTGTTTATTCCAAAACTTAAAACAACTGAGAGACTTATTAACAAAACCTGCTCTTCATAATGAACATCAACTTATTGTATTCAAATAAAGGAAGAGACATTTTTGATACCTGAGAACAGCATCATCAAGCTCCTGTGGCCTGTTTGTTGCTCCCATGACAAGTATTCTGTCCTCTCCAGAAGACTGCACCTATATAACGTAGGAAGGCAAGCCATCTTTTAGTTCACATCAAGTAGTAATACAGCAAAACCTGCTAGAGACTTGCTTTGTATTCACCACACTGTACATGTGTGATTTTTAATGTATATATCTTATATACATATATCTTAACGTATATGTGGGGGTTTTTCCATGCAGTTAGATGTAAAACTTTCTTTAGATAAATGTGAAGTCAAACTAGAAAGAAGTAAAAAGGACAACCAAAAAGGAATGTAAACACAAGACACTATGCCCAAGTTGTATTTTCATGAAAAGCGTCTTGGAAGAGCACAAATGCTGGTGTGGAATTGCACATTACATGTTAGAGAAAACTGAGGCTACAGAAAGCACTCAGAAGGTTAGTCACCCATAGTTATGTTTAAAAAGCTAAAGACTTTCTGCTGTTGTGGGTTATAACACCAAACATTATTTTGAAGCCCACAGAGAGAATCAAAGCTTTATGCTAAGGTACAGCCAGAACCACCAAATGAGATCAGAGATTCATCTAATACGGGTCTTGCAAGAAGGTAGTGATCAAAATGAGCTATTTGATAGTGCATAGACAGTTATTTTCCCCCCAGTTCACTCAATTGCAAGACTTGATTTTATATCCAAGAATATGGAGACTTACAGCTTCCAGACTTCAGAGAAGACATTTGTATATCAGAGACATGTTGCTATTCACCTAGTGCCCAATCCTTCATAGACTTCAGTTCATTGCTGCCTTACTGAGCCCAAAAAGTTTCACTAGAACACTGTATGATGTAGTTACACCTTGAACCAAAGTCTGCTAACTTACTAATTCAGTTTAATTCTCCCCTTTTCATTTTAAGGGAAAACTCTGTGTGTAATAATTACTGCGTACCATCGTCACATTGAATTATTTACCCTTTCTTCATTGTACTTTGGAGAACATTTTCCTGATCTCGTTGTCTCTCTCTATAGTTATATTCTCCCCCTGCACCTCACTGCTATTGCTTCATCACTGTAGCAGCACTCCACTGCGCCAGTGGAATTTAAACTAAGATTGTTCAGTACAAAGAACAGTCCTGTGTGACAAAAACCATTCTGATATTCATTTGTTCCCCTCAACTATGAAACCCAGTTCTTTTTCCTGTCTATTACATATGTGCTATCAAATCCTGTCATTCCTAGGTCATGATGCCAAGAAAAAAATTACAGCTCAGTGAAAAGCATATCAACACAGAAATTAATCCTTCTGATGTGCCAGAAATGTGTATACCCATGATCTGAACTAGTCCTTTTAAAACCCTGACCCCTCAAATCTCACCTTACACCTTGACAGTGCAAGCTTTTGTGATACATATCCCTTAAAAAACAAAAAGGTACTACTTAAAAGCCATTAAAGCTTCTTTTGCTTTGCCAGAACGAAGAGATATGCTTCTCAATAACATGCAAACAAGGATTCCACACTGCCTAACCCTCAAGTGTCTTTCTTGCCCTCTAAGAACATTTGCTCCTACAGCTCCATTATTACTGCTGTTTGCTATCCTTTCTTCTCTGTCCACAGTCTTTCAACCTGTTATTTCAGCTCATCCCCAGATCACTCCCTTTCACTCCAGACTGAATTTTCCAGAAAACTACAGCAAGCAGATGAAAAATTAACAGCAATAGAAATAAAGCTGTTTGCCAAGCAAGGTGCAGGGGTGGGGAGGGGGACTAAACTAAGGCCCAGCAGCTAAATACTACTTCATCTGTAGCTCATACTGGCACCCACGACATTCACCAATTCAACTAGATCAAACAATACCCCAGACTAAATACTTACACCATCAAATTCTATTAAAAATTCTGTTTTTAGACGCCTACTAGCATCATGTTCACCTTCTCGTCTCTCACACAAAAGGCTATCAACTTCATCTGAAAAACAAAGAAATACATCTTAATTAAGAGTACAACATTAAAGTCTTCACATTTGCCTAAGTTCTTTTGCTAACACAGAGCTCCAGTAAGAGAGACCAGATCTTCTAGGAGACAGAGAGATTTTAGTAAAGCTTAAGAGCTTGTATAATATGTTGTCCTGTGAGTATGTAACACCAAGCACAGATGAAAAAAAGCAAAATCCCGCTGACAGTAAACCACAGCTCAGGACAAGCAAAACCCAACTTCATCTTTAAAGTTTAATACATAAATGAACTTACTCTGTAAAAGTAGTACAGCATTTGTGTCTTTGAGGGCACCTCTTTCCACTGTTAACACTAATTAAATAACACAACAGCAATCTAACATGCTCTATATGAAAGTACTGATCAGCCAGCAGGTCACACCACAGACGCTTGCTCTACACTGCAGTTACCCACAGAAGTTTACCCGACGGTTCTTAAATTCAGTATTTAAGAAAAATATTTCAGCAAATGAACAAAAGTCAACAACATTTAAGACATTTAAGGTCTTACCAATAAAAATTATAGAAGGCTGAAGTTCTCTGGCTACTGCAAATAAAGCACGCACCAGTTTCTCCCCTTCACCAACCTAAAAGAAGAAGAAACTGGTTTTGGAGGGGGTTTAGAAAATGTTTATTACAAGAGAGTTAACATAATGACCAACAGAAAATCTTGCTGATAAGCAACCCCGCTCAGTTCATTCACACACACTTGGATTATCACAAGTTCAGTATTGCAAATAACAGTACTGTCTTAAAAGAGACATTGTAATTTCATTTATGATCACAACTGAATTGCCAAAAGATTTTGGTGCCTAAATTATCACAGTTGAAAGGGAGATTGGACTCATTTTATGTACTTTTTAAAGAAGAAAAAACCTCACAACCACTCATCTATATGACAAACAGGGTCATCCTAAACTGCAAAGGCTTTTGACATTGAGTTATCACAAGTGCAATCCAAATTATTTTATTTCACATCATATTTCAAGAAATTTATGATCACTACAGGCTAACAGTTCACCCAGGATTCATCAGAAGTCTCTGGCCTTCATAAGCCCCAGTAATTACAGCAGGTGTCTGTTTTCAGATCAATATAATTTACAACTGCTACTTACGTATTTGGAAGTCAGGCTCGCTGCACTTATATTAAAAAAAGTAGCATTTGATTCTGCAGCAACTGCTTTGGCCTGGAAGAGGGGGGAGAAGGTACTTTTAAAAACATGACATGACATTGAAGATACATCTCTGCTTCTGCAGCTAGCACTTGTGTCCTGATTGATGATTTTGAAAACCACTATTCCCTCAAAGGAAACACCTTGCAGATGTTACAGAAAACTTCTCTACAGGCCACTTACAAATAAGAACAGATGAGCGGTCTAATGACTAGAGAAATTTCCAGACTCCATTAGACTTCTCTAATCACATCCTCTCCATAGCCAACCACAGCTTGCTTACTGAAGAATACAAGTTTCCAGCTCCTTTCAAGGTATCCTGCTAGACATCTGAATCAGTTTGAACTAATTAGGGCTAGTAATTTAAGGTAACAATCAGATCAGATGACATTAAAAATTGTGGTGTTTTTTATTCCTCCATACCCTAACTATAGAAAAACTGCTTTCAGAGGAAAGCTAGGAACAAAAACCAGTTCAGCCAGAATGCTCCCACAGAGTACCCTCTTCTTTAACAGTTTTGCCATATTCAAGCAATCATGATCCCCTGGTTATACACTATAATTTTAGCAATTAGCAACTGTTCCACTACATAAAACCTAACAGATTAGGCAAAGCAAGCTGCTCAGCCTTCACACTCCTGTGCTTCAGAGCTAATCCAGCTTCAGTATCAGCAAAGGGAGCGTGCAGCTGCAGCCTCGCCATGTGATGCAGGACGATGTGCCCAGCTCAGTGCACCAGGACATGTGAGGCTCCCTGCTTGATGCACAGCCATTTCCCTCCCATTCCCTGAACCAAACACATCAGGCTGAGAAAACAAGCAGCAGCCAGCCAGTTCCACAGCATTTATGTTCCTTGCATAGCAGTGTAGAAGTCAGCCAACCCCTCTTCTTGCTACTGTGCTCCTTCCCCATTTCCAAAATGCGTTTCTAATTTTTAGTTGAGAGCAGACCACTTGTGATTGATCACTGCTGTATACAAACAACTAACCATGCTACTTTTACTCTCTCTGAAAATGAAACTCAGACTTGCTAGTTTAAGTTTCCAGATATTACTTGTGATATTGAAGAAAGTTAGTGACCAATTTAGCAATTCCCTCCCCCATAAAATCCCCAGTTAAGAACAACTTTGCATTCCTGTCTTAAACTGACACCACAGAACTTATCCAAGAATATACAGCTTTACTACTATAACATCCAAACTAGAAGACAACCCTCATGGTAACATTTTAAGCTGACCAATTCATGCATGAAATAATTTTCTCACCAACATTGTCTTCCCATTTCCTGGTGGGCCAAACAGCAATAATCCACGTGCAGGAGCTCTAAGTCCTGTAAATAACTGAAAAGTACATAATCTTAAGTTACCTTCAAAGACAAAGAAAACGTTGATTTACTTCCCTAAGAAAACAGTTTAAGATTGAGAAACGGCTCCTTGGCTGCCGCTGGTAGCAATAGTAGCAGTGATGCAACAGCACAGGTTTAAAGAGAACTACTTTCTATCACTAACTTGACCTCATGATGGTCAGTACTGCTTCCTACACACAGCAGTTAAATTGCATTATGATCACTCTGTGCATAAAAGCACTGTGAAACAAGTACAAAAGGCAGTAATACATTCCTCAGGACAGACCAGCCTAACAAGTTTAAAGCATCAATTCCATTTAAAAAGGGGAGAAACACATGTGTAGCAGGAGTTAAAGCAATGCTCCTACTAACTCCACAGGAAGAGCCACTTCATCTTTCTCTAAGTTTTTTTCTATTAAACAAAACTTGAGAATACACAAGCTTTGCCCGAAACTATTTAAAATATTACTTAACCACCATTACTTAATTAGAGTCTCTCTCTCTAAATGCTACTGATAATAATCTCCCTCTCACTTTGCATTGGATTCATCTTTCCCACACTACCAAATTGTACATGCATTGTCATATGTAGCATCCAGCATCACAACAAGCCAGTCTACAAATCTCATTAGAGTACACCTCTTCTAGTTAATCTCGCAGCCTGTTTTGCCCAGCCACCACCTCAAGACTTTCAGTGTTATGGTTTTGGCCTTACATGTACCTCCCCATGCCAGCTTCCAATAATTCCAACAAACAAAGAAAAGGAGTAACAGGGAGCCACTGTATGTATAACACCATTGTCAGCAGGCACTCTGTCCCACAATATCCACGATAAGAAACGGCTCCATTACCAGCGTAGCATTTTCAGGATGACTGACCACAGTTCAGCCACAGCTGCCATTGATCACTGGAGACACACTGTACTTTTGAAGTTTTATTAGCAGACTAATCATAATACACATGGTGTGAACAACTTGCTACTGCTCTATTAGCATCATACAGGGTTTTCTATTCATTCACCTCATGGCTTGCTCTCCAACAAAAATACATTAATTGGTGTGTTTAAATATGAATTTAACTTCAAAATGTCATGAAGTTTAAAAATGAAGAAGTATTTAATCAACTAAATATTGCCCTATAGTTCCTACATCTATTAAGTTAATTTACAAGGAAGAAAACCCACCTCTTGAAAAATTTACAGGATTCTGTCCTTTGTTATATTCTCAGCCTACACCAAGGTCAGACCCACTGCTTGCTACAGTAATGTTAATCAGCTGTTCTGCTGATATTTTCAATGTGGTGGTTTTCATATTAAAAAGGGTTGTAACTATGCCAAGCCTCACATCTCAACGTCGCTCCCCTCCAGCTCATTGTATCAGTGCTGCTGAACAACAGACTTGACATACTAAAGCACTGTAATAAGAGATGATACAACTACATCTTCTTCTGCATAAGAATACCAGACCATACATATTTGATGCCAAAGCTTTGTTTTCATCGGGCCTAGTATTCCTGTGATTCTATGCCAGGTTTAGGGTTTCTTTCCCATGATGCTTCAAAACCAGAAACTGCATTAAAGGAGAGGAAGACCACAGAGCAACTCCAGTCACCCCTCACTGGGACAAAAGAAACCCACAAACAAAAAAGAAGAAACATCAATTTTACTTGAATAATCAGCGCTGCAGTAAATCATTGCATGAAATTTCTGCCAGGATCCAGCTTTTTAAAAAAACCAAAACATTAAATTGGTCATTTCCTGAAGCAGCTCAGAAAATTCCTGGTGTATAGACCAGACCTGAATCCAATCATAGTAGTTGAGGTACCGCCTCACAAACAAATAAAATAAATAAATTTATAAGGCTTTTATTTATTTAAAAATAAACAACCAATTTCCAGTCAGCCATGTAAAGAGGAAACCTGGCCTCAACTGTTATACACCTCAGTGTGAGCAGCTTGTTCACTGCCACGCTCCTTTGCGTCCTCCCCTACTGTGAATAGACAGAATGTCTAACCAACAGCCACAGAGAACGTGACCACAATACCAATTTAATATTTTTGAAATCAGATAGTGTCATGATTTAATTTACCTATACAAATTTAATCCATTTCACTCCAGTTCCAGGCTTCATCTTTTACATGGCCATACAGGGTTGGACACAAAGCTATGGTTATCTGGAACAGTCAGCCTCACAAATTTTCAGCACTTTGTTTCTTTGGTTTTGTAGGGTTTTGTGCTTTGATGGGTTTCTTTCGGTTTTATTGTTTCAGCTACTGCCTCAGCCACTTTTCCTCAACACTGACTAACCCGAGGACAAGGAATTTCATGGTAGTATTTTAACAAATATATTCTTCTTTCTCCTTTTCCGGGACAGCTGTCGATAGCAACCATAACCAGGCAGGATTCAAGAATCACCACTTCACACGTGAANAGTACTAATTTCCATTCCAAGGGGTTAAGACTGTACACTGTACTGAATGAAAAACTGGTTTTCTGCATTGAAAAGCCTACTTTTCTTCAGACTTACCTATCAACAATTTCATTCAGGATGAGATTAGCAAGATTACTGTCCACATTTCTAAATATCTTCAAGTCTTTCTTTTTCCGAGGAGCAGTGGTAGGAGTAGAAGGCTTATTTGTTCTGCTGTTTTTAGGAGCAGCCTAGAGGAGGAGAAAAACAAACAAACCAAACAAAACCTCCCAACTTGATACTTTTAAAGCATACTGTTACCAAAATTGCTTCCACCTTTCATTTGCTCCAGTAAAATCTAATACACTAACAAACACAAGATACTCCGAGGCTGTATTTGCCTACCAACTATACTACCATCTTCAGCCACAAGTAGAACACCTCAGGCTACAGTGGTGACAGGTTTTTTTTGGTTTTGGAGCTTTTGTTGTTGTTGGGTTTGTCATTTGACGGTGGGTGGTTTTTTTTTGAAGATAATTCCTTATATTTAACCATGGTGCTTTCGCCCAGCATAAGCTAGAAATAGAGCATCACAAACTGTTTCAGATTCCCCATACCTATCAAGCAAGAATTTCTGCTGTCATGCTTCGATAACAGGCCACTTAAAAGCCTTCACGTTATAGCAGCAGTAATGCTTAACCACACTTATGGTCTGCCCACTCTGCTCTTTGTTCTGCTTCACTGTGGCAGTGGCAGTGGGGGAGATAAGGATAGAAAGGAAAGAAATGGGTCAAAAGAAAGCAGCACTTTTCTGCCTGTCATTACTATAGGAGTTACTTTTGTATTTAATTTACAATCTAACCATAATTTGTTTTTCGTTGTGGTTGCATTACAACCTGTGCATACTGCTTTGGAGGAGAAAGCATATTGGGGGGAAATCTGTTGATTTGCAGTAAAAGGGGTTTTTCTCCATCTTTTACATACTGGGAGTAGTATTTCTTTTCTCCTAGAAAAGCTTTCTGCAGTTTCCCACACCATTCTCAGAACACGTATTATCATTTATTACAATTAAAATCATTTGCCCATGCAGCCACACGATACCCCCGATTTCTAAAATCTCCTCTGCAGCCTTGCTCTAGAGGCTTGGCCAAAAAAGTAGAGATTTAGGGTTTTTTTGCTACTAAGATACTGCAATAAAGTCATGAAATCCAGTTTGTTCTGGAATATACATTGATTTTCCAAGCATATAC
>VZTM01033384.1:155023-193161 GCA_013400555.1 Jacana jacana | reverse complement strand
ATATTGAGTTTTAATGGCACACATATCCCAAATGCTTTGAGGCAGATAACTAGTAGGGAGTAGAAGATGGTGCTATTTTTAAGATTAGAATATGCTTTTCCTTATACTTGTGATAAAACGTGCTCTTCTCTCCGATGAGATAGGAATGGAATAAGCACGATATACTGATACTGCATATATTGTAATTCAATTACTCTATGTATTAAGGCTCTACTCCTTTTCTTAATGTAGCTTTTTGTTAGGTAATAGCCTATTTAGGGTTTTATCCACAAATGTTAAACATTCATTAAAACCCATGCTGCTTACCCGATCACTGATTTTATAGTTCTTTCTGTAAATGGTGGATTTTGTCCCAGTATGTTGTGCCAATTTACAATAAAAACATTGAGGAGATTATTGAAAAAGAACTGACGTCATACAGAGTTTTGAATTACTGTGTGGGCATTTTGCCAGGCTCAGTGACAGAGAAAATGTGCTAGGTCAAAACCTTTTCTTACCAACTGTAAGAAGTTTTGTGTCCTTTCACCTTAGAAATACATCACAAGTCAAGTGTGGAGGAAGCATGTTTTGTGCACCCCTACTTCAAGCTACTGAAGAACGTGCATTGAACCCTAATAGGATTGTAGGTTAACCTTCACTGACTTTTGTGCTATATTTTCTTCTTTACAATTACTCTAGTCAAAAAAAGAAGACTGAGAAGGAATGCATAATGTTTCTGACAACCTGTTTGATTTTTGCTAACTTGACAGACCTGGTCCAAATTCCCCTATTCCTTGGGTACGAGCCTGTGTTCAAGTACTGGATCCGGATTCAAAATGGAGGAATAAAATACTTCTAGGGCTGAATTTCTATGGCATGGACTATTCTGCTTTGGGAGCCTCTGGGGAGCCAATCCTTGGTGGCAGGTAAGACTTATCCGTGTAGTAAGTACTTATGTATTATATAATATCAGAAAACTCAGAAATTCACAAGTATTTATGTTTAGAAATAACACATGGATGTGTTGGTAACATAGAAACGACAAAAGTGATAAACCTGCACATGAAATCGTAGGCCAACAGGTAGATTAAGACCCGTAACTTCTCTTCTCTGTACAGAAATGCAAAAAGATGGCACAGTTATCCTGTCAGAACTTCTATGGAAAAATGGTTCATGTATTTTTCCTGCTTTCCTCTATCCATCTTTGTACACGTGGTTTGCCATCCTTGCGTGAAAATGTTCTACAGAATCCCTTATATTCTGTATCAGTCGGGGAGTTCATGCAGTTGACCTAAAGATTGTTTCTCTCAGCCACTGAAGTTGTTACCTGTTACTTTGAAATTTGATATTTGTTTCAACAGCAGTATGCCACCAAGTTTCTTTAGAATTTAAAAAGCTGCAATAAGCTCACCTGAAGTCATAAATCTATAAATAGATAAAGGGAAGTATTCCTAAGCCAGCTAGAAATTTTTTATTGATTCTCAGAGGAAAATGGTTGGTTTAGTTTTCAGTAGCAATGACCTATAATATCTGCAATATTTACTGTAATATTTACAGTTCATTTTGTAGAAATGCTGTCACAGTATAGTACATCAAGACAGAAGAAAAAAAATACAGTAAAGGGAGGGTGAATTTGGCTAAAAATCAGGTTTGTTCAGAATTCTGTAATTACTTTATAAAATAGACCCAAGCCAAGCGGAAACAAACCTAAAGCACACGAGGTGACTCTTCTCACTTTCACAGGTTGCTAAGTTCATTACACCAGGATATTTCAATATAGTAACAGATTGCTTGATAGACATTTAAATATTATCTGAGATGGCTTGTATAAGGTAAGGGCCTGAACTTTTTTTGTCTGTGCCTTCAGTTACACAAACACTTCGTCAGCATTGCACTTGCTTCTACTGTCTTCCTCCTCCTTGGCTGTTTTCAGGGACATAATGCTGTAGACCCAGTTTTCCCCCAGAGCTGAATTGTGTCTGAATCTTGACGAATAACAGAAAATTACTACAGGGTGAAGAAAATAAGGCCAATGCCTACAATTAAAGGTATATAGTGAGTATACAAAAATAGCTTTGGTAAAGTTAGTTTTAGTGGTTAATCATGAAAAATGCTAAATAGTCAAAGCATTTTTGACTCAGAAACCTAATTATATAAACTAAACACAGTTAATATAGCTTCAGTGTAATTTTTGCAGGCAGGAGTATTGCACGATCTAGCAGAATGAAAGGATCTTGCTTTTTTCTGGACTGCAGCTTTTGCAATGAAGTTTCCACTTGGAAACAAACTGCACACTAAAGATAGTATCTACTATTGCTTTTCATAGCTTCTTCTAGACTATATTATAGTATTAATTCATGTTGCTTTTTAACTAGTGGCAAAGATATCCTAGATAAGAGTCATGTATGATTAATATAGGGTTTACTGAAAGAGGCTGTGTTAGTTTTTGGGTGTTGATACAGTAGGAACCACAGCTTATATTTACAGTAACAGGGTGTTCATCTTGCAGCTCATTCACAAGTATTATTTTTTAATACGAGTCAATCTCAAAGATTATAGCACATTCTGGTGCTTTAATCAACCAAGTGACATTGTTGTTTAGCTGCAGGGATGCTACATTCCTGTGTATATTTAGTTCTGATGTAATTTTTTATGAAATGCTAAGTCTGAAATAAAGGTTGTGTGCCTGTAATTCTCCATATCACCTCTAGTGCTTCTGGCAGTGTTTTCTGCCCTCTGGCTGTCAAGGATCAGGTGTGTGAACTGCTAAGATTAAAATCTGCCGCTGTATTAAAATCCTGTCACTATATAATAATCTGCTGTTGCTGAATTGCAGCAGAGTCTTTACCTTTGAGTTCTTTTTGAAGCCTGTAGCAGGTCAGCAAGCCTCTTAGTCTCGGGAGCTTCTTGCTTCCGATGTTCCTTTTTCACTGTTAACTATCTGCTCTTCAGAATCTCCCTTAATCATTGGAACATTACATTTCAGTTGCAGTAATACCCATTGGGATTTTTTTGCCTTCTCGTGGGAGGTTAAACAGCAGTGCACTAGTGTTTTCCATTCCATGCCATCCAAAATCTGTAGCCTGGCCCAAAAGGGAACTGATTCATTTCAGTGCTAGCTGTGAATTAAAAACAATGTAAATCAAAGGCTATTGAGTGGCAATGGTGCCACTTGTGTTTAATAAATCAGTGTTCTATATTGAGCACATTCCTGCTAAGTTTAATGTGTTAAAGATATTTTGTCTTTTTTTGTGTGGTGCTGAAAGAGTGAAGATACTTCTCTGATATTCCACCTGACTGTGTATAACTTCTGAATATATTCTGTATCAAAGCTGCTTTTGTTCCAAATGTAGCTGTTGAAAATAGATATGTGATTAACTCCATTGTTGTGAGACAATGCTCTGTGTGCTTACCTTTTATTTAAAGGAATACGAATAGGGATTTTTATGTTAATTCTTAAACACTTAAAGTGGATTGATACAGTAAATTGCCAGTTGAAGGGAAGGAGAAACTAATTTGACCATGCATTGTACTATTCAGAGATAGAAAATAAGATGATTTGCAAACCATGTGAGGATGCAGAGTTCTACTGAGAATTTTATTGGCTGCCTGCCATTCTGTAAGTAGCAGGTAATAAAACATGGTACTTAAGCAGTTAGAGGTGAGCTTTTCTGATGAATTAGAATCATAGAATGGTTAGAATTGGAAGGGTCCTTAAAGATCATCTAGTTCAAATCCACTTGCCATGGCCAGGGACACCTCTCACTAGACCAGGTTGCTCAAAGCCCCATCCAATGTGCCCTTGAACCTCCAGGGCTGGGGCATCCACAACTTCTCTGGGCAACCTGTTCTGATGTCTCACTAACCTCACAGTAAAGAATTACTTTCTAAGATTTAATCTAAATCTACCCTCTTTCAGTTTAAAAACATTATCCTTTGTCCATTGCTACACTCCCTGATAGAGTCCCTCCCCATCTTTCCTGTATGCACCATTTAAGTACTGGAAGACTGCTATAAGGTCTCCCTGGAGACTTCTCTTTTCTAGGCTGAACAAACCCAACTCTCCAGCCCTCTAATCATCTTTCTGACCCTCTTGTGGACCTATTCCATGAGGTCCATGTCCTTATGCTGGGGGCCCCAGAACTGGATGATGCTACTTTATTAGTAGCAGTTTAAGAAGACTTGAGCAAACTGTGAGTTATGATTTTGTCTTACTTAATGCAGCAAAGAACTTGTGCAAGGGAGTCTTTTCTTCTTCAAGCTTCAAGGATTTTGCTACATTACTCTTCATGCTGTAATTCTCTCAGGAATTCCATTACTTTTGTGCATACAGGATTTTCTATCCTGGTTGCTCATAGTTTGTGTAACTTAGGGGAGATATTAATATCTAAAATAAATGAAGGGACCAATTAGCTGTACAGGACTGAACATTCTGTTGATCTGTGTCCACCTTTTCGCTTCATTGGAGAAACTGTTAAGCTCTTCCTTCTTAAATTGTACTACCAGATCAGAGGGTAAAATTATGGCAGTGATAGGACAAAGTTACAATTGGGCCTGGAATCAGAAAGAACTTATTTCTATATTACAAATATCTAAATAATTCAGCAATATTTTGAGAGGTTTATTCTATTAAATTCCCTCTGGGATGTTCTGTTATGTGTGGCTTCCATGGTGTATCTGTCCCTCCCTTCCTTTTGGAGTATACGGCGAGCATAAGCTGTTCACTGAAAGTCAAAGACCAGTCAATTCATATAAAGTAGATAAAACATCTTATGAAGTAAAATTATCATATATCAGCTTGCCAAGTTGTAAATATGATGTTAAATACAAAGTTGTTATAATTGTTTTTTTAATGTAAAACACATTAATTCCTTCTTTCAAAATGAGGGAAAGGTCTTGTGTTTATTAGGCAAATGGTTGGGTCTGAAGTTCAGTTGTACAATGGCATATTGGCTGTGGATGATTGTCTATATCTCAGTGCATCTGTTTTTAAAAAGATCTAGCCAGTTGTGATGTACATTTTACATGGTGGCCATATTGCTGTGAAATGGGCCCTTCTCTGTCTCTTGGGGCCTTTTTTAATACTGAATTTGCTACAGGCAATATTTAGGAAGACAAATGTTGACAAAATAATAATGTTACAGTTCTTTGCTGTCTCATTGTTGTACTCTAACCATTAGAAGAATAGCATAATGAAATTGGGGAAAATGCATCTGTGGTTTAAACCAAACAACAATATCAACAATAAAAAAAGAGCCAAGGGGAATCTCCATCCCTTACTGGATGCAGTGGAGAACGTCACAACCAAAGACAAGGAGAAGGCTGAGCTACTTAATGCCTTCTTTGCCTCCATCTTCAACAGTCAGACCTCCTGAGCTAGAAGATAAGGATGAAGAACAGAACAACATCCCCCATAATCCAAGAGGAAGTAGCTAGCGAACTGCTTCTGCACCTAGACGCCTGTAAGTCTATGGGGCCGGATGGGATTCACCCAAGAGTACTCAGGGAGCTGGCAGGAGAGTTCACCAAGCCTCTCTCCATCATCTGTCAATAGTCCTGTTCATCAGGGGAGGTACCAGATGACCGGAGGGTAGCTAATGTGACATCCATCTACAAGAAGAGCTGGAAGAAGGATCCAGGGAACTACATGCCTGTCAGCCTGACCTCAGTACCAGAAAATATCATGGAGAGGATCGTCTTGAGTGAGCTCTCACGGCAAGTGCAGGGCAGCAAAGGGATCAGGGCCAGCCAGCATGGGTTTATGAAATGGAGGTCTTGCTTAACCAAACTGTTCTCTTTCTATGACCATGTGACCCACCTTCTGGCTGGGGGAAAGGCTGTGGACGTTGTCTACCCGGACTTTGGTAGGGCTTTGACACTGTCTCCCACAGAATTCTCCTGGAGAAGCTGGTAAATTATGGCATAGACAAGTGTACTGTCCACTGGGTGAAAAATTGGCTGAATGGCCGTGCCCAGAGAGCTGTGATTAATTGGGCAAAATCTTGTTGGCAGCTGGTCGCCAGTGGTGTCCCTCAGGGCTCTGTTTTGCAGCCAGTCATGTTTAATATCTTTATTGATGATCGGGATGAGGGGATTGAGTGCACCCTCAGTTTGCAGACAACACCAAACTAGGTGGGGGTTGTCGACCTGCTTGAGGGTAGAAAGGCTTTACAGAGGGACCTGGACAGGTTGGATCAATGGGTTGAGACCAATTGTATGAGATTCAATAAGGCCAAATGCCAGATCCTGCATTTCAGTCACAACAACCCCATGCAGCCCTACAGACTTGGAGAAGAGTGGCTGGAAAGCTGCCCAGCAGAAAAGGACCTAGGGGTGCTGGTGGACAGCCAGCTTAACGTGAGCCAGCAGTGTGCCCGGGCAGTCAAGAAGTCATAAATACAGCATCCTGNGAGGAATTTAAGGAACGTGTAGATGTGGCACTTCAGGGCATGCTCTAGTGGCTGAGATTATAGGGAGTGGGTTATGGTTTTGTGTATGGTTGGACTTGGTGATCTCAGAGGTCCTTTCCAACCGTAATAATTCTGTGAGACAAAGGGAAGAGCCAGAAAGCTTTACTGTAAGTTAATTTTACTTGTGTTCGTAGGTTTGCATGTGAGTGTCTGTACCCACTGTAAAGTGAAAACACCTCACTGCTTTTAAACCTGTATTTGGGCTTGTGAGATCACCTAAAACCACCTCTAGTTCTGACTGAATCTTTTCAAATACATTGTGATTAACAAACAATATAGAACAGGTAACAGTATGTGTATATCCAGATTCCTTTGCTATCAATCCCTTAGCTCCCATTGCCCCATCCTCTCTCGTGCTCAGGGCTGTGTAGTGCAGATTCCTCTGGGAAGCTTCTAATTCTGAAGGCATGAAGCCCTCCTCTTTTTGAGCCAAAAGGCAGGATCCTGGAAATTATTTATCAGTCACCCTGGAACTTATCCACCACTTAGACGGATGCAGGGATTAAAGTGTTGGGTCATAGAATCATAGAATCATTTAGGTTGGAAGAGACCCTTGGGATCATCAAGTCCAACCATCAGCCCTACTCTACAAGTTCTCCCCTACACCATATCCCTCAACACCACATCTAATCTACTCTTAAACACAGGGTCCACGTAGCTGGGTATTTTTCTTGTGTTTCTAACATGGGAGAGTTTTTGACCTTTTCCTGAGAAAATGCATCTGGCAGTTTGGTTGGTTGGTTGGTTGTTTTGTTTTTTCTCATTGTCTGGCCACCTCCCACCCTGACTGTTTCATGTCTGAGTTACTTCCTCCATTGATTTTGATGAGGTGGAACAGGTTTTTCAGTTGATTAGTGTGTCTGAAGATTGAAAAATTGGTCTGGCTTGAAAACTAATGGAATATATGTTCCTGAATACAGATACTGTAAGACAGGGCTTGTTTATCTTGCAACTTGAACGGAGCTGGATTCTGATTGTCTATTCTCTTCACGAGAAAATTGACAGTAATGAGATCGTCTGTATTTTCTGGAAGAGGGCCATTGTTTGATGCGTAGTCTATGCTTGTTTTTTTAACAGACAAGCTTTTCTTTTAAGTCTTAAGAGAAAGCAGCTTGGCGTTTTTCTAATCTTGAACTTATTTTGCAATCCTCATTACCGAATTTTAACATTAGTCCATTTAGTGAATAGGATTGCCATGATTGCTGGGGAAGTAGTCAGAATAAGAACCAAGATATACGCCTGTTGAAACTAAACTGCTGCAAGTATCAATTTTGAAGTTTGAATGAACTTTCTTGGAAACTCAAATATAATTTCAGCTGGTTGAATTTATAGGAAAGCAATTATATACTCCTGCTTTATTTGGCAAATTCTGAAACTTGGGGGAAATTCTGGTTCTTTACATTTTTTTCTGATCTGCTAAAGTCATGTCTTCATTGCTTGGCTATGTAGATGCAGTCAAGCAGACTGCTACGCTGGCACAAGTGTTGCTGGGGACCCAGTGCTTACACAATGAGTCTTTGGGGATTTTTCCTTTGGGATGACTCTAGTCTGGTCCTATGGACTGAAACTCATTAGCAGTTAGAGTGCCTCTTCTGCTGTTCTTTCATCCAAAAAACGATTTCATGCACTCTTGAGACTGCTCCATGATGCAGACCAAAGTGTGGTGTTAGTTTTTCTTGTAAAAGCTCAGTCTTGATGTGAACTAGAAGTTGGATGTCGGCAGAATCATACGATCTAAATGCCTCCTTTCATTTTGACACATTGCTTTTAGACAATACAATTGAAAAGAAAAAAAGAAAAGGCTAAGTTACAAAACACATTGATTACTCTTTGCATAAGGCAGTGTAAAAAATATTTTAATGTCTCAAGGCTGTTTTTTGTGCACAGTCATTTCAGAGGACAAGAAGAATAAATGTGCGTGTTTATTACAATTCTCAAGAAAAGTAGCAATCGCAGCAATGAAGTGGGCAGAGTGATACAATTCCAGATGGAAGGACTTGATAACCGAGGCAAGAGCCATCATGGAAATATGTAAGACTTAGAAACAGGCGTGAAGCATTGAAGTAATACTTACAGGAAATAGTAATGGAGTGTATGGCTACACAGTCTTTGAAGTAATAGAAGAGCAAGTGTGTTCCACAACATTAACAGCTTTTGATTTGTGCACACAGCTTGTTTACACTTGGAGTTATACAGCAAGTATATGAAGTTTCTGCTGATAACATTCAGTAGCAGTATAAGATCCAATAAGGTTTTTTTCTTTACATTTTTATGAGGTATTTCAGTACATTTTTAACATCAGAAAGCAAAGAGAGGTGGGGTTCCCCCCCTCTAAATTAGTTCATTCCTATTTTAGGATAATGAGTCTTGAAATTTTGAGTAATAAATTTTAGCTAAAATAGTTTTTTTATTTTGTGCTCTAAGAATAGGAGAGTTGCATTTCAGAATGTTACTGGAATATATTGGCATTTATGACTAAAATGGAAAGCAAGGCAAACTGATAATTAGTCTAATTTTAGGGAAAAATACAATATTATGAAAATTATTACAAAATAGTTACTTGGAAACTGAATGACATGTAGAAGATTATGCCCAAAGTATATCCATATATCCTAAATGCTTACTTCTTTCTGGCAGTTTTAGGTATGTTTAAATCAAATGTTGGGTTTGTTACCCTCTTTTAGAAAGAAACTCTTTGAAAAAAAATAAAAGTCTCTCCATATGCCACATCTTTGTAAACCATTTGCAAATAGCTTCTGCCTTTTGTTATTTACCTGCCCTTAAGGTTGGGGAAGGGAAAGAAATTTCCCCTAGAACACTATTTCGTGTAAAGTTGAAGGTAGCTGTATTGCCAGGCTTAGAGCAGGTAAGTGCACTTCCCTGTTTGCGGGTGAGGACGTTGCAGGGTGAGATGGTTTAAACGGAGCCTGTAAATTCTGCAACCCAGTTTCTGTAGGATTGGGGATAGTCCTACTGCTAATCTCAAATACAGGATGGGTGTGTAGATGGCAGGTGGTGCTTGCAATCTTGAATATAAAAATAGCTACTACACTGGTCTAAAACCAGAGAAGGTCATCTTATCATCAATGTTTCCTTATATTTACAAAATTTAGAGACATTAGTCTTTTACAGATTCATTTTTTCCTGTTTGAGTGAAAGCAAAATTTCCCTGAGTCCTGGGCTTTGAGTACTAGTAACTTATTTTCTTAAGGTGTTTCCAGCTGAGGAGTAGTTCTGGGTTAGAGGTCTGTGCTTAATATGCATATTAATATGCACTTGGAGCCATAAACCTGGAAAGGTAAAAGTCAATGAATGTCGCTTTCCATATTCTTGTACTGCTTCGAATTAGTTTTAGTGGCTTTAGATATAGTTACATTTCACTGGATTCTACATTTTCTAGCAATGAGGCACTAGTCCATTTCAGAAAACTCAATATAGAAGTAGAATATATTTTAATATCGACAGTGTGAGTGAAAGGTGATTTCTATTGGGAATAATAATCTATAGAATTGGTCCTAGAGTTTAGCATTTGTGGATTATGAGTACATGGAGGGAAATCAATGAGACATACATCCTTAGGGAGACCTCTGTGTACCAAACCTGGGAAAGTAATACGGTCATTGCAAACTGGCATCGCTGAGTCCTTAGTACCCAGTGAATACATGATGAAAACATCATGGGAAGTGTAATGTGTCTGTAGTTAACTGAAATTTTGAGTTACAAATATAATGTTTGGGTCTCATATCACTTACAAATTAAAAAGGTTGTTTCTTCTGTATTGGGAATGCACTGTTGTAATTTTTTTTGTTTGGACATTAAATCTTAGCTGGGTTCAGGCATTCTGAAGTATTTAGTTTACACTGGGACACTGGGTTTGTTTCTGTATTTGAGTTTGTATATTGAAGGCCTCCTCTTTTTTTTCCTGATGTATGTATCCTTGGGAAAATTAATTAGAAGAATGAGTAGAATGGTTAAAGATGAATTGTAAATTTTTTTGTCATTTGTAATTGCTCTTATGTTTGGCCCTGGAAACCAATATTATAAGCATCCATATGTGTAAAAGCGTCTATCACATTGCAGAGGTTTAAATCTAAAGTGTCAAGGTCTCCCTAAGCCTTACTTGAAGATGCAAGTTTTAAGATATTTGGAACTATGAGTTGAAAAGGGCAGTAGATTTAGTCTTCTATTTAAAAGCATAACCAAGTATAGCAGTATCTGTGTGATATTTTAGCTGTTGTTTTTATCCTTCCATGCAAATCTAATGACGAAAGAAAACTGATCAGTTTGATGATGGAAATTGTCAACCAAAACCAGCTTTGTTTAAGGAAAATTAACTAAAATTGAAGTAAAGGGAAACTAAGGTGCTTGATAAGTGTAAAGTAAATTTAGTCTCTCCCCAGAGAAAGAAAGCCCTGTACCTGGTGGTAATATGTCAAGCTTACAGAGAAGTCCCATCAATAATTTTCAATTGGGTTGGAAAACCCCTCTGGAAATTTGAGTTTTCTTCATGCTCTTTACCCCTAGAGTTTTCCGTGAGGAAATCCGTAAAGGGAATATTAAGCATAAGATGCCTGGAACCGTGTGACTTGGCACCATTTATTTAGCAACAGTATTAAGAATAATTGATAGTCTGTGAATTTTTAAAGCAAAAATGTAATATTGAATCATGAGCTGATAATTTGCAAAAAACCATTTGCAGTTATTCATTTGTGAAATGGTCATTATCAAGCTGTGTAATAAAGAGCGATTGCATGTTTGACTATGTCCAGTAAGATCTTACAGGATAAGTAATATTTTGTTAGAATCTGTTTTGTGGTATTATAAGAAAGAGATGTATAAATAGCAGTGTATTACGAACATAAACTTAAAATCTTCAAATTGATTAGTAGATAGATTTAAGCAGTAGGAAGTCGGTGGCAAGGGGTGAAACAGGTTTTTTTCTGAAGGACTTTTCAGTAATCTTGAATAGGAAAAGGACTGATATTTTAGCTACAGTAAGGAAAAGTAAATGTCTTCAAAAATAGTTTTGGAGAGTGGAAAAAAATTGGTTTTCTAGACCAGACAGGGAGCTATCTGTTTCAAATTACATTATTGTGTATATTTTGATACGTGCTATTCAGAATACATTTAAATAACTTCTTTTCAATTCACTTTCTCAAAGTTCACTGCAGTTAGTTACTAGAATTCCCTTGTTAGCAACAGACACAATTTAAGATCACCCTCTTTGCTCTACTCCAAGTTGACAGCTTCTGATCTGAAATTAGAGAATTTCTATTCACAGAGGTCTGATACAAAGTTATCTTTGGAGTTTGAGCACTGTTATTCCTGTATATTCTGGGAAGAAAAACCAAAGAAGCAGTCTAGTGTAATTCATTCTGATACCCATAGAGATCTTAAAATTTAAAAATCAGGCTATTTCCAAAATATTTTTTCTACCTCCTTAATATCCTGTATTCCAAAATGTGCGTGCAGACTACTAGAGTAGTATTAGCTAGGTCATATTTTCTACTTTGCTCTTCTGAATCTTACTTGGATTCTGACAGTTATTTATCTGCAGTTTAAATGTCTCTGTTCCTCCTTGCATGAGTTTGGAAATATCTGCAATGAAAATATTTTGGCAGCTTTAATTTCATTGGTATCTGATTCTTAGTAACAGGGTGTTTGTTGAGCTGAAAATTTAAAAAAAAAAGCTGCTAATATATACAATAAATAACTTTTGTTAACAGGATAATATATTTTTAGAGCTTATTTTCACATTAAATTTTCAGCTTGAAATCTTTGTTTTGATTTTTATTAGGAATGAGAAACACATTTTAACACTTATATATTTTAGCGTGTTCTATGCATAAAGCCTGCAGCTCAGATAATCCTCATCCATCGGAAGATTACTGCAAAATGAGCCCTCGGCTGGCACAAAATCAAGCTGAAAATTTAAAAGAGTAATGGTAGAGAGAGGGCTTTGGAAATCAACTTTCCCTCATTGATGTAAATGCATAATGTGAAAAATGCAGGTATATTTATTTATTCATTACTGTTATGATAGTTTTAAAGCTGATTCCACAGTCTAATTGTATTCTCTGGTAGCCAGTAATAGGTAAGTTGAACTAGCAATACTTATAGAAATATGGGACAAGGGACAAAAATCCTTGCAGAACCAATATGAGTCATATCTCATGAGGCATCACCTGTATAGCATCCAGCTCTGGGGCCCCCAGCATAAGAAAGACATGGACCTTGTAGAACAGGTCCACAGGAGGATCAGAGGGCTGGAGCACCTCACCTATGAAGAAAGGCTGAAAGAGTTGGGGTTGTTCAGCCTGAAGAAGAGAAGGCTCCAGGGAGACCTTCTAGCAGCCTTCCAGCACCTTACGTGGGCCTACAGGAGAGATTGGGAGGGACTCAGGGAGCATAGTGATAGGATGGTAACAAGTTGGATGGGGCTTTGAGCAACCTGATCTAGTAGAAGGTGCCCCTAGCAATGGCAGAAGGGCTGGAACTAGATGATCTTTAAAGTTCCTGCCAACCCAAACCGTTCTATGATTCTATATTTTATGAAAATAATAATAATTAAAAATAGGTTAACTGTCTTAATGCAGGTGGGGAGTCTTGAAGAATAAGATAAAAATTATAAAATTGTGGCATAAGTGATAGAATTATATGCTTATTTACAATGAAACGCTCAAATTCTGAATTTAACTTCTTTATAAAGCTCCCAGGCTCCTCTCTATAAGAAGGGCATTGAAGTGCTAGAGCATGTCCAGAGGAGAGCTACCAAGCTGGTGAGGGGCCTAGAGTCATACAAGGAGAGGCTGAGGGAACTGGGCATGTTTAGTTTGGAGAACTGGAGGCTGACGCGAGACCTTATTGCCCTCTACAACTACCTGAAAGGAGGTTGAAGAGAGGTGGGCACTGGCCTCCTCTCCCAAGTGAATAATGACAAGACCAGAGGAAATGGTCTGAAGTTGCAGCAGGGGAGGTTTAGACTGGATAATAGGAAGAATTACATTACTGAAAGAGTGGTCAGGCACTGGAACAGCCTGCCCAGGGAGGTGGTTGAGTCACCGTTCCTGGAGGAATTTAAGGAACGTGTAGATGTGGCACTTCAGGGCATGCTCTAGTGGCTGAGATTATAGGGAGGGGGTTATGGTTTTGTGTATGGTTGGACTTGGTGATCTCAGAGGTTCTTTCCAACCATAATAATCCTGTGATTCTGTGATTCATTTCAGCATGTGGAGCAATGAGTCTCTGTATGTAACCTCTTTCATAGCTGTTGAAAGTTGGAGCATCTTGCTCTTTAATACAATTACCCTTTTAAGGATGCATAAAACCCAAGAAGTTTTTGTATTAGCTTATTAAGTATAAGGTGCATCATGGCTAACCATCTTATAATGATCTAGTGCACAAATTGTCCTCACTTTCCCTTGTTCTCTTTCCTTTAGCGTTTTGCCATTTTAATTGTTGTAATGTACTGTCTGCTTTTCTGTAGCCACATTTCCAGATTTAATATGACAATAAAGCAATCATCCGTCAATGGAATCTTTATCTGGAATTATAGTTCTACTGTTTTAACAAAAATTAACAGCTTCAAATAGCTTCAAAATAGTTTATCCTGGAGTAGCCACCTAATTTAAGGGGATGCATTTGTGACCTTTGCCCAGACCTTTCAAATCCCATCACCTGAAGCCATGCTTTTAACTGGATGGACCTGCCTTGCCTTTTGCTCCTCTGTTGAACGGTTTCTATTTATGTTTAAGTAGAGCTTCTATTATTCGAAATTCAAGCCGTCCTTTAGACAGTGTGACCTTGTGCCTTAGGACTTTCCACCTTTAGAATGTTTTTTTTTAAATTTGATTGCTGGGACTGTCAGACTGAGGCCTGCATTTTCCACTACTGACTGCTGCCAGCATGGTATCTGAGAACAGCTCTGTGTAAATGTTTTCCTTTCCTTTGTCTGTATTTTTCTAGTCGATATTCCTGATAACTACTTATGGTATACCAGGGGGAGCAAAGCCCCCCCACCCCCTCCAAAGCAAACTGTAATATAAGACTAGAACTGTTTGGAAAGCAAATGATAGGAAAGCTTATGCAAAACACTCAGGTGTCTGTGGAGAGAGATCTTTGTTCTTTTCGCTAGGAAGAAATAAATTCAAGGTTATATTTTTTAATGAACGAAAAAGAAAGGAACAAAATGGTAAAAAGGGAGAATTTTTAATACAACTTCATTTTCTTTCTCAGTTCTGCTGTTGACTTTGCTGTGAAACCGTAGCAGTTTATTTAACCTCTGCCCCTTTATTTGAACTCTCAGAAAAGCAAACGTGTATATTTTAATTCTAGGAGTATTGCTGGTAAGAGATCTGTATTTGAACTTGGCAAATACTGAGATTTTTAGTATAGATAAAACACCTTGGAATTAATTTCATTATGCAGTTTGTGCACTTGTAGCAATTCTGTAAGTAAAATTAAAAAGATACCACTTAACGTAAAGACTATGGTACAGTTTTTCAGAGTAATAGTGCATTTTGGTAATGTAAAATTCAGGAACACTGGGCAGTAATGGTATAATACGTATTTGGGGTCAGCTAGAGACTTTAACTGGGCTATTCTTGTGTTTTGTTTTGGGGTTTTTTGAGGTGTTAGAAGGAACACCTGATCTTTTCACTAAAAACAAAGATGTGTTTTGCCTTACTCAATAATAGCTTTTACTATTTTCCATTTTCTTAAATTATGTTAATTGCACATATGTAATCAGTTATTTAATGAGCCCTAGGTATTATGTCTTTGTCTTCTTGACTCCTTATTCCTCAGACTTCTCTGAAAGGCTCTTCCTGTTACAGTCACTTACTGCCTTGCATCCTGCACCTTCAAACTCTTGCTAGTGGTTTCTCTTAGTTTACTTGTAAATATAGTCTTCAGGAGTGGAGTCACTTTGCCTTTTCTATCCAGACAATTTTTCTGAAGGATATATTTTTGACAGGAAGAAAAAGTGGTAAATGCGGAGTCTATTGAACACGAAAAACCTCTAACCAGGATTTCTATAAAGTTGGAGCAGGGGGAATAAAATTGACTGTCATGGAAGATAAACTGAACTATTGCTTCCTGAACATGTTTCATACTAACAGTGGTTCAGGTAAATAATTCTATCATGCCATGTCACAGTGCAAGAATCACCTCATGAAATAAGACAGAAAACTCAGCCTTTCTCAGCCCTCCAGGGGATAACGATTCTGCCCCCCATTCTCTTTTTATGGTTGCCAGAGCTACTGGGAAAGAATAAGTATAGGACAGTCATAGAACTGACTTATTTGATAGCCTGCTGAAGGACTTACATTTTTTACAGTCTTTTAATGATGAAATAAGTTTAGAGATGGACAAGTGCTTTGCCTTGGGGTGGGGTTTTTTTTCCCTTTACTAAGAACAATCCCAAAATATTGTGCAGCAAAGGAATTTGGTTTGGATTTTAAAAACGTGTTTGTGAAAATGTTGACATTTGATACTTTCTCTTCCTTTGCAATATTAACTGGCAACATTTTCCTTCCTTATAGCTAAACAAGAAAGGTAATTTTGTACTGTCCGCTTTGTAGCAGAGGAAGATTGCCTTGAAGCTCTATGTCCAAGGGTAGTCTGAGGATGTTGCAATTTCTTCACCTACTTTGAAATTATTTTGAGGCGATTCCAAATTGTATTGTTTTTTTTCCATTTCTATGTTAGTGTACAAAGTAAAAGTTTTGAATGCTATCCATTCAAGGAAGAATAATCTTTGTCAGAGAAGGAAATGTGGTACTGTTTTGTAGCAGTACTGGAGGCCCACTGTAATGGGTTTCTTCTATGCTGGAAACAATTAATAGTCCGATAACATTGCCAGTGCTATAAATCTCATTATACTTGCCATGCTGGTTTATTTAACCTTGTTATTTGATGTGCAGTTTTTCAGCTATTTGTTCCAAATCTTTAATTCTTCTACTATGTATTTTTAATTTGTATGTTCATATCATGGCAAGTTCACCATACTCACACATGATGTTTTTTCCTACACCATGCTGAAGCATATTTAAAAAAAATAATATTCTGTTTATAATTCCAAATTCTACTTATTTTACAGACTTCAACATATTGAAATAAAAAGTTCACAGATAAGAATGTTTCAAGCTGGTATGTTGAGTATGTTGCTTTCAGAGTAGTTTAAACCTTCGATTGTTGCAGCAGCAAAACAGAGCGTGCCTGGTGCCAGAGTTGGAATTTACCTAGCTCAAATAAGGAATCAGAGTTCCCAAAGAACTGAATTAGATTAATACCTGAAATTCAACTCAAGATCTGGTGAGGGGAGCAGAAGAGCACGTTAATCTTAAAATGAATTGGAAATACAAATCAAATATTTGAAGCATCACAGGACTTTGGATTACCTTGACCTGCCTATATTGGAAAAAAAAAACACCTGTATTTTAGGCAAGAATAAACTTAAAAGGAAGCTAAGTAGAGAGGGATGCTAATCATTCATAGTTGCATAGTTGAAATATAACATTTGAAAAGCAGTAAGACTGGCTGAATATGTTACCATGTACTGTATTTCTGCCCGGCAGAAAAGGATCTGGGGGTGCTGGTCAACAAGTGGCTAAATATGAGCCAGCAATGTGCCCAGATGGCCAAGAAGGCCAAAGGCATCCTGGCTTGTGTGTGACCAGCAGAAGTAGGGAGGTGATTGTCTCCCTGTACTCAGCACTGGGGAGGCCACCCCCTGAGTCCTGTGTCCAGTTCTGGGCACCTCAGCACAAGAGAGATATCGAGGTGCTGGAGTGAGTGCAGAGGAGGGCAACGAAACTGGTGAAAAGCCTGGAGAATAAATCTAATGAGGAACGACTGAGGGAGCTGGGACTATTTAGTTTGAGAAAGAGGAGGCTGAGGGGAGACCTCATCACTCTCTACAACTGCTTGAAAGGACATTGTAGAGAGGTTGGTGTTGGTCTCTTTTCATGGGCAATTAGCGATAGAAGGAGAGGGAATGGCTGCAAGCTGCAGCAGGGTAGGGTTAGGCTGGACATTAGGAAAGATTTCTTCACAGAAAGAGTGGTCAGACACTGGAATCAGCTGCCCAGAGAGGTGGTGGAAGTCACCATCCCTGACTGTGTTTAAGAGTATATTAGATGTGGTGTTGAGGGATCTGGTGTAGGGGAGAACTTTGTACAGCAAGGCTGATGGTTGGACTTGATGATCCCAAGGGTCTCTTCTAACCAAAATGGTTCTAGGATTCTAGGATTCTATTTATTTATTTGGTCATGTTATGGCACTGTTAAATTGCATAATTGTGCTTCCAGTTGCTAGGAAATGTAAAATGTATGAAAACAAATTTCAAATATTCATTAGAGTAGTCTGCAAAAGAAGTAAATTATTTATTGACATGCCAAGGTATGATTTTTGAAATAGCAATGAAAAATACCTCTTTTCAAACTGCTTGAAGTTTCAGTGAGTTCTATTTTCTTTTGAGGTCCTTGTGCATTTGTCATATATATTAATGTTCAAATGCATTTTTTGTTTTCCTTTTATAAACTTTGTGTATTGAATATTCTATACTGTCATCCAGATTATAATTATTATCGTTCTTAATCTCTTAAGAAAATAAGTTTCATGACTCACATTGTCTGTGCTGATCAGCTTGCCCATACAGTTGTTCTCTGCAGTGCCTTTTGGATATGTGGTCTCCTTTAAACCGAAGTTGACAAAGACTGAAGTTCTCAAAGTTATGAAAACTTTTCTTGAATAGAGGTGGTTTGGCATGGCTCTAGATTATAAATTACGGCTGTGAAGAGAGTAAGGCTCTCTACTAGAAGCTGGTTGCCAGAGAATCCGTGTAAATCTAAACCGGGAAAAGTTTGCAGTGGATTAGGTAGCAGGAAATCCAGCTACAGATAGGAAATCAGATTTTGTGAGTTGTGCTGAGCATGGCAAAGTTGTGGGAAACTTCACTGTTTTCAGTACTTAGGATCTCCTGCTGTATGTAATGAACTGTGGACCTGAGTGATCTAGACTAGGTTTATGTCTCTGCGTTTCACACAGTCATTTTTTTGTTGTGGATTATTGCATGGAATATTGCAGCAGCTTTTTGGTGGGTAGACCTGTCTGATGAGATGCTTTCTACTTGACTACATATAAATTTGGGAAAAAAAACCTTATTTTCTTTACACCGATCTGAGACTCAAAAAGACAGTAACAGTGTAATTGCTGTCAGTTTGCACAGGCTACTGAAAAGAAAATATGTAAACTTTTTTTTCTTAATACTATTTAAACTGACAGGAATGATACCCAAATCTGCAAGTCTAAATGGTAACTGGTGTCAGTAATTACATTTAAAATGACCTCAAAAACCTCCTGTATTAGCTGGTTGTATCAGATACAGACTTGGTGTTGTGACTGTCACTAACTTGTTCTGTCTCCTGTGGAAAAGAGTTCTTATATGTTACCTCTGGTGGCTCTTCCTGGTACAAAAGCAGAGCAGAATTAGTTTATCCAAATGAAAGTTTCAATAGTGAATAAAAATAAAATTTTATTCTGTATTAGCAATTCTGCTCAAAACAAACCAATTTATTTTACAAAGATGTTTTTAAATTATAAAGCTTGTTTGTGTTCTATTACCCTCACATTTGGGAACTAGGTCTTTAAAATGGCTTAGTTCATAGATGCAGATGTATTTGACAGATACAGATGCAATATTAGATAGATATAATCAGCGTATTTAGAGGAAAATTTTATCTTTATGCCTGCCTTTTGTTTTTCTCTTGCATTGGTAGTGCTGGTCTTATTTCATTTTTCTCTCAAGCACAATGTCTTGCTTTTGTCCTTATAGTCTTTCATCTTTAACGCCCACAAAAATTAAAAAAAAAATAACTTCTGAACAGAGCAAAAGATTTTTTTGCCAGACTCCTATCATATATTTTTTTGCTCTGCAGTAGCATGTAGGAAATCCACATGTGGTCTCCAAAAGCGTGGTACGAATTAGAAAGGCACTGTCTTACCTGTAGAGATGTTGGTCCTGTATAGATGCTTCATTAGCCCTAAGTAATTTTTCAGCTTTTTTTCATGGTTTTTCCTACAAAGTCTCTGTCTTGCATGGTTGTAACCTGTTACTGGATTTTACATTCCTTAAGGAAAGGATTTGGAAAAAGTATGTTTTTGGCAAAGGAAGAACACAGGAAAGGAAGACTGAAAAAGGCGTTCTTGTCACATTCAAATAACAGGTAGATGAAAGGAGTTGTCAGTGAAGAATAGTATTTAGCCAGATTACACAATTTCTGTTTATCAAAGATACTGTTCTCGGAGAACTAAGGCTCTTGATGAAGGCAGTTTTCTGGGAAACAGGTAAGAAGCATTAATTCTCTTTTTCTCAGGCTGCTGCATTCACCCTTCTGGTTTTTGCTTTTTTCCATCTTCCTTTCAGAACTGTGTTTGACAGATGTTAAGGTTAACGAATTTTAATTTTAATTTGGCCTTTTCCTTGGGTTGCTGACAGTTCCTTCTAGACCACGGGGACCTTTCTTTTCCAACTCACTTCATGTTTCAGTAAGAAGTGGAGCATCTGATGGAAACTTCTTCATAAATAAGTGAACTCAACTGGAACACAGCCAAACACTATCAGAACTGGCTCCCTGAATCCCAGTTTTGTGTTTTACCATGGTATGAGAGATTAGATTCATTAACCTCTCATTAGAAACATGTCAATGCTAAAATCCCACATTATGCTAGATTCAGCCTATTAGAAATCCCAAAAGACGAGTTAATGTAAAAGAATTAACATTTCTTATTCCAGAAGTTAATAGTAGATTCCTCATTTGGCTCTGTTCCATTTATGGAAACTTGTTAGGTGCTTTTTTCTTTAGAATTACCAGCTATTTTATTAAGCCAGAGAAAATTGTTTTATAGAAAAGCTTTTACCATAATGGAAATACAAGCAATTGCAGTATGAAAATGTTTATTTCATTGTTACATTTTCTACATGTGTATAGAATATGGTATATATTTTACTTATAAATATAATAACACTTGCGAGACTTATCTCTGTACCAGTCATATCTTAACTTAGAACTTGCTATTTATAGAGGGATATTAAATCCTATTTGAGTAGATCCAAATGCATCCAGATATTAAAGCACGGTGTTTAATTCCAGGTGGAGTTCAGAATATGAAGTGGAATGAAACATCTTTTACATTGCCTTTTGACCTAGGGATCTTTCTCCTCTAATGAGAATCAGCACTGCAAAATAATTTGAGTAAAATGGAATTCATTCTTTATCAGTAATATTACATAGTTTCTGCTCAAGCTTGATGCAAATGCCTGTTAAAATCCATAAAACAAATAGCAAATGACCTTTTACTAGCAATACATTTTTGTGTGTATTCATCTGCTACTGTGAGCAAAAAAAGAAATTTCCATTTTGTGTGGTGCTTATAAGCAGCATGAAATAATGCTTTTGAATCAGTTAATGTCATTGCTTGAAATGGAAAACAGTATTTTCAGAGACATTGTACTGTGATAAGTGTGGCTCTGCGTAACAGCTGCAGTTGTTAGGACATTTGGCTGCTATTTCAAAGTAGGTAGGAGTTGAACACAGGGTTATTAGAAGGAAATGAGAAAGAGAAAGATTGGTGGAACTATACTCTGCCCTCCCTGAGACAGAAATGGGAACATCCACCAGAAAAAATGCAATATTGAGGGGATCCTATATCCTCCTCTTGCCAGACAGAAGGCAGTAACTTAAAGGAAAGGAGTAAATGGGGGCAAGTCCATGCTTGGGATGGCAGGTGAACCCCCTCTTTGCCCACTTTGCCTTCACAGGTGCTTCTGTACAATAAGCATGAAGTCCTGGGTGCAGAAGGTCAGTCAATGGATGATGTGGATGATGGCCCATTTACACCAGAGGTGTTCCCAAGGTCAGAAAGGACTAGCCCCCATATCGCAATGACCTACACAGGGAACGAAAGACAGGTTATAGTTTTATGTGACTCCCTTATACTCTTCTCTTGGGGAAGTCTGCTGCCCCCCCTGGAGCCCAGGTGCATGACATCACTAGAAAACTTCCTGGTTTTATAGGACTATTATCCATTATTACTCACCAGATGTAATACTGAACCTGTTGGTCACTCAGGCAAGTGAGCTAATCAGTGACATAAAGACTGGATGTAGCCTGTGCTGCAGTGATCATGTGCAGGTGGAGTTGCCTGTCCTGAGGGATATGGGTTATACTCCTGAAGAGTAAAGTCAGGACCATACATTTTAGGAAAGCAAACTTCCAGCTCTTCAAGGAGTTAGCCAATAGGGCCCCCAGGAAACTGCCCTCAGGGACAAGGGAGCAGAAAAGAGCTGGCAGATCTTTAAGGAAACTTTTAATAGAGCACAAGAGCTCTTGATTCCCAACTGTAAGAAATCACGGGAGGAAGGTTGGAGACCAGCACAGATGAGTCAGGACCTGCTGGTCAAACTAACTGGCAAAAAGGAAATGCTCAGGGAGTGGAAGCAGGGACAGGTATCCTGGGAAGAGTATAGAGATGCTGCCTGGTTGTTTAGGGATAGAGTCAGGAAGGACAAGGTGCAGCTGGAGCTGAACTTGGCAAGGGATGCAAAAAATAATAAGAGCTTCTACAGGTTACATCAGTCAAAAAAGGAAGGTAAAGCATTAACCCCCTTGATGAGCAAGACTGACAAACTGGGAAAAACAGACAAGGAGAAGGCTGAGGTACTCAGCAACTTCAACTTTGCCTCAGTCTTTGCTGGCAACCTCTTTTCCCGCACCTCTTGAGTGGATGGACCTCAAGACCAGGACTGGGGGAGCAAAGTCCCACCTGAGGGGGACCTGAGGAACCTGAACATACATACATAAATCTACGGGAGCTGACAAGATGCATCCCAGAGTCCTGAGGGCATTGGGTGATGTAGTTGCCAAACCACTCTCCATGATATTTGAGAAGTTGTGGCACTCAGGTAAAATCTTTGGTGAGTAGGAAAAGGGAAACATTGCACCCATTTTTAAAAAGGGTAGAAAGGAGGACCCTGGGAGCTACCAACCTGTCAGCCCCACCTCTGGGCCTGGGAACATCATGGAACAGAACCTCCCAGAAGCTATTTAAGGCAAATGGAGGACAGGGAGTTGATTCGACACAGCCAGCATGGCTTCACAAAGGACAAGCCCTGCCTGAACCAACGCCATGGTCTTCTATGATGGAATGACTATGTTAACGGACAAGGAAAGAGCTACGGATGTCATTTATCTGGACTGCTGTAAGGCCTTTCACACAGTCCCCCACAACACCCTCTTCTCTGTTCTGTAGCACTTCAGATAATTTTACCAACCTGCTTTTAGCAGGATATAGAAAGGTTATATTTGGTGAAACAGCATTTTCACATCCTCTGTAAAACAGAAGGGCAAATGAAAGTTGCATCCTGAGACAATTTGTTTCCACTGAAGTTGCTAAACAACCTTAAATAGCATTTTATGTTTTCTGTTAACAAACTTTACTGCAGAGGGTCAGAGAGTAAAAGAGATCGTATATCAAACTGGGAATATATTGTTTTCATAGTCCAAGTTAAGACATGAAAAGTAGTATGAAAAGTAGAAGCAAGGTATGAAAATGCATCTCAGTTGCCTTGGTTGCTGAGACACATTTGGGGTCTATTGGGAACAACCTATAGGATTCTTTGTTCAGTAGTCTGGGGTTTCTTGTAGTTTGGTTGTTGATTTTTTTTGGGGTGGGTTTATTTTGGCTTGGTCTTTGTAAGGGTAACTTTACTATTATTCTTTATAAAAAGTCAAGGAAGTTTTTCCTAGAATATTAAACTGAAGAGCAGCTGTCCCTTACTACAGCTGTAAAGGAACAGCTCTCTTCTGTCTGCTGCTGGTTCTTAGTTGCATGTATGCTTTTCAGTACGTTGGATTCCTGACCTGTACAACTGGAAAGTCACCTGTAAGATGTACCTTATACACCCAAATGGAACTACCAAAACATTTGTGATGTGCTTTAATTAAAAAGATCTTTGCTTTCTCTAGTGCTAAATACCAGAGGTAATGTAGTAGATTGCTTAGAACTAATGACATATAAAATTCTTACTTGTCTACACTATAATAATATTGCTTTTATGTGCAAATAGAAACTTTGATTAATTTTGTAACTTTCTAGTATATGTAGTTTACCAGGAACTTCCAGGGGTGTTCCCCTCACACCTGTGAGTATCCTGTGGCATTGTGTAGGCAGTGGTTTTTCCCTGGGGCTGACATCATATATATGTTTCTGAATGAGTTCATTTGCAGAGATGTGCTGCCACTTCAGAGTGCTCCTTAGCTTAGTTGATGTTGAATGACATTATCACTAATATGGTTTTAAGGACTTTAAGTCTCAAAAGTCTGTAACTGCAAACACCTGCTGGTGGTTTTTTGGCACTGAAGAGAAATTTTGGAAGTTGATGGGTCTCTCTGTTGGGTATTAGAGGTTTAGGGTTTTTCATTTTTCATAGGAAACAAACCAATGTACTGCTGATTTAATCATAACTTGTTTCTTAAATCACAATGAGTATTCTCACAAGGGGCAGCATCTACTAGTGATTTGCTTAAGAAGATGCAGTAAATGACTGGGTTCCTGTTTGCATTCTGTAAAAAAAAAAAAAAGAGAGAGAAAAAAAAAAGAATTAAAAAAGAAAAAAAGAAAACTGCCAGTTTTCTACTGCACCATCTTCAGGGGACAAGGTCTCCATTGCACACAGGTTTTTTCACTAAGAGGCCAGGTGAAAATGAAAGGAGGTTGTTCCTGACCTCTCTGTTAAGTCCCAGATCAGCTTCAATTTACATCCTTTCACCTCTGGATAGCTTGTTCTCCTGGATATAGCACTGATGGCAACACATGCTGATTAAATTTGCCATGACCTCTGAATATCACAGGGCTGCATAATTTTCTTTCTTCTTCTAGCACCCCATTCTTTTTACTGGCACATTTTTGCAGCTAAGAAAGGTTCTTAAACTGATGATGGTGAAACAATGAGCAGTGTAATTTGGGCAAAGTATATGTTGCTGACATACATTGTATCTGCTGTTATTAATTTCCGTGAAAGCTGTGTCTACTTTACATATATGTGACTGTGCATCACAACCCCTTATATAACAATTATTTTGAAAGGTTTGAGAAAGAAGAGTTGTCCTCTGGAAACGCTTTTTTAGTTTAAACAGTTTTCAGATGAATGTTTTCTCTACATACATATTTTCATAAGTATTAGGCAAGCCTAGAACATACTGATGTTAACAGGCATGACATTTTAGTTGCACAAAGCACTTTAAGTCACTTTGTGGGAAATCTATGCTAGTGAATCCATATATGATACTGGACATTGGAAATACTTAATGCTAGAGCAAAGAGGTTTCCTCAGGCAAACTTAACATTCTACCTGAAAATAACAGTAAGCACTTTCTTAAAGATGTCCTTGTTGGGACTTGTATGTTAGCTGCTTTCCTGTTTCCAATTCTGGTCTTATTGAGCAATTCTGCTAAATTTAGTCTTGCTTCCCTCACTTGCGGGAGAATTTGCTTTTCAAGCGAACGCTGAACATTGTGATTGCTTAGCAGGCCCCTGCAATGTCTTTTGTCTAGCTGAAAGTTGAAAAATACTTCCTAGTTGTTTACTGTCCTTTAGATCTTTGCTTTCCAACTTTGCCAACTCCAAAGTCTTGCAACTTTGGAGCTTTAAGACATCCAGTATTTCCATCGGTGATGTTTACTGGGTGATTGATTCCTAACCTGGCAATTGCTGCTCATCCCATGGTTGTGTATAGTTTCTGAAGAGCTCTTTTTGCTAAGCTAAATTCATGTATGCATGCAGTAACTATCTCAATAAGCAGGTCACGTGCAGAGTTTATAAATGGATGTGGATCAAGGTTATGTCCTTTACAGTCGCTAAACAGCAAATACATTGTTGTGCGTATTTAGAGCTAAGTTAAGTCTAGTCTTTCCGTGGCTACTTACAGCCCCATTCCATTACTTTTACATTCAATACTCACTCTTCATAATAGAAGCTTATGCAAGATTTCTATTTTTGTCTCATTCTAACTGTGGCATATGAATAACATTTTAATACTCTCTAATAGTAGTGAAATTGCAAATACATGCTTTGAGGTATTTTCTTACGGAGATTTGCTAATCTCTGCAATTCGTGAAGAACTCAGTGGTCAAAGTGGTTGTTCCCCTCCTGTCATTTCTCCTTGTGTGGTGAATTGACATTCAGAAGCTTGTAGCTAATTACACTGTAATAAGTACATTTTCTTTAACAGTGATTATTAGCAGAGAGTATACCTACCATTTTATGTATTCTTTCAAGATGATGCCATTTTGGAAGTGTTTTCCCCGGAAAGGTGAGTCAACATTTCTTAAATGATGTTAAACAGATGGTCCCTGAGTGGTGCCAAGGAGCTGGTACTAGGTGGAAAGGCATAATCCTTGTCATGAACCAACAGAAGCATAACTGTCTCACATCAAGAGAGTATTTAAAGACCCAAGAGATATTATTAAAGCATAATATTCTGACTTCAGTAAAACAAGAATTAGCTTGCTTTCAGGTGACAAGCACTTTACAGAAGACAGCAAGTTCTTGTCTCTGAATCACCATCTTGAATAACACTGGCCACAAATTTTATGTAAACTTTGTATGTGTTAGGACATTTTGACTTTCATTGTGTCTGAGATGCTTGTTAGGTATTCAAAGTGTTTTACATGGCCACACAATGTTTTTTGTAAGTCAGTCTTTGTAACTTAATGTGTTCATAAAAAGAATAAGGAGACATTTATCTGTTGCTTTATGATCTAAGGGTGATGCTTACCACCTACAAAACCTCTTTCCCCTTTTTTCTCCTTTTTCCCCTTTCATAGATACAGTGAAAGATATAGCAGTCCCAGGGGCTGAGGACAAGTGGCAGAACATGTATGCCTAGGATTTAAAACAGGTTCTTAAGTAGCCTTCCTCTCTGAGTAAATATAAGAAGGGTACAGGGATGCTGGATGATGGAATGATATGTGCTCTGTTAACCATGCATGAGCGTGCTCTAATGATGATGCTGAACCATAATGTTGAAAGGCTGAGGGAAGGGGCAGAGGTATATACCACTGTTTTACAGCCGTTCCTTAAAATGCAGTGCTCTGCACTTAATTTTAACTGTTTCAGTGTTCAGTTGCAGTGTCAGGGGAGTGTAGTGTGCCTGCCTTCCCTTTTTTAATACTTCTGTTGGAGTGCCGTGACATTGCTGTATTTCAGCTATCTGCAGAGCTTTTTGTAATCTCGGGTCAAGTCCGTATCTCTTGGATGTGGACCCAAGAGACTCCACCATCTGTAGTTCTGTGAGCTATCGCAAAAGACAGGCATAGTCCCTCTTACGAAGTGGAAGACTATAGTTAAATTCTTGATGATGTTTCTTTAGCATATTTGACTATTTCTATCATACAAGTTTCCTGTACAAGGTCTCTCTTGTCCATTTCCTTTAAACCAAATATTGTCATAATCAGTGAGTCTAAACAAGGGAAGAATATGGAGAAGGAGAACATATTGGGAATTAGAAGAAATACAGCTCGTGGAGGGAGTGTTCATTAGTGACAATCCACGCTTACATTATTAACCCAATCTGGCTGTTGTGAACCCTCGGTTATTTACTTTTATTTTTTAAAAAACAGGTGTCTCTTAATTGCCTTACATACTGTATTACCTTATAATGGAGTGGTTTTGCAGCCCATGCTCTGGTGGCAGTTGAGCTGGTTTTGCTTCTTACTGGAAAATTGCTTCATAAGATGATTGATTTTCCTGCCAAAAATGTTGTTGAATTGTTTATTATGTGTGTTTGAGGTGAGAACTCTGTGTATATTCTGTACCTGAAATGTTGCATATTTTCAGAATCTGTAAAAGAGGTTGAATGTTCTTATAGTAAATGCCTGTTTCAGGTGTGACTGAGACATTTAAGGTGCTGAATAAATTTTTATGATAATATGTGTAATTTTGCCTGGTAGTGCAGAAGGGTATTTTTTTCAAGCGTTCAATGATATTTCGGTGTGCTTATTTTAGTATTTGTATGTGTGCCCCTGTTTTTGCATCACTTAAAAATTGTAATGAAATGACTTGTCTTGTACCAGTTAGATACTACTGTGTGGAGAATATGCTTGTATAGCAGTCTGATAGATTATGAAATATAAGACATTAACTTGCAAATTTATTGAGGGAAGCATCTTCTAGACTTCAGTGTAACACATCAACCTTTTGATTTTAAGCCAGAGAAGTAAAAGCTCACTGTCTTGTTCTCCACACAGAACCAAAAAATCAGGGGATGGGCAGGAATAATTTTATTGGTTTTAGAGCTTTTCTGCTTAGATGCCATTGAAAAAGGCTGTATGAAGTTATGGGTAAAATATACTTTATTAATTATTTAGGGTTGATTCATCTTCCAGTTTAAAGAGGTCCATTATTCTGAGCCGGTTTAATGAAATGTTAGAGTGGACCTTCCAATATGTTTGACTTAACGTTCATGAGTCTCTCTTACTTCTTCACGTTCATTGGCTGCAGTCTTCCTTCTGTGCTGAAAAGGTCAGTTTCACAGGAAGAGTTATCCTTTTTACTGGGAACATGTGCACTGAGCTGGGACAGTCAGATGATCTACTGGAGCCGGTATCATCCTTTCTACTGTACTGTGACAGTTCTAAAATTTTCCCAGAAAAAATTTCCTGTTCTCCAGCTGGAGATTTTTCATTATTTGTGTGACAATGAATCGTCAAAAAAGCGAATGGCCAGATGGCGAGTAAAATAATTCCAAGGTATTAATGCTTATGGGGCAAGGGGAAAAAGATGTTTATTAAGACTGAATGCACCAAGTTTGTCTACTTTCTGGGATTCATAGAATCATGGAAAGGTTTGGGTTGGAAGGGACCTTAACGATTATCTAGTTCCAACCTCCCTGCCATGGGCAGGGTCACCTCCCACTGGAGCAGGTCACTCAAAGCCCCATCCAGGCTGGCCTTGAAACTTCCAGGGATGGAGCATCAACAACTTCTCTGGGCAACCTGTTCCAGTGTCACCGCCCTCACAGGAAGAATTTCTTCCAAAAGTCTAATCTAAATCTACCTTCAAACCGTTACCCCTTGTCCTATCCTGATAGAGTCCCTCTCCACCTTTCCTCTAGGCCCCTTCTGGTACTGGCAGGCTGCTCTAAGGTCTCCCCAGAGCCCTCTCTTCTCCAGGCTGAACAACCCCAACTCTTTCATGCTGTCTTCATAAAAGAGGTACTCCAGCTCTACTGTCATCTTTGTGGTATTCTTCTGGAATCATTCCAGCAGGTCCATGACCTTCTTACGTTAGGGGTCCCAGAGCTGGATGCAATACTCCAGGTGGGAGTCTCTCCAGAGCAGAGTAGGAGGGCAGAATCACTTCCCTTTGTCCTGCTGGGCCAGCTTCTTTTGATGCAGCCCAGGATACAGTTGGCCTTCTGGTCTGCAAGTGCACATTGCTGGCTCATGTTGGGCTTCTTGTTGACCAACACCCCCAAGTCCTTCTTCTCAGGGCTGTTCTCAATCCATTCTCTGCCCAGCCTGTATTTGTGCTTGGGACTGCCCTTATCTGGGTGCAGGACCTTGCACTAGGCTTTCGTTGAACATCCTGGGGTTTGCACAGGCCCACCTCTCAAGCCTGTTCAGATCCCTCTGAATGGCATCCTTCCAGCGTGTCAACCACTCTACACAGTTTGGTGTCACTGGCAACCTTGCAGAGGGTGCACTCCTGCTGTCTATGTCACCTGCAAAGATGGTAAACAGCACCAGTCCCAATACCACCCCTTGTGAAGATATTTGGAAGGTTTATTCTATGGGACAATTCTTAAGTGGAACAGGCAACTATACGGTGCCTTTCAGTAGAAAATAAGGGGAAGATCTACTTTTGCAGGGTTTGATTTCTGCTTTTTCAAGAAGCTGAAGGGGCTGCAGTACTGTCACACTGTGTGCATGTATATCACACTGTGTTTATATATATTCAGTCAACATGCTTTCTGTGCTTATGTTAGTAATATGTTTTGCTTGCTCTCACTTTAAGGACTTTACTGATTAGAGGTTTAATAAATTCAGAGAGGAATTGAACTCTACTCATGATTCTTTTATTGACTTGTGTAGGCTTTGGCGAATTGCCTAATACTTGCATTTCTAGTATTTGAAAAATGTTGGTACTTATTCTTGCATAATGCTTCTGGGGGAAGCTAGCCTTAGATTGAAAAACTGCTGGATAAACCCATGTTTATTTCTATATATTAAAGCCATCAGTCTAGGTTTTGTTCTATATCTAATTCCTCAGGCCGATGCTTAATTCAATAATATCTTCTTTCTGGTACAAAATGATTTTCAGGGGACTGACTGTGTATTGAAAGTAGAGAGGAGGTAGAAGACTTGGAATTGTATATTGTTTTCACATATTTGTACTTTGACCTCCAGTAGAGTAGAATTTATTTCTAACTACAGTAGTACTTCTGTTTTACAGTAGAATGCCCAGACAGGCATGTGGCAATGGAAGGAAAAGATGATGTATTGTGACTCCAGAAATACACTGGGCAATATATTAGCTTGAAAGTAAGAGAATACTATTTTTCAAGGAGGATCTGAAATGAAATATTAGAGTAATAGCCTTTGATTTTTAATTGAAACAAAATTCAGTTTTCTTGCCTAATCAGCATTCCTGGAAAGCAACTGGCTTTGCTGGAAATGATGCCAGTCATTCACGTACATAAGAGAAACAATAGATGAAATATCTCTGAAACACTCAGGTTTCTACGCGTTCTGAACAATAACGACCTGCATAAAGGCACGCTGGGTTTTTGCATCATGAAACTCAGTGAGTCTGTAGTAGCAATAATGCAAGTACTTCACTATTTTCACCGTGGCATTTTGAACTTACTTTCACTAGAAGCACACAGAACAGTAAAAAATAGTCTTAAGAGTATTTTCTTGGCTATTTCCTGAAAACATTAGCAAACTAAAAATGTATAATGTGCATAAACTATGATGAGAATTTAAGTGAGAGATCAGAGAAGTTCCCAGTGCAACACTATGCCAATTATATTTTAATGGACTACTGATTGATGCATATGCGCTATATACACACATGTGCATAAAATCTATTAAATTTAACATTTCTTTGAGAGCCATCCTTTTCAAATTTCCTGATGCATTTGTGTTTAAAATCTATTTGAAATCTCATGCCTATTGAAAATCTGGAACACCAGTTCAATTTCCTTTTTGCAAATAAACATAATACAATTTATTGTATGCATGTGATCTTGTAAAACTATGTGCAATTTCTGATGAAAGCAGTGGATGGCTTTAAGAGACTTCAATCAGAATTATCAAAATGAAAGTTATTTGTAATCAAATAAGTTTACAGTTAGATAGATTACACTCTTGATGAATGATTCGAGTTGGTATAGAGAGAATAATATCCTACAACTTTGCAAGTCTGTGATAGAAAGTTTGTGATGATACTGCTTTTCTGCGACTTCCCTCTGTGTGTTAGCAGCAGCTGTCTGCAGGCTTGCCAGGCTCTGCGTTCTTACAAGCGCCTGTAAAGACAGGCTCGGATGTAACAGAGTATTTATCAACATACACACAGCAGGTGTGGTGCAGTTCAGGATTTGTACATTTGTCTGTATACGTGTAAGTGCCTGAATGTGACCTCTGCACCTAAAATACCATTTTACTAAGTGGAGCCTGGAGGTGTGCAGCTACTGGAGAGCTACTAGTGAGATAGTCCTCTGTCAGAGGGGCAGCCTCCTGCTGCCTGCCTGCTCCAGCAAGCTGTCATAGGGCAGCCATGGTGCCAGCAAGCAAGCATATGTGGCTCTCCATCTCTTTAATGCCACATTGTGCTTATGAAACAAATTCATTCACAATGTGCTACACTTACTGGATGTTAGCAAAAATTAATATACCAGTAATAACTAAAACTAGCAAATCAATAATGCTCAATGAAACATTTAATTAAACGTTGAGAAGATCAAATAGTAGGAGACATGATAAGGCACATGCCTCACTCCCACATGACTCATTACAGTGACACTCTGTATGTAGTCCATGTCATGGCTACACTAGAGAATTTGGCCTTCCATGAAAATGTCCTTCAATGAGAGCTGACTGCAGGAGGGCACCCATCTTGGTAGAGATAACTGATGAAGATGGAGTCATGTTGACCACTCGGGGCACAGCATGAATAAAGTTACTTCAGCCAGGTCCAATGGCAAGGGTGAGACTCCAGTGCTTCTTCCCTTGGTGTTTTGATACTGTATTCCTTGAGGCCATGTTTCTGCACATAAGTTATGCCCACTGGTGGCTGTTCCTCCAGTTCTTTTTGGAAGGATCTTGGCCAACATAATACAAAAATTTTACCTAGATTAAGCAATTAATTTGTCTGCATTTATTTCAGGTTTTTATTACTGCATGTTTTGATGCCCTTTGAAAAGAGGGCATTTTTTAGCTGTCTTTTTGCAAAAAATAAAACTGTACACAGCAGATACAAACAGGAGGGGTCACATCAACTAGAAGCAAAATAGCTTGTCCAGTTTCTCTCAATCACCTGCTTCCATTAAAACCAGCAACTGTTTCAAAGAAAAAGATTACATTTCTCTGTTTTTCTTTTTTTTGGTCTTAGTATACAAATCTCATTGCATTCAGGTAATTAAAATGCCGTAACAGTTTCCACATTTCGTTGCCTAATTAACAGCAATAAAGGCTACACTAAATCAGGATGAATCTGTAATTTCGGCACTAATCACACAAGTGTGTGAGTGTCAGCATCATAATGAGATGCACAAATCTGGAGGTAATGAGGCCGTGGCTGCCTGGGAAATTAGAGCAAGTGCTGGCACAAATTGTACAGCAAAGTTTATTCCCATTTTATTAATTATATGCTTGCACAGGGAGTTGTAACCAACTCAAATTACTTCAATTTGTGAAATTCATGCTCCAGCTATGAACTTGACATCTGAGCATGAAGTTGAGTTCCCCATCATTCCTTCAGTGCAAAAACAACGAGAAAACCCAGTGCCCTGAAATGTTTGTTTAGATGTGAAGACTTTGAGATTCTAGCATGCAAGGGTATCACAAAGCTGATGGCAGCATTTCTGCACAATGACCATTTAGTGGTGATGGTAGTGTTCTACTATGTAGGACGTGAAGGCTTTCTAAGGTGGTAGGGCTTCAGAAACGCTGAAGTTAAAGAGCATGACAAATAAAAACATTTGGGGTTCAGAAAATGACTGGTATAATGTAATTTCATCTCTTACCCAACCTCTTTGATTGATGAACTGGAAAATATCAGCCTGACTGTTTTGGGTTAAGCAAAAGTATAGTTTTGCATTCTAACAAAAACTGTTGCAGTGCTACAGACTAAAAAATACTGATTCAAACTTGTTGATTCATATGAGGTTTGTTGGTTTTATGAGCAGATCATGCAGTTCATGTGGTGGACCACGGGAACAGGTTGCCCAGGGAGGTGGTTGAGGCCCCTTCCCTGGAGATATTCAAGGTGAGGCTCAACGAGGCCCTGGGCAACCTGGTCTAGTTGGGGGTGTCCCTGCTGACTGTGGGGAGGTTGGACTAGGTGACCCTAGAGGTCCCTACTGGCCTGGACCATTCTATGATTCTATGATCTGTGTTTTAGATGATTAAATGATTTGTGCTGATTCTATCCTGTACAATAAAGTCCTGATTAATTTAGAGGCTTATACAGTGCCTGAATTAACATTTTGTAATGTGTACACATTTTATGTTGATAGCCAAGGATGACAGTGGTCTGTCTCACACTGTAATCTTTTTTCATTACTTAATATTCAGCCCCACTGTATCATATCCTGAACTATTATTCTAAATGCTACTAGATTGGTACATGGAGAATTTGCTTACAAAATCACTATTCATTATAACTATATTCAATTTTTATATCGCATTAACATTTCTAACTGAATGGTTGGTATCAGATCTACTGTCATTGCCAAAAGGACTGTTCACAAGCAGTTGTATGAATTACAATTCCTAGGCTGTGTTTGTCATGATGTTGAGAACTTAAAAGTGCCAGTGAAGTTAATGGTTGTCTTCAGTAGCACGGTAAGCATTTTACAGGAAGAACACTGACAATCACACAGTGGGTAACAGTTTATTCTCTTTCACTACATAAAGATTGGTATTAGCAAGTAACTTCTCGTATCAGGAGTTAATGGCTTAAAAAGTTATTCCAAAGCCCATGGATTCTTTCTCTTGTTATACTGGATGCAGTGTTAATTTTTCTATCAGCCAGCAGTGCTATATTAATTAAATTTGAGAGAGTGATAGTATTTCCAGTTTCAGATAGGAAGAGCTGCTGTTTGTTACCTTATAATAGGTAAAGTTCTTGGTAAAAGACATTTTGTGTGTTTTAGAGAACTATCTTTCAATCACAGCAAAACCTTGTTGCATCTGATCGCATCTTTGCTTCATAGTGGCTTGTGGGTTTGCTCATGTTTCCAGTTTTGTTAGGTCTTTTAGTTTTTGCATTAAGGGAAAATGGTGACCTTTTAAAACCTATAATGGTATGAACCATTTCATTTTCCTTAATCAGTCCGGCTGGATTTATTCAGTACTCTGCAGGTAGTCTTTATCATGAACTACCATGGGGTTTATCAGGGTACAACTGTAAACATACTAATGATTGCCAGTGTAAAACCCAGTACTTGGATCTTCATCTGGTATTACCATGGTATTAGAAGAGCTTCAGTGTGGTCTTTCATAAGACTTGCTAACTTTGTTTTGGAAGAAAATTTTCCCTGCTTAGTTTCCTATTTGGCAAATCTTCTTCTTAAAAAATTTGACTTAGAAGTTGAAGTCTGACAAAGCCATGATTCTGACACATATCATAAGGCTGTCTTTTCTACCTCAAGATGCCATCTGCCAGGATCCCTGTTTTTAGATTTCTGTTCCCTGCTAGAAGATTTTGGAAATCACAAACCTCTCTGGGGGTTTTGCCCTTAAAGGACAGGTGATAGACTGCAATGTAACCCAGACAGTCAGTGGCTGCTTTGCTCTGAGCTTACTGATAGTCTTGGATGCATAGCAAGCATGTCCGCTTGATTCTGTCTTAGAAGAAAAACTTTCATTTGAAGTTACATCTTTTTCTCAATTTTTGTTCTCCTTCAATTTTCCCCACAAAGCACTCAGGTGTTTTCTGAATTCACCCTTGTTCTATAGCTGTGTATCTCTTGTGACCTTTCCTTTGGCTTTAAGAATGCTCTGTTGACCATCATATTGCTTCAGAATTTATTTATTATTTGAATCCCATTACTGATGTGCTATAATCAGGACCTAAGACATGAGGAGAAACTTGTTCACTTTGAGGGTGACAGAGGACTTGAACAGCCTGTCTGGAGAGGAGGTGGAGTCTCCCTCTCTGGAGACGTTCAGTACTTGCCTGGACACCTTCCTGTGCAACCTACTCTAGGTGGACCTGCTTTGGTGGGGGGTGGACTAGATGACCTCCAGAGGTCCCTTCCAACCCCATATCATTCTGTGATATTCTTTATCTTAATATTTATTTTGTACTCTATTTTAAATTCTCCTATGCAACATCAGTTATTTTAGATGGGTAGAACAGAGGATGTTGACTGGCTGGAATAACCCAAAAGCTGTCTAGAATTGCTTCATGACATTGGTATCATGCAAGGGATGAATTATATCTAGCCACCGCACAGAGCTTCTGGAAGGTTCAAGAATTTCTGTTTATCTCAAACATGGAATTGAATTCTCTCGAATCTGAGAGGCAGGACTGTAGACAGTGTTCTTTTCCCAGACTGTGGTACATTGTCTCTATGCAGAATTAGTTTTGTGAGGATCTTTGTAAATTTGTACACTGTGCTGGTGGTATTCTAGGAAATTGTCAGAGAACAAGTGAAAGCACAAGAGGGTCTGGAGTAGAAGCAGCAGCTCAGCACTGAAAAATTAATCTATTTTTTTATCTACAACTTATAGGTGGCAGTGCTAATCGTACATCTAATTATTACATCGGTTCTTCTTTCCTTGCCCCTCTATGTAAGTAGGCTGATAAGATGCCTTTTTGAAGGGTAAGAAATATTGAACACTATTAAAAATTGAGTACTTATATTTATTGGTAGAGATTATCTAAAGTAGTATGTCCAAGGCTCTAAAACAGTAATGTGAATTGCAGATGACCTAGTTTTTCATGACTTGATAAGCTCATACTGGCTTTGAAATCACTCAGGCTTTCGTACCATAAACTATTATTCTGAAATATGATTATCCTGCTGAACTGCAGTTAAAATTCTTTGTTACTTCATTCATTATTCAGAAGACTGTAGACTTAATAGTAGCTTAAGTTACATGTCATGTATTTGTGACGCATTAATTCACTTTCAGCATTGATCAATGCTTAATGTATAATTAGCAAGCAGATTTAACAATCTGCTAGGAAGATACTCTCTGTTGCATAGCTATTGTGCTCATATCTCACAAAATCCAGGGCAGAGAGAGGCCACAAGAGACAGATTGTCTTAACTGCACTGTTGTTGTTCAGCAAGCAATGATAATGCGTTGCTGAATTTCAGAGTGTAGTATTTGTTATCAATTTCAAGTTGGTACTGGAAGGCAAAGTAAAATGCAATATGTGATGTATAACACTGACTTTAGGATTTGGATGTCAGGAAGGCATAGCTGTGCTGCATAAGGGACATACAGTTTTAAAATTAACCTTAGATGATCTATGGAAATAACTGAAATTAGACGCCTCTTTTGCACGTGCGTGTAATTTGCTGTCTTACAATACCCTTTGGTAGCAGGATAAGCAGAAGGTCTAGAGGGACTTGTTGCTAGAAACATCCCCCTTCCCTTTATTCATCTTGCAAACTTATAAATAAAGAAATTCGCAGGCATAACAAGCAGTTCTCAGCTGTTGTGCTACTGCTCTTCACTCTTCTGTAAAGGTTCTGAGTACTGTAGAAATACCGTACTTTATTTAGAGCAGTATTTGAGGGCTTCATCTCTTCAGGCATGTAGTGTTTGAATAGCTACAGAAGGAGTAGATGAATGAATAAGTAAATAAATAACCACTATATGTATATGCTGCTTAGGAATTTCTACAGCTATAGCCCTGTTTCAGAAAAATACTTGGCCTGTGCTCTTCACTGGTGAAAGCCTTGGCACTGCTGCCCAGAATGCAGAATGTCCACAATGCTGCCCAGAATGCTAATAGAGCTGTACTTGGTTAGTGTAGGTTTGAAACCCTGAAGTATATACAGTATTTAACAGATTCTAAAAAGCAAGATCTTGATGATATTCCTTCTGTCATTTTGACTTTTTGGGCTGCTTTGAGAGCCCTAGAAGTGTTGATAATCTTATACAGACATCTGCAGTACAGCATGGCAGTCAGCTGTTCATATGGAACAGTTAAGAGCTGTTTTAGTGAGCAAAAATACACTCTTGATGTATTTAAACACAATTTTCATATTACAAGCAATTAGAATAAGATGTTTACTGAGAAAATGAAAATCTTCTGCACATCAAACATAATAATTTTATCTCTTGAAATAGGATTCCAATAAAATGACATCATATCTAATAAAAATTGTGAAATATCATCATTCTTACAATTCCAGCTGGCCAAATGTTTGATTGTTAGATGTTTTTCAATGCAAATACTTTCTTAGCCCTGTGACAATATGAAACAGCTGCAATAAAGGCTTGAACAAAGATGCTGTAGTGATTGCTAGTCAGCTCATCAGAGCACTGACTTTCTGAGGTCACTACTTATCAAACCTAGGCACTTGTAAAAGGCTTCTCATTTTTAAAGTTCTCCACGCATTTTAAAAAGATTCTTCTGACTGCAGCTTTAACCTAATCTATTGTTTCTCGCAGGCACTGTTAAGAGGTAAAAACTGCTGTGTTATCACAGAGTACAAAGATGCAGTAAGTCTCCTGTTAAAGGAATATCAGACAGGTGGTGTTCAGGAGTAGATGCTGCTGTAGACATGGGAAGAATCACAAGCACCGTTGACAGCAGCAGCTGTAGCAATTAGCCAATTAAACAGTTTTTATTGATGATCTGCAATAGATAATAAACTTTTAACAAGCTATAAAACACCCCATGGATCAATCTTGCTAGTAAGAGGCTGGATCATAACCAATACTTATTAATTCTAACTAACATTATTGTTTGGAAATGGAACGAGTAAGTGGACTGTGTGCCAAATGTAAGAGTGGAGACATCATTCCAAATAAATTCTGGTAGTTAGGGAATATTTATAATTTATTTCAGCAGATAAAGCAATCTTTGAAGAGCAGGGTTTGGGGGCATCTTTTTAGCTTTCTGTGTCATTAAGCCCAGGATGAGATTTCCAGCCATGGAGTAACAGCACAATCACAGAAAAACTGATAAAGAAAACANTGAGGTGTTCCATCAATCTTACTGTTGTAGGCTAAATTCACTGGGATTCCTAGAATTTCAAGTGGGTGACACATAAGATCTAACTGTGAATTCTTGGGAGGTACTTTTCAAATTTCTGAACAGTGTCAATGTTAATAGTTTACATTTTTTAATTTCTGATGTCACATGTACTTATGGTTAGTCCAGCACTGTAATTTCAGTGATACTCTTATGGAAATGTCAGTTCAGCTGAAAATTCAG
>VZTM01033384.1:89576-154746 GCA_013400555.1 Jacana jacana | reverse complement strand
AGCGGATGGACTGTTGAAAAACATGGGGCTTAAGTAACTTCAGTAACTACTTGCCTGGTAATATATTTTTGTCCAACTGGTTGAATGTTATTTTTCTCAACCAAAATATTTATTTCATGTTACACGCTGGCCTTTCAATTTTTTAATTATAATTAAACAGAAGGCTAATGAGGAGATAGCTAAGNTTTACATTTTTTAATTTCTGATGTCACATGTACTTATGGTTAGTCCAGCACTGTAATTTCAGTGATACTCTTATGGAAATGTCAGTTCAGCTGAAAATTCAGGTTGTTTTCAGAGAAACATGTGTGAATGTTTGTATATCCAGTTATGCCCTTAAAGAAGGAAAATAATTTTGCTTAATTCGTCTCCTCTTTTCAGCTCTATGCATGAAAAGCACTTACCTCAATGCAACACAAACCCCACACATTAAGAGCTAATTGAAGGTATAAATATAAAATAAAGCAACTTAAGACTTCTCTGCAGGATGAACAGAACCAATACAGAGGCTGTAGGTAAACAAATAAAGTATTGGCTTCAGTTGACCAGCAGGTTTTTATGGTTCCAAAGTCATAATAAATGCAGTCTAAATTCAAAACAGTAATATAAAATTACACTTGGTGATAATCATAGTTCCATCTGCTGTGCAGTCAAGTAATTAAACTTCTTTGTGTGAGCCATAACCAAATCTTTTATCTGGTGTATGTGTTCCAAGAAATACTGGAATGAGTGACTAGGTGGAGCAAATGAAAAATACATCTGCAATAAGCTGTTCCTATGAAGTAGAATGAGCATACAGATAAGTTCTCCAGAACAGCTTACTGAACTGTTAGAGATAAGTCAAGATGTTTATTTCCAACTTGCAGCAGTTCTAATTAATGTAATTAATGCTGTTAATTCAGTGAGATTTCCTCAGGGATTTGATAAAAAAAATATATTTCTGTAGTTGAGACTTACCTAGGAAACTCTTCACAGGAGCTAGAAACAAAAAGCCTGGGCAAGCAATGGGAATGATGGGACAAGCACCACTTGGACTGTTGCTGCATGTGTTGGGATTGCTGGGTTTGAAGTTCACCATCATGCTTGTGCTCATACCTTTGCTGGGCCTTGGTTACAGAGCTGTCACTCTTCTTGCTTCCCTGATAGTTTTCTTGGAGGCAGATCCTTGTTTGTTCCCCGGTACCGGACTGTACTTTGTGACTGGCTTCTCTAGGTTCCCAGATGAGTATGGAACCTGCAAATTCACTTTTAGCACATGCTTTCTGTGAGCTCCTATTGCACAATTTCATTTTGCAGTTTGTCTTACTAGATATTTGTGATACTTACAGAAAATACAAATACTCACTGGGACTTGTTAATTGGCCCAAGAAAACAAGCATTCTTTAACTAGAAAAATAAACATAGAGCAGACAAAACAATAAGTGTCTATGTATTTCTTACCTTTTCCTTTCCACATTAAGTATTATTTGAAGTTAACATTAGAGACTTTAAGAGTTAATTATTCCCCTCCTGCACATAGCTTTTGCCCTTCTGCTGGGAAAAAAAAAAAAAAAATTGTTCCTTTGTTATTTTCTCCATAGAAAGCCATTATGCAACCCTTCCTTTTATAATCCCTTGTCACTTCATGTCTCTTTCCCGGACAGCCTTGTCTGTGCATCAAAGTTCATTTGTATCTTTAGAGCCTGTTAGAATTTAAACATAAAGTGATTTTTGTCTTGTAAAGCAAGCCCTCCTCCAAGGTTGCTCCCCCAGAATAGCTGTTTAGAAAACAATTCTTTATTGCATCTGACCTGGGAGACTAGATGCTGCTCTGAGAGAAGACTGCTGAACGTGTCTGCCCTGGGACCAGAAGTGCAACGTTTTTGTAACCTTAAGCAAAATTCATAACTTAGTGGCGTTCTCTGAATTGTCAGAGCTAGTTGGTGGAACTGCATCTTGAAGAAATTAAATTTAAAAGATTTACTGGGGGGTACTTTCTATGACCTGCAGAAGTAATGAGAGAATGTTCTGAAAAGCTTATTGTGTTGTTGCTTTTGGATAGAACATAGATGGAATAGCAATGAAAAGGCTTGTTAATGCGAGTGAAAGTACTATGGTATTTGCAAAGGCATGGATGTGAAATAAACAAATAAAGACACGTCTGTTGATTAATTTCACACAAAAAAAAGTTTGTCAGTGCAAGAATTCTGAAGTCTGTTTCTGCTTCGGTCTCTAAAGATTGTATTTCATTATGTGGAGACAGACTGTGTGCATCATTTTTTAAATTGTTATCAAGCAGCAAAACTGCTTTCAAAAGAAAAAAAGAAACATGAAGTGCACTGGATCCTCCAATTTCAGGTTTTCATTTGGTTTACATTTGTTAATCCTGTTTCTCTACTTAGAAAATCTTCATTTTCTCTGTTTACGTAGTTAACTCTTATTTTTCTTTTCAATTCCACAAAATGACAAATAGTTTCAAAACTCTAGGGTGTTTTTACACCTCTGCAGTGAAATGCAGAAAATCAATTGCATTGAAATCCTTCAGTTTTACAGATAAGGCATAGTTTGAGTTTGCTCTTTTTCCTATTCCATGTACATTGTACAATCTGCACAAATTATGATGCAAAAATTCTTACTCCAGGTAAGAGAACGTTTGGGCTGGTATTTGCCTCAAATATTACGTGATTAAAATATTACTGATGAAAATTATGCTCTTAACTAGCGAAGCTTTATGCTGACAAACCTGTAGTGTATATTCCTTTATCTTTTTGCCTATTTTACTTATTCTGAATAAGTAAATCCAAATCTGATTTAGGCAATGCCAATAAAAGGTGTCAGTCGGGCATGTTTTCATTTTGGAGGAGTGACACAGTGGAGTTATATCATGACACATTAGTTACTTTGAGTATTTTGATAGATTAGCTTGGTTTTCTTGTCAAGGAGAACACTTTCAATAAATTCTATGGTTTTAAGTCTCATCCAGAAATGTTGCTTGCATTAACAGTTACAGAAAGGTGAAACTTCATGGGACTGTACAGTTACAGAAACACCATGGTTATCCTGTGCTATAGCCCAGAACCTCAAAGTGGCAAAAAATGTGTGCTTTGTGATCTCTGAAGTCCTTGTAATTTATGGAGTTTCTGTTATTTTTATTTAAAAAGTAAAGATTTCCCATCTTTCAGTCTCTCTCTCTTGCAAATTTCCAGAATTTTGATCAGTCTGAACATCTTTTTTGAATCCTCAGATTTCACAGCATCATCTTAAGTATTATCACTCATGCTCGTGATCTTTTAATTGTGAAATCTCTGAAGCATATCACAATGAACTTGCAGCCGTAATATTCAGCCATGGCACCATCATAATACCGGCTCCATTTATGAAACTGGGTTGCTAAAGTTCTAGTATGCTACAGTTAGATTCTTCAAATGATGTTTGGAGTTTTGCAAATGATGTATTTGCTGCTTCTTTGTCATACCAATTGGAAAATAATTTTGATGCTGCTGTTTCATATTAATGAAGAAGAGAGAATTTAAAATCATTTTAACAAGCCTATATATATATTAACTGACATTACATTGGCACGACTTTTTCAGAGTCAGTTTTCAGTGGTAACCAGTCTATTTTGAAACTTGGTAATGCTCACAATGGGAGGAGTGAAAAAAATAGCTTTTAAAATATTCTCTTTTTAAGGTGTTTCTGAACATATTTGCGTGGTGTATGTTTCTGAAAAGCAAATGTTCAACCGAATTTCAAAATCCCTGATCCTTTAAGTATATTGTATAATCAAGTTGGCAGATTATCTCATTTAAGATGCCAGGTCTGCTGCAATTAAAAGTAAGAACCCGGTTCTATCTCTAATGCTTTTTAAATATTGTAAAGTTAACATGCTTATTTAGATTTACCTTGGATGTCTACTGGCAAGGTTTATGCACCAAATTGAAATAGTTCAGTATCTCATCTCTTTTCTGATTTCTCCCCAACCCACAGACTTTTCTGCTGATGGACAGGGTTTATAAGTGCTTGTTCCCATATGGATATTAAACCATGACTAATAGAACTATGCCCGAGACTTTTTCATTTCCTGTATGTCTCCCCATGTACTGCAATGGCACCTACTTGCCCTATTGGAAAACAGAATTGAAATAGGTGCTCAAACCAAGACAGGCTTTACGTTCACCTAACTGATTGCAGCATGGATAGGCAAGAAAATACAAATGGTTTCTGGTTCAAGGGGATGTGTAGCAGACAGTGACACTGACTGGATATTGGCCAGTCTGGTTAAATGTGGCCCTTAGATGAATGTCGCTATGTAATTTGCTAAAATGTACTTGATACTTACTGTAGGCTTCCGAGTACCAGAACTGGGAACTACATTCAGAATGCTTTACAAAGTGAGTAAAACAGCTTATCACTTGTACTTCATGTTTCTGCAGTCCTTTCTTACCAATTTCTAATATTCTGTTTGACTTCTTGGCAGCTTTTGAGTGTTAGATTGATGCTAACAAACAAGCACCTATTGAAACACCAAGGTCATTTTTCTGGGCGTTAACGACATATCCAGAACCAGTACTTTATTCTTCTCATAGCTATTATTTTGTGTTTATTGGCATGAGATTTTGATTGCCGTTTTACTGCCACATAATTAATTGCTGTGAACTTCTGCCACTCCTGTCAATCAAATTTGGGTTTAATTGACTCTGAATATTTTTGTATCATCAGCAAAATTTGCACTCTTACTAATTGCTCCTTTTTCAGATTTTTATGAATATAGATTGAACAGCAAAGGTCACAACACAGATATTTATAAAATGCTGTAGCTTACTTCTCTCTGTTGTAAAATCAACCGCTTACTCTTGCCAGATAAAAAGGCCATATGTCTACTAATTTAATGAAAACGCCTATTCAAAGCAGACCTATGGATTCCTAGTGGTACCTTCTTTCAATCTTGAGAGGGTTTGAAGTCAGAAAAAACTGGGCTTCTGATAAGTCAGGAATATAAAATTATGGCAAAAATTCATGTGACATCTGTTCTCTCTTTCAGTGATGCATCAGTGTGCCCAGTATTACAGTCTGCCTTTCCACTTGCCCTTAGCAGGAGCTGCATGCCTATGTCCTTTGGTTCCACAGATTAGTCTCCTTAGGCTAAAGCAGTTGTTGCCTTCCAATTCTGTAATTTCACTTGCTCACAATTAAATCTACATACCATGCTCTGCTTCCATTTACTTGCTGACAGAAAATGAATAGCAGAAAATTGTAGGCAGATGGACCCACACGTTACAGTTCTTTGCAAGTGACATCGCGTACCCACTTGGGTGCTGGACCTGGGAACGCTCGGATCTGGCAAAATGGCTATGCAGCTCTTTCCTGTGTATGGGCCAGGCTGACAACATTGGAGAAACACTACCCACCTGTCGTAGCTTTGTGTCGTGGTTTTGACCAATTGGACAGATGATGACCCCTGCTCCCCCCTCACTAAGGAAAAGTGAGGAGAGGAAAGGATTAAAGAGATTCAGGAGTTTAGAAAAAAAAAACTAAACTACTTTAATGAATAATAATAATATAATAAACAATAAAAAGAAAAATTAAAAAGTATAAAAGAAAGGATAAAAAAAATATGTGTACAGTCTATACAAAACTGTATCAGGCTCCCAGGATGACAATCACGTCCCCAGCAGCATCAGTGAACGTCCCAGGCTGGACTAGGTGACCGGCAGGTGCTGGATTCTGGATCAGGATCAAAGGCAGACGAACAGACAGGGTCCTCCTCAGACGTCGGCCATTGAAGGAAGAAGCCTAATGACCCTTTGATCCCTCAGCTTTTATACTGAGCATGATGCGGATGGGATGGAATGTCCCAGGTGGTCAGGACTGGGTCACCTGACAGAATTCCCTGACCTTGGTTGTTCTAGCAATAAGTATAAGCAAGGGCCTCTCTGCACCATCCCTTGGTATAATCAGGTCTTATCACTGTGAGACGAAACACTCTCTGAACAATGTGCTGTTAATTTCAGACTTTAGTTAGTTAGAAGAGGCCCAGCTAAAAAGTAAAACTACTGAACGGAAAATTGGTTTGTTTTACCTCAAACCAGGACACTTTGTCATATTCTTCCTCTTGATCCCTCTGTAGACTGCAGACCAACGTGTAGCTGGAAGTAACCGGATGGCGTGCAGGTGACACACAAGTTTTCAGTTGGGAGCACCTTCACTCCTCCTCAGGCTTACCATTCCAGAAGGGCATGAACAGCATCAGGCAATCTTTGAATTAATTAATTTTTTCATGAGTGAATAATGCATAAATTCAGCTCTTACTGCCACCAACAATCTATGTTGTTTTGTAATGAAATATGCATTTCTTTTATATTTGAAAAATGTAAAGTACATTCATTTTGTGGGTAGTGCAAAATTTATGATCTTCTTAATTATTCATGTCAATGGTTTTTTAAGTTGGTAGGTATATTTAAATGACATGATAGATGTCCACCCTGTCCCTTACCAACCCCTGATATACAATATGATAGATTTGGAACTCTTTGGGCCTGCTCTCTTTTTCCTAAAATGAAGCAGCTTGACCATGCTTATACTTTTAACAGCTGATTTGAGGTTGCGAACTGTGCACTCCTCAGATACCAAGATTCCTTCCCTAGGCTGTGAAAGTGCACTAAACCAGACCCCTTTGCTGTTCAACTCCAGCTGTGAAAGGCTTGATTAACGTCTGGTAGCTTTTTCTTGAATGCTAATTTTAGAAATTCTCTGGTTGGCTATTTGTGGCCAAAGAAAAACTGAAAACCTTTACAACCATCAAGTACTTTGCTCTTAAGCATTACCTGTGGTGTCTCACAATTTTTCCCCCTTTTTTTTTTCCTTAAATAGGGTATTTAACCTATTCCGTATTCCTTTGAAAAGAAGATAGAAAGTAGCATGCTGCAAGCAGATAAATTGTTAGATTTAATGTTAATTTTCTGTTAAACCCTCTACACTGAAATTCTGTTTCAGAATTTTAGCCAAAAAGAATTCCTTTATCTCAGTTACTGGCTCAACAGGACTTCAGAGTAATACTATAATGTGGAACATAACTGGGGAGACTGATCTTCGTACTGCCGTACCGAGTGTTGTTCCTTGTCTTCCAAATGTTTGTGTGCTCAGTTCTTTCTAATGGGAGATGACAGTGCTGGTGTTCATTGACCAGCAAGACTTCCCTGACTGTTAACTTCTCCAATGCCTGTTTTGGAAGTATCCTGAATTCTGACACCATTTAGTAAGAGAATGAATCATGATCTTACTTGTGTCTATTTACAATACTCATCAGTTATTTTTCAGTTAATAATTCCTTTTAATAATTATAATTCAATTAGACTTGACACTTGGCATATTGATGTCTGTTCATCATGGACTTTTGAAAATGCAGTAAGTGGGAGAGAACAATACATTACATATAGACTGTAAAAAACACACCCAAACAGCCAAGCAAAACCCCATACTGATCATTCTTTTAGTGAGAAGCATTTTAAAATAGTGTGACATAGTTTTGCTCTGGAACACAATTTCGAAGTCCGTCTTCCATATCATCCCCATTTCTATTAATTTATTTCACATTGCAGAGCCGTCTTGGAATATACAAAATTAATTCCTTTTGGATGAGGCTGTTGGAAGCTGAGCTGCACAAGTGTGTTTTGTTCAGTCTCTTCATGAACATTCAGTCTGTGGAACCAAATTAGGACTAGTCCAAATTAACTCCTTCTGAAACACACACTGTGAAGATTTTCAACGCCAATTGTTTCACTGTGCGCATTCACACAGAGGTAGGAAGAGCCTATTTTTTAATTGAAACAACTGTGTGCAGGATGTTGATGTGTTGTTGACAATCCTAGTAAAGAAATCAATTTCTGGCAGTGTGCAATAGACACGGCCAGAGCTTTGGTCTGAGGCTCTTTGCCTCTGAATTCATGATAACAAGAAGGTATGCAAGGCACTTGGCATCTCTCACAGCTGTGCTCTGGAACATGGTAGATAAAATACCCATTTACTTCACAGTAATCTTATATATATATCAATTCAAGTTAGCCCTTTGAGGCTTATAGATTCCAAATAATTTGAAGATTTGTATGTCTTGTTCCCCTCTCTTCCCTTAAAACAGGATTCCAAAGAAAAGTAAAGTATAGCTCCAATAGCTGACTTCAAATTTACAGCCCTCTGTACCTACAAAGCAAAAGCTCCAAAGGCTTTTTAGTTTTGGGTTGTGCAGCAAATTTGCTTCACTATGTCTATTTATTACTAAATGTATCTAATGTATCTACTAGTTGTCGTCAAAGCTCTCAAACTTACACAAAACCAAAGCAACTTTATTGTTTAAATTGAAATCCAGCTGTAACTATCTATAGAATATGCCAACCTAACTACAGACTCTTGATATTTCCATGGCCCCAATTAAACTTCATCCTCATTTAGTTTCAAGAGAAGGAACTAAACTTGTTTTCTAAGGTCGAACCTAGTTACAACCTTGGCTTCTGGTATGATACTCAAACTGGTAAGCAAATGGAGAATTTGTCAAGAGTTGTGCTTGTATTCATAGAATCATAGAATAACAGGTTGAAAGGGACCTCAAGGATCATCTGATCCAACTTTTCTCGACAAAAACAGTCTAGACAAGATGGCCCAGCGCCCTGTCCAAATGGATCTTAAAAGTGTCCAATGTTGAGGAAACCACCACTTCCATAGGGAGATTATTCCAATGGCTGTTCTCATTGTGAAATTTTTTTCTCTTGGATCCAATTGGAATCTGTCCTGGAGTAACTTGCACCCTTTATCCCCATGTGACTCCATCCTCTTTGTAACCTGCCTTTAAATACTGGAACACAGTGATATGTTCTGCCACCCCACCTCCCCCAGCTTTCTTTCCTCAAGGCTGAACTAACCCAAGTCCCTCACACCTTCCTCATATGTCAGGCTTCCTGGTCCTTTGTGGCCCTTCTCTGGACCCTCTCCAGCCTGTCCACATCTTTTTTGCATAGCAGAGACGAAAACTGAACACAACATTCCAGGTGTGGCCCAACAAGCACTAAGTAGAGTGGGATAATGACTTCTTTATCATTGCTGTTGATACCCATGTTGATGCAACCCAGCATCCTATTGGCTTTCTTTGCCACAGCAGCACAGTGTTCACTCATACTGAAAAGGAAAAACGTTAATCAAGTGAGCAGTTACTTTTTCTTTTCAATGAGTGTATTAGAATTTTGGATTAAATGTGCTTCAGAAAACTATCTTGATAATAATCAGTCATTTACCAATACAGACCCACAATTTTTTACCAGTTTGGCAGACCTCTGTTCCTGTGATGATTTTGAAAACAGCTCTTGCTGGTGATATAAGTTAACCTCTCTGCCTTTTCCTACATATGGAAGGTGATGTACTCAGAAAATTAATTGGATAATACCACAGGATCATTTAGAAGATGCAAGAGCATTATGAAAATAACAGTTATTCCACCTGTTCTTTAAAAAATTCTGAGGAGAATTTTGACAAATAATTGTTCATGCTTCTGAATTTTTCATAATTTTATGGAAAAATATGGAATGGGTGAAGTAGCATTTATATACATGTAAGAAACATATTTTATAGTATTTTCTCTATTTGCAGACTTCTATTTTGTGTTAAGAGAAAGCAGCTTCTTAATGACTAGCTGTCTAACCAGGTATTCTTGTGTGATGAATCAGAACAGCAAGGTTCGTTACCCTCTGTAACGCTTTGGAATACATAAATTATGGAAGTTATTAGAATGTTTTGCAAACAGTGCTTGCATAGATATATTAAAATACACTTTCAGTGCAAAGTTAAGCAGTCAATTAGTCAAGTTTAAGAGGTGCTGACATTGCATTATTCTGCGTTCACCTGGTTAATGAAAATCATCATCTTAGCTATTTTCAGAAAAAGATGTAAACTCCAGTTTCAGTTTTTCAGTACTGGCCCATGCAGAAACATTCATCTTATACATAAGGAAGGACTGTTTAGTGCATGTGGGGGTGGAGTAGAATACTATTAATAGTGGCATCTTACAATCTAAGAACTCGCCTCTGAGATGTGACTTTCCATTCTTGACTAATGAATGTACTGTTTCCTTAGTAGTTTTGAAAATCAAACTAGACAGCATAGTCTTCTACTCCCCTTTGAGCATACTTTAAGAGGCAAGTCAAATAGTAGTTGATGCTTGTTTTAAATAATTGTGGGAATCCTAATTTTTCAAGTTTTCTGATATGTCTTAAATAATATTTTTTTCTCTGCATCTGCTATTGATGTTGCAATATTTCTGAAGAAATATTTACATATTGTGGAATAGTTTGTTGTTGCCCTTGTAGGAATAAGTCACTGTTTTATTGTAAAAAAATCCCCACAGTTACTGACTGGATTGGTATTGCTTTTGTCTTGTTTAACTTATATCATTATCCCAGACTTCAGTTTTTCAGAGGAAGAACTTGTTTTCAAATACATTCTTTATTTTTATCAGTAGCCTTCTCACCTCTGTCTTAATTGCTTAATGTTTACACATCATCCTGAAGTGTGAAAAGCTGTGACAATTTGATGGTTTTATGAATTCTTTCAGCGCTCTACTTTTCAATATGTTCTTATTTTATTGTGGGTACCAAATTGCAACAAAGGTGATTGATGGGTTTGAAAGTGGGGATGCAGTTCAGAACTGTTCTGCTGTGGGAGGAGAATCTGTAATACTGTCAGGCAAGTTCATTAAATTATGTTGTTATAGTAACTGGCTAGCCTCTTCCACACCTGTGTCAAATAATTAGTACCACCTAATTGTATTTTATTGCAATAGAGGCAAGTAATTAAAGAGGTTCTTGCAATGGCTACGGGGCCAGAAAGGGTCAGAAACTATTTGTAATTGGAATATATTTTGTAAATAGGAATTAATAGGTCTAATAATCTGTCTCTTCATTCCTCATTCAAAAAAAGTATCCTGCATATTTGAATTGCTGTTGCTTGCTCAGAAACATTAATGGATAAAAATTATTTCTTGGCCCTAGTCATCTTCTTTTATTTTTTTTTCCCTTTGCCTCTTGCAGCGAAACAAATCTATGACATTAGTACAGAATCTGTCATCCTGCAGTAATGACAGTTTAAAGAGAAAACTGTGCCATCCTGAAGGGAGGGATTGAAACAGAAGTGCTTCTGAAGTGGTGCAATAGCTGGGTAGTAGACTCCAGTGTCTATAAAGCAGTACTGAGGTTTATTGCAGTAACTGCAATGGAGAATGAAAGAGGAACAGATTACATCCCTCCACCTCATGTGAAAGAAAACACATTTAAAATCATACCTAGCAAAACCCTTCCAATCCCACACAGCCCAGTAGGTCTTTCAGTGACTGCAGTTGGAACTTTTTTCATCTAATCCAAGCACTGTTCTCTATGTTATTTATGTTCTTACATTGTAGGACTTTGCATTATACACTTGACAGTCCCATCTGTTTGTCTTCTAGCTTCACTATCATCCTCCTTTTATGTTTTCTTTACTTAACAAGGTCATTCATACCTCATCTGTGTGCGTACAACTATAGCAGAAATTTGTGCTAATTAGGTATGTGGGGTACAGGGCACTATTCCCAGGTGGCACCTCTGCCATATGGCTTTGAAGTGGCTCTTTGCAATGAGAAGTAAAGCTTTACTTCTCCCCTCAGGCTTTCCTTAAGGTAGAAAAGTTGACTCATTTGTGGCAATGAACCTATTCAGTATTTTGCCAGACAATTAAATGGAATCGATTTTTTTAATTAAAACAAGCAAATGCTTTTCTTGACTCTTTGCAAAAAAGCAATATTCTCTGATGAAATCAGAAGAAAAAAGGAGAATGCTATTTTCTCCCCAACAGTTGTTTCTAAATTGTACTCAAAAAAAAAAAAAGACATTGTTTTGTTATTTCACATTGTATCAGTCTCTCTTCCACTATACTTTTAGTAATTTATGCCTTGTGGGATTTCTACTCTTTAACTTTGCTTTGGGCTTTCTGGATTTACCTTCTGTTGCATGTATATCATAGTGTTCGTTAATGTTTAACTTGTTTAGATTTACATTTAAATGTAAGTGTTTAAAGGACGTTCTTCTATTAATTACCCAGCTGTACTGGTGATTACTCCCTGTGTTGGATGACTTGTGTAGGGAATGCAAAGTGATAATATTTTGAAAGTGTTATTGCAATTTAATATGTTTGCATATGGAACCACTTTAGATAGATAAATGCCCTACTATTCTACATTTGACAACTTACTATGATGAATTGTGATCACTTACTGTCTGAATTTGCACAAATAATTGGAAAAAGCAAACTCCTATCATTCCAACAGAGCAAAAGGATTTATTTTCTAACTTTTCCAGATGTTAACAAAATTGTAGAATGTACACAGATCCTGCATATGCGTTGAGTATGATTCCCCTTTACACTGTTCCTCTGAATCAACAATTTCTTCATCAATACAAAGATACTTTGTGGATAGAATTTTGTATACCTGGTGGAGGGCTGTAGTTACAGTTAATGTGAAAAGTACTGCTGATTTATTTAAAGATGAAAAAAAAAATATATATACATAGCTGTTAGAAGGAAAATAGTATTCCATTTTGAAATATCCAGTGAATATAGAGGAAAAAAAAATGTAGTGATCAAGTGGTCATCATTTTATCCCTTCATTTGCATTTCAAGTATTGCCATTTGATTTAAGTAACAATTCTTTTGGAAGCCATTTCCAATAAATATGCATATTGGGGTTTTGCTTTAAAATTTAGTCTTAACCTTAACAAACTAGAGCAGCCAGCTCAGATATGTTTGTTCAGCAGAAACTGAGTAGATAAAAATATACAAATATTTATCTGAGTTGCAGCAAAGAAATGGAAGATGTTCTGCTATTTTTCGTGATTAAAATTACCAGGCTTTTCTTTAAAACTGAACACTGCCCCATGAATATTTATTAGTTTAACTAAATATCAAGAGATTTAAAATCCATGTTCTCAAGTATTTATTTAACTGCCCTGATGAAGATAGTTTCTTAAAAGGACATAAATCCATTCTCATTGGATAAAATATAGTTTATTACTTAATAGCCTGTCTTCAATTCAAGTCATACCAAAAATGGAGGAATTATATGCCATCTAGATTATTCTAAGGCCTGTTAAAAAATACTAACCCTTGAAGATTTGCATTATTTATGAGAATAATAGTCCTTTACATGAATTTGTCATCACTCTGACTTTTAAAAAACTGAAGCTGAAAATCTTGTATTACTTCTATTGGTGTAAATCCAGAATAAATCTCTGTAACTGTGAGGTCAATTGAGAGGGGAAAAATCCATCCGCCAAGTATGAAAAATTAACTTGAAAGTCAGCAGAAATGTTCTTCGTTTTTCACTTAACTTGGCCCCAAAGATGTAAAGGAGTATATAGTTGATAACTTCATAGGACAGTGGAGGTTTGTAGAGTTTACTGATCTGCCATAGATTTTCCTTTATTGTATTCACCTTCTTTAGTTATAATCTTTCCAGTCAAGGATTGAATTTATTACTTCTTTCATATGAAGGTGAAACTACCTGCTGTATTGCAGCAGATAGTTCATTTAAATTTATTACTGCACATCTGGAATTACTTCATGCCAAAAAATTATGCTTGAAATGTGTTTCTTTTGTCTTACAGAAAATGTTTGGTGTTCTGATCTTCAGAGGTTGAACTTGAGACAGGACAGATGATAATTAAAAGACATGGAGTAGCTTTGAAATGTTTTTCTGCTTTGCCAGAGCTAGGTTGTAGTACCAAAATTTAATTAACGTGCCAGCTAACTACAGTGAAAGTTGGAACCAAAGAACACCGAAAATTTTTTTAAAACTATGTGTGTGATAACCTGGAAACCCTATTTTAGTCAGATTTCTGAGCAATGAGAGTTTGACAGATTAAGTTCAGATGTAAGGGCAAAACTTGCTGGGTTTTGGTCTTTGCTGCCTCTGAATGTCAGAGAATAGTACAATATGCTTTCATTTAGGGACATAAACTGAAATAGGTTTTGAACATTTTTTGTTTGGTTGGTTTTTGTAAGGAATTACTTAACTACTCCTATTTTAATAAGAATTCTTGCCTTTTGAAAGCATTTTACTATGTATTTTTCAAGTGAACAGAAATAGGTACAAGTAAATAGTGGATATTTTGTCATAGCAGCACTTAAAATTACAGTCCTGGAGCCCTGATAGCTGGGAGTAGGCCAGTGTACCAGGTGGAGGAGATAATACCAGGAATTTGTTGTGCTGATGTTAAGAACATTGTCAAAGGCATTTGTTTTGATGCATCCAGCAGGATGCTTGGGATCTCAAGGATCTGCAGCCGAGCCACACAAGACAGCGGTCAGTGCTGCCCCCTCACTTCTTGGACAGTTCTTCCTGTACTTTAAGAATTAATATCTCATACACTGAAACGTGGGGCCACTGTAGCAGAGTTTGCCTTAAAGAGAATTGAAGGTTATGGATATTCCCACTGCTTTGAAGGGAGAGGGCGGTTCAACAGCTGGATCACTGTTACAGTGTAGCATTTTGTATCCACTTTGTTTTCATGGGTCATGTTTTACTGAAAACCCACTAGTTTTCATGGGGCCAGGGAGAAGCAGGCAGAGATACTGTTAGTGTAAATTGTAGGCCTGACATGTTGGTCTCTTGAGGAATGTGAACACTCTTCTGAGGCTACCTGGAAGTGGAGATATAGTTCTGTGTCTCATTCTCAGCATTTTGTGAAGCAGATGGAATCCAAATAGCAGTCAGCTTTCTCAGGCTAAAATCTCCTACTGTAGTTACTTTTGTTCGTCACCTGGTTCCTTGCAGTCAATACTGCTTCTTTATGGCCTAAACTATTTCTCCTGTTTCTGGAGAGAAAGGACAGAGCCAGCATTTCTCCCATAAGGCAGTTGCTGACCTGGGTTAATTTTAGATACCCAGAGTTCTGTATCCTACAAGTTTTGTGCTCTGCCTGACCAGAGAAGGTCATCTGGGAGCATCCTTCTCCAATCCTTGGTGCATTCAGCTGCTTGCACCCAAAGTATGTTTCCCTTCATTCTCCTTTGCTACCAAGTGCAACCTTTCCATAACTGTGCCCTGCATGGGGCTTGGCATTTGTTTCAGCCTGGACCCTTTGGAAACCCTGTGGTTGAGCACCTACCTGGCACAGGCCTTCCAGCAACCACAAAGGTTGTCCTCCATTAGTCTAGACCCAGGTCAGACAGGGCTGAGGTGAGGAGCTTGGAAGAACTATGCTGCTCCTTTCCTGACACAGGGTGAGGAAAAGATGTTCCTGCTGGCTTTTGTGGCAGTTAAATCTTATGGGTGACATTAATACTGACCTTACGTTTGCATTGAGATGGTTTTAATTCAGGAGATGTTGAAGACAGATGCAAGAAGCAAGTGGAAGAGGTAGAGAGGTAGTAGCGATGTTCACCGGCATAAAGATCATCTGGTCTTTTAGGCAAGGATGGCAAAGTAATGTAATTTTTTTATATATATACCTGTTATGATGAAGTAGGCAAAGAACAATTAATATGCAAGTAGGCGACTGTGCACTCAACCTTCATTTTCATAGCTGGAGTGGATCAAATTTAATCTCCTCTACACTGAATTAAGAAAATCTAAATCTGATCAGGTTCCAAATCCAGTATAACACAGTTTTCATAGCTAATCTGCATAGCACTGCATGAATATGGCTGATTTGTATATTTTGAACTAGAGGAAAGTCTGGAAAGCTTTTATGATACGTGAAAAAAAACCCCAACAAACCCAACCTGATGTGCAACAGAACTGGCAATTTTTTAGGTTCTGTTATTTAGATCTGAAACTGAACAACAAAGTTCAGTTATCTTTCAGTTATCTTTGTTAAGCCTTACATACTAAGATACACAGCCTTATTTTTTAATATGCATTGCCTACTAACTCAGTTCTTGAAAGAGTGGAGAACTGTATTGTAGAGTCATAGAATAGATTGGAAGGGACATTTAAAGGTCACTAATCCAGCCTTCCTGCAATGAGCAGAGACATCTTGAAATAGAGCAGGTTGCCCTGTCCATCCTGACCTCGAATGTTTCCAGGGATAGCACATCTACCTCTCTGGGTAACCTCTTCCAGTGTGTGCAAGGGCAATCAAGACCAAATGAGGATATATTTTTCATTAAGATATCAAATTGACCAATATACAGAGTTCATTAAAATACTTCAAAAATCCTTTGTCTGTGGAATTTATAGCCTCTACCCCATAGTCAAACTCAACTTTTCTGAGTATGCTTAAATAAACTAGTTACTTGAGCTAGTCTGTAATAGTATGCTTTATTTCATTCAGTTCTCTTGTGCTTTTTTTATTTCTTTGAGCTTGCCTGAATCCTGCTTTTTGTTCTAGGACAGTAAACTACTCTGCCATTAACTTGTCTTCTGCCTGACAGTAAGGTGCCCTTTGGCTAGGGCAGAAAGACAAGTCCAGATGATACAGCAGGCTTTTAGAGGCAACTAACGTATTCTTTCAAAATAGCAAAAGCTGCCAAAACCAAACCCCACTATAAATAGTGATTTGTCATGTGGTAGATTGGATAAATCAGAATGAAAAATCTATGCCTAACTGAACAAATGCAAGTAAAAAGATTGTCTGATACTTTGGCTAGAAAGTTGAGACTTGGCAATGATTAAAAACAACAAATATTTCTGATAGAAAATATGCAAAGTTGATGCATATGAAGAAAAAGCAAGTTAGCAAACAGTTATCATAAATAATTTGCACAGGGAAAAAAAGTTCACGTTTTGTAGCCCCAGGTGTACAGAACAAAAAATCCAAACCAATCTGTATCCTTACAAAATGAAATGGAGCTGCAGAACAGCAGCATGTTATTGAAAGTATGCAAACGGACATACAAATCTTCTGCCTCTATCTAGTTCTGTCTCTATTGTCTGAGAAGTATTTATGGGGTTAGAAATAAAGATCTTGTTTTCTTTAAGGAGATTTTCCTATGTTCCTCTCATACCTGTCTGTTTGATTCAAAACCTTAAATATATAAGTGTTCACACATTTTTCTGCCTTGTGTGTGATTACTTCTATACTTTGATCAATATCTAACTGTTACTTTGGGTTTGGTTTTTTTTAAAGAACCACCCTTTTGGTTATATTGACAAAAGTTTGGGTAATTTGCCAGCATACCATTGCATACAATCTCAGATAGGGCATTTCCTTTACAAAACCTCTGTGAAGTTAAATGAGAATAGGAGGCACTATCAACGTGACAGCCTGGATGCATAGAAATGCTGTGTTGTTTATGCTTTCTTCTGTACTACACTATTCAGTGTAGTAAACACTGAAAGATTTTAATGCTCATTGTTTCCCTGAGATAAGAGCAAGAAGAGGATGCTTCTGAAAAGCTTGATGTCTTCTGTGTCTCCAGAGTTCTATAAAATAGGAACACTTGCCTACCTCTCTGCAGTTGTGTCCACCAAAGTATTATAGTTTCTAAATTACTTTGAGAGCACTAAGCAAGGTGCACTTTTGAAGAACCCAGGGTAGCAGTAGAATTTTTGCTGAGGTTCTGCTTATTCTCATTGTGCAGCTGCATCGTGGCTTGGCTTGTGTGTCATGGCAAAAGGTAGAAGGTCAACAGGTTTGTGTGAGTTTGGTGGGGAGGCTCCAAAAAGTGTCAAGTCAGTGATGAAGTATTGTGGAAAAATCAGTGAGAATGGTTATGTTTTAATAAACATAGTGTGAGCAACATGCCCAAAGAGAAACTACTCTGTTGGCAATCTGTTACTATTAAAATAGGAAAAATACTATTACTGCCTTTTAAAACTGCCAAGCAAAACTGCTGGCAACAACAGAGAGGAGGTAAATAGGGAAAGATAGTGCTTGCTTATAGATTTTTAATTTCTAGACTCCTACTTGGATACTTTTAACAGCTTTACCCAAGACACACCACAGTAATGAAAGTGAATGGACTAGTGTCTCTCTACAAACTGTATTTGCTTTTAAGTTGGTTTACATGCAGTAATCTAAAGATTTCAGAGAACTATTTTTGAATAACATACCCTGCAGGCAGAATAAGTAAGGCTTCTAGACTGTGTTTACCACTCACGTGCATATATTCTCAGAATAAAAACTGTTTTAATGTTAGTGTGTTCTTTTGATTCCCTAGAAGACACATACTAATTGTATTTTTTTTTTTTTTTCGATAACCTATTTGCTTTTGGAAGAACTGGTGGGATTTGTGTTAATAAAATCTAGATTCTTTAATGTGCAAGAAAGGGATATAGTAGTATACAACTTTTACTACCTTTTAAAGCTGGAAGTTGTTTATACATTGTAGGTGTGGTGTTATTGAGTATTGAATGGTGAGAGGAGATGGGTAAAATTGTGCTTAAGCAATCCTGATGGGACCAATGTGGTGAAAGCTTACTTCATTTTTCAGTCTAGTACCAACTGCTATTATTGCACACTATATACTACTATATGTATACACACACACATATAACATTATGCTCTTAATGACTCTGCAGCTAGGCTTTTCACAAATTTATGCATGCTCACCAAACGATTCTAAAGGCTAGTACCCAAAGATTATTAAATTGCATGCCATTTTAATCTTTTTCAAGCTGCAGTTTTAGGGATCAAGTGAGCTTGGTGCAGCAAAAGAGCATCAAAATGGGTTGTATGCTCAGTAGTAGTTTCCTTTTCACTAAAGCTGTTGAAGAGCAACTCATGACTAGTAAAGCAAAGCACCAGAGAATTAAAAAAGTTAACTTTCATAAATAAACTGTAGTCTAAAAATTATATATGAAGCTACATGTTTTCCTAAAATGTATATTCTTGTTGTAAGAAGATTTACTAGAGACTTTTTCTTTATATTCTTGGATAAAAAGCAGTATCCATGAAGATAAATACCTTCTTCGGGGAGACTATAGATTGTGGATTTTACCTTAGCATTTTACACTGCCATATCATTTTTCATGTTTTGGAAGAAAAGTATCTTAGAAAAGGAACATCAACCATAAATCCTGAGAACCTTTCTTCTGGATCCTTTATTTATTAGTTGAATGTGCAGCAAAATGCAATAGTTTGTAGGTGTAACTATATTAGTGTTGTTCCTAGTTACACATCTTTGACAGGACTGACTTTACAGGTACTCCATCATATGTACATTTTGGGTTCTCATTTACTCTGTGGAAAGGAAGGCTTGTTCTAGTCCAACCCTGCCCAGTGGGTTTGTAACTGGGAGTATCAGGGTCATAAGAGTAACAGTCGGTGTCTGTAGACCAGGAAGTGTCGTTTTTGACAGTTATGGCACTTGAATTGCAGTAAAACACTGCAGATTTGAAGTCTTGTATGAAAGGTGGCCAACACACTTAAAATAATTTCCAGACACTTTTGCGTTCTGTAACCATGTTTTTACTTTTACACTTCCAAAGCCCAGTTGTGACAACAGAATCGATACTTTAGCTCCTTAGCTATTGTCAAGAGGGAATGTTTTGGAGAATGAAACTGTTGCTTTGGTTAAGTTAAGCCAAGACTTATTTAAATGAACCGTGGCGTGGCAGTTCTGTTTGACAACAAGTATTTGCAAGATGGACATGGAGGTGACATCTGCCTTTTTTTTTTTACTATTCCTGATAATCCATGCAAATTTGTACATGACAAATTGGTGCTTCATTAGATATAGACTAGTATCAATACTCCAGTTAATTCACTGTGCTGACCTCTTTTCAGGCTAGGACCAGAGAAACAGCACGACTGGCTCTGCAAATGGTCACAAACTTTCCAGGAAATACGTACTGGGAGGCAGTGAAGCTAAGTTTTCAGTGGTTTCATACTCTTAACTGCTGAGGCAGCTTGGTAAAAAAAGAAAGCTAGTAAGTTAGGAGCTGATGGATGAAGAAGCACATAAATTAGTCTGGATAGGAGTACAAAAGTAGGTGTGAACTGGGACAATGGCAGTAGAGAGAGGGATAAATTAGAAAGATAGGAGAGAAAAATAGCAATAAATATGAGCTGAAAGGAGACAAGTGAGGTGAGAGGTGGAAAGAAGAAGGAAGGCTGCGTGTGATGAGCTCCCTGCCCATCCCCTTTCCTCTTTGAGAGCCTGGAAATGAATCTAGATCTCTTGTACTCCAGATATACTGATATCCCATGCTTGTCTGGTTCGGCGCGATGGAAAATTTCTCAATTTTATTGGGTTTTTAATAACTGCATATCAAGTATTTGTTGGGTCAAGTACTACCTTGGCTAGGAGATAATATGTTAAGCATTGAGTTGTGTTGTTACAGCTGCTACCGTTTTCCACAGGAACCCTTCCGTTTCTGATGCACATAGTAGAGTTAGCTCAGAGATAATGGGAAATGTGATGTATCTGGGAGATGTTGCCTGAATAGCTCCTGAATGTTTTACTGCAAGCAAATGGATAGTGACTGGGGCAGATGACTACAGGAAGAATGGATTCCTCCCAGGCTAGGGCAATAGAAACCCTATGTGAAACAGCTCTGGTTTGTTGCTGCACCTCTTCCAGACTCTTTGCAGTAAACTGGTTGTCTGGTTGAAAAACGTAATACTTGACTTTCAGAAGCATTGATTATGCAGTTTCAATTGAAGTAAATGGTAGCTTATTGTTTTGAACCTTGCATTTTGAATTCGTGTTTTCCTTAATAGAGACAATGTGAAAACCAAGTTAATATGTTTCAAATAGGTCCCCCAAAATTAATGGATTGTAGTGACAATTTTAAACCTAATTTTTGTTTTTCCCCTAACTCAAGATTAGAACTAGTCTCCTCATTATAGATGTGTTTCGAAGATGAACTTGTTCTTTTTTGCTCTTATGTACTGTGGTGATAAATGCCTAGAGGCAGGAGAAAGGGAAATAAATTTTCTGTGCCTGGTCAAGACAAGTTCTCATTAAATACACTCCATGCCTGAACAGCTTTAAAATAATAATATGCCTTGTATATAAAAGGCTATAATAATTGCTTCAAGTTGCATTTCTAATTTTAAAACTCATTCATATGTATGTTAAACACTCTTTAATTGTGTTAGGATTTTTTTGCAAGAAAAATTGGGATTTCCCAACTAACATTCAGAAATAAAACTGTGTGCCAGGGTGTCTTGCCTTCTGGGATGTAACATCTTGGCCCCATGTTTTACATGAGTCTTGTCTCCTGTCATTACTGAAGTCACCCTTCTGGAATGGGGCAAGGTGTTAAAAACTATCCTTAAATCTTAAATATACAAAGCTAGATGTCTTTGCACAGCAAAAAAAGAGAAGATATTCCTTGCAATGCTGAATACTGTAAGTGCATGTAGACTAATACTAAAGGAGAAAATAAGTCTTTTCAAACTAAAAAATACAAACTTTTTTTCTTTTTTTGGAAGTGTGTAGCGAGGTGGAATATCAGCACTGGTGGAGTCAGGATAGTGACTGAGGGAAATCAGTTATAACATTTTTTACATAGGTGATAGAAATTTCTTAGTTAAAAATAATACCATTTGAAGACAAATTTCTCCATGCAAATCCTGTCACGAGCAGAGAAATTATTGCAAGGATGAGACATACTGTGCAAGAGACAGTTTTGATAGATTTTGCAAAAACAGAAAAATAATTTTAATGCTACCTCATGTGTGTGCCTGACAATAGGGTACTGATAATGGGGCTTTGAATTCAAATCCTCGATAAAATCCCCAAGGAAAAAAAAAAGAAACTGATATTGTGGCCAGAGAAATCTCCTAGTGTTTAATCAGGAAAGTTTTCAGCAGATTTAAGTTCAGCCTTTTTGCTGGCCAAAGATGCAGAAGATACAGAGATTTGTGATAGAGACTTCTCCTATTTCTGTGACACCCGTATGGCCTCTGTCATTGGCAGTGGCTTCTGGTCTTCCTACATGAGGCAGCAAAACAGCTTTCTGTTGTGCAGCCAGAAACGCAAACACAAGGAGACACTGCCTCTACACTGAGAGGATAGCAAGCTCACCAAGAACCTGAATTTACAGCATACTAACTATTACACACCAGTTCCCTACGCAGTTTTTTGGGTACAAGTAGTAGTGTCACTTTGTGACAAGTAGATATGAAGTAAGTCATCCCACGTTCAAAATGCCCATGTAAGAGAAGAAGGTCAAGAAGCTAGTGGTGGAGAAAATTCATATGCAGAATTATTTAGCAGTAACTTTTTCTCGAGAACAAACTCTTTTTAAAATTCACTTTTAGGGGATTACCTAAGCCCCTTTTATAGAAAAGCTTTTATGATCACATAATAGTGGCTTATAATTAAGAATCACATTGATTAGCCTCAAAGGACACAAAGTACAGCCTAGGGATGACTTCAGTTCCTGTGTTTTGGCATATAGGAATTAGACTGTAGAAATACTGAAGCACTGCCTTCATATGCCTGTATCGATTTTTCAGTTGATGAATGTTAATTAATTCATTGCTTAAAATAAAAAAAGCCTAAAAATGCGAACATGGCAAATTTTAAAATGGTGGAGGAAATTAATTGTCATCAAGAAGATACTTTTGATACAGTATTCAACAGCTAAACACGGTAAAACTGCTTTTTTTTTCCAGAAATTTCTGCAATGTAATTTCACAACTGCTTTTTATAAAAGTTAATTCCGTATCTATGTTTATAATTTGTAGGTACATTGAAACCTTGAAGGAGCACAAACCAAAAATTGTCTGGGATGAACAAATCGCTGAACACTACTTTGAATACAAAAAGTGAGTTACATTTATTAACTTACTGTTCTGCAAGTATTTTTGGGCATGGTCCAGTACACAATGAATTACCAGTTAACTATAGCATGCAATTGAATTCAGCAAATGAAAATTCATCTGTTTGTGATCTGTATGTCAACACTGAACTGCAGCATAGAAGAGTGCTTCAGGAGAGAAAAGTAAATCAGAGAAGGTTATAAGCTAAAAAATCTTTAAAAGAGAAGTCTGATGAGTCATATCTTTAGACGTTATCCATCAAAGCCTGTTAATCAGATGCTCTGAGATTAGTAGTGTGAGCTGTTGGGTGATTACTAAGAACTTGGCCAAAAATAGTTCTGGTAAAAGAGCCTGGTTTTACAAGATTTAGTGATAAGATTGGTCAAGCAAAGCGCTTCCACTAAATGGAATGAACTCAACAAAAATGTAATGAGAAGAATATCAAGTGACTTCCAGATAAAGTTTTTGAAAGGACTGAGAGCATGAAGGGAAAGGGTAATGACTTTCTTTGTCCTCCCTTTTACATCATGGAATGACAAAAGAATTCCTGGTGGTAGGAAAAGTCTATTTAAAACAGATATAAAAAGAATCCAAGCAACATCTTATTAAGCCTCAGTGATAATTTGCTATGTTTGTTTGTATGTAAACATACAAAAATATGATAAAATTATGCAAAAACCAATCCTACTACTTTTAGAAAACTGTCTTGTATGTTACTCAATGCATTGGTAATTTGAAGAAGACACACAACTGAAAGCAAGAGTAAATCACATTTTAGGGTGCTTTAAGAGAAAAAAATCAGAGCTTCATTGTTATTTCAAAATAACTTCTTGGTTTATGTATTTTAAATGTAAAAAAATAGGAGAAAAAAGTAAAAAACTTCAGCTTTTATATTTTTAGTTTAATTTTCAGGGTTTTTCTCAGTCTGTAATTTTCTCCTGCCATTTCAGCAACATCTATTTCTTATCAAAAAATAATAATAAAAATTGCCTGTTAGTCAGGTGTGTTTTAATTTATTTTCTCTTTGTATGAAAGGACAGGGATCTCTGTTCCTTCATATTTAATTCTTTGGTATCCTGTTACAAAATTGCTTTGTGCCAAACAATTACAAGATTTCTGTTATCTGAAGAAGAATAAATGAAAATCAGAAGCATTACTTTAGTGATCATTAAAGATCACCAACTCTGTGCAATCCAGTTGGAGACATAATGCCCACTGGAAGAAAGCTTGCTTTCCAAAGAGTAGATCTGAGGGCTCAGTTGAATGCATGCTGCTGGGATTCATTTCTGAAACAGAAACATATTTCCTAAACATCTCCTTGCAAAGTGAATGTGTGGGGAAGGCAGAGCTTGTGTGTAATATTGTATCATTTTCCTTTGGATGCCAGTATTTGGAGATTCTTGTCTGGGCTTCCTGCAGGAATTTTTGATGCATAAAATGCACTGGATCTGAAAATCACTCAAAACTTTGCTTGCTGCGCTGTGCTCCACAGGCAGCCCTGTAGCTCAGCATGGCTGCAGTGGTTCCACTGACTGCAGGGGAGGGGTTTTGAAGGGTACCCTTTTTCAGTTACCACTTTGGTTTGCAAAGGTTCGGTTACACTGATGGGGATGGCATCTGGGCCTGAAATATGCTTCACCAGTAAAGCATCGCACCTGAAAATCTTGCATGTCTGCAGTTGCTAGGAAATCAAATCATGAATCTTTAAGCAAAGCACAGCTTTGAGGCAGGCAGAGACTAAATATTACAAATAGTTAGAGCAATCTGTTGCTTCTTGAGTGCTTGTCCCAGTCCACTTCACAGGTAAGTATGCATTTACATCAGTTGGGAGATTTTAGGAGCAATACCTACTCGGTCAGTCCACATGCTCTGCATTTCCTCCCAGCCTAATTGGTTAAGTGGTGCTGTGAGACCACTTGTAACTCATCCTTCTCCTTATTAGTGGTTTAAGATGCAGCCTTGTTATCTGTGCCCACTGTAGCTTGTTCTGTCTGTATATTTTATATCGCTAGCATTTAATTTAATCTCAAAGATAGTGATTTCGGGAACTGGGGAAAAACTTTTGCAGTGTGCATCTGACAACCAAATGTCTTCATCTTTTCCAGATTTGCATTTAGTAGGCACAACTGTCTTTTACTATCACAGTTTTATAATCCAGTTGCAATCTCAGTTAGTTTACTAGTATCTGACCATCTCTGCTGTGAGATGTCTTACTGGATCCTCTATCTTTGCAGTCAGAGTTTTCACCACTTCTAAGAGTTCTTCTCCTTAAAGGCCACTGGTGGTATGGGGTAAATAAGAATCCTGTCTGACTCTGCCCACATTGTATTTCACTGTAACCAGTTCTTGGACAAAGTGGTATGCCCAAATAAGTATGGGACTTTCATCTTAATTGTAAAAGTTACTGACTTTTTTTCCCAGAAGCGTGCTAGTTAGTAGCAAACTGCTCTGTTCTGTAGATGTTTTCAAAGCCTTTTAGGGAATTATTTTATATTACCAGGGATTTTTGTTGTAGTTGTGGCATGATGCAATTGCTATGCAAAGACTCCCCTAGCAGTATTTGACTCTATATAGTTATTGTCAAAGTCCACCTAAGTAGAATGATTTTGTCAGGAGGACCTTTCTGACAGAGATTCCTGTACATGATACCTGTAGGACAGTGGCACAGTTGCATAATTGAGTTTTAGATATATTGTGTGCCTTCTCATAATGGCTTTTCTTTCCCTGCCACTTGGGATTAAAGTGCTGTGATATCTTTATGTCTACAGTTGAAAAGGGGCAGGAGTAGAAGGTCTTGCCTGCAGTAGAAAAGGAAGTCAAGAAGATTTTGGCCCTACCCTGCCATCAGTAGATAGAGTAGGTAGACTGCAAGTATGGAATAAATGGAACCTGATGGCAAAGTATCTAGTTTGAGAGAGCCTCAGCTTCCAGAGTGGAATGGACATGGGGTAACAAATCTGAAAGAGACAAGCTAATAAATGGCAAAGTAGTGTCTGTCTTTTATACGTGCATATTAATGCTCATGTGATGAACACACCATCATATTTTATTTTTAATAGCAATAACTTCTTCAAAAGAAAATTGACTGTTTTCTTCAGCACTCTCTTTGTTTCCCTTTAGTGGGAAGGAATAAGACTGGTTTTGAATTCTAATGTCAGCTGAAAGTCCTATGGGAATCTTGATTATTTGATTTTTGTGTTTTGCAGAAACAAAGGAGGAAAACATGTTGTTTTCTACCCTACACTGAAGGTAGGTGCCATTTTTCCAGGTCAGAGACCTGTAAGAGGAAAGAGATGTTTGCTTGACTTGTTGCATTATTGAGACTCTTCAGAAAATGTTGAACTGGGTTTAGGCTTTTGTGAAAGCAGTTTACCCTGATGGAGTTGTTATGATTCAAAGCTTCAACTGCTTGTACAAGAGAATTGGGGGTTTAGAATCTTTGAAGATTAACCATCTCTAGAGATAAGACTCACCAGGGCAAACCAGTACTCTGAGAGGATCTGTTCAAGTGCTAACAGACATGCTGATTGCCAGACAAGAGACCAAAGAAATTTTGCTTCTGATCATGTTGGCTGGAAGCTTGGGGAGCTTTTGCCTTCCTCTGTAATGAGGTCCTGATTCTCCCTGTCAGGCTGCATCACCCTATTTTCTTCAGTTCTGTTTCCCTGGAACATATTTTAGTGTTTTGAAAACTTAAGCATTTTGTCCTTTGGCAGGACAAAGAATTTCTGTCTACACAATAGCAGGCAATATACCAGAGGACAGAATAAAATGGGTACTTGCAGCCTTAGTTTCTAGAAAGCTTTCTTTATATTTTCTCAAATTAAGCTAAAGGCAGTATGTTAAGCCTCTGCTGGCTTTTAAAAATATTGGAAGGGAATTGCATCTGTATTGAAAGTATATCATGTTTATAGACAACAGGGCATTTTGTATGGTTAGCCCCGGCTCTGTTTTTCTGAACAGAATTGTTATCTTAAACTCCATTAATGTAAGGATATTTCCTTTCATTAATCTAATATTGGTGAAAGTACTAGCACATATGGGATATTAATTACCACATCTTACCATGTGCTTGCTAGTAGTACCTTTCTTAGAATGTTAGAAAGTTTCATTGAAAACCTATCAGAGAAAAGACCAGTTGTGCTGCATGTTATTATGCTACATTCTTTTTGGCCTTGTGGAAGGATTTCACCCTTCTGTTTTTCAGTGCTAACCAGATTAAAAGCACTCATTCCCGTACATTTCTTTCATTAGTTCTTTTCTAATAGAATCTCAGCTGTGGTGTTTGGTGAATTCATGGAAACAGGGTTTCTTTCCAATTTCAACAAGCTAGTAATGAAATACTTTTGAGACTTGTACGCCAGGGCAAATCAGAGTTGTTCACATAATGTTCTTCAAGATGGTCGAGAAGCACTTAATTTTATTACCCCATGACATATGTGTTTCTTCCCCTTTTTAATGTTATATTCACTGGCAGGTTGCTCAAAATTGATCTGTTTATGATTCGTTAAAAGCACTCATGAGTGCCAGGCCTAGTGGATGCTTTGATACTTTGTGGTGTTTTCTGCAGAAATGAGTTTTAAACACATCCCCCCTGTGAACAGGTTAAACATTGCAGTGCTGCACTTCAAAGTAAGAAAACATGAAACTGAAAGATTGAAAAACAATTATTTTTATTGTCTGAATTAAAGAAGCTCGGAGCATGAATTGTGGCATTGCTTCCCTTGTAAACCAAATGCAAAATTAACTCTAAATCAATGACTGGAGCTCAAATAAGGATACTTCTAAATATTAATCACTCAAAATCTCTTTCAAATAGAATTGTGATAATGAAAATCGTGACTCTGTTCTAGGAGATGGCAAGGGTAGCTAAGAAATCTTCATGGTATTTGACAAGTTGTTCTAATTGTCTTCAGTGATAAAGCTTTATTTTACCCCTGAGACATTTCTGGAAAGACTTAGAATGTCTGTACATTGTGAAATGATAGCCTAAATTAGAGTAGTCCTTTGCATAGTTCATAAATCTGATTTATTTCTGTGGCATTTTGTCTATTTAGCTGGTTATCTTTTATTAGGTCATTGAATTAACTACTGCAATTAACTGTCTCTTACTGAATGATTGCTTGCTAACAAGAGAGTATTTGAAATACAGACTAAATTTTTCAGTATCTGGTTCACGGATAGATGTTTTTAAGAAGTCTGATAGTAGGATAAAGAGATGGCAGAATGGAGTGTCCAATATCTCTGACTAAAAGGTAATTGCTTTATGTGTCTTTGTTGTAGTCCATCCAGTTGCGCTTAGATCTCGCAAAAGAATTGGGTACTGGAATATCCATCTGGGAACTAGGACAAGGCCTGGATTATTTTTATGACCTGCTTTAAAATATGAGATGGTCCGGGAACGACTTTATTTGCTTCACTGAGACTCTACCTTCAATTAATTTGGGTATCCTGGAGAGGTGATTTTTACAATTTTTGTAATTTATATTATATCTGTATTAAAGTTGCATTTTTTTCCCAATAAAGAACCTTCTCTGATTTGTCATACAGGCATGATTGTTGGTGTCTGATAAAATTCAGAGGAAAAAAAAACAAAACCCATAAATTTCTTTTAAAGCTCCTGAATTCAGACTCGTTGAAAATAGACCAACATAGCTGGGATGCTGTTAGATGTCAAAATATTTTCTGAAATGTTTTCTACAAGAAATAAAATGGATGTGTTGATGCCATCTGATCAAAGTTTAAGACAAAGACCTCTCAAACAGTTGCTGATCATAACCAAAGAGAATAAATAAATCCATCAGATGATGTCCAGCACATTTAATATCTACTGGACCCTCTGCATCTTGCTGTCTTCTGATAAGGTAAGTCAATATAAAATGTCCAGGGAGAGACCAGTAAGCTATGTCTCCCTAAAGATGGTAGAAAATCAAGCGATGATAAGCTATATTGTTAGCTCTGTGGGTTTTTTTTTTCACGTTAATACATTCCTTACACAGTTCAAAGTCACAGTATTGAGACTTGATTCTAAATCAGTTTTCACAGAATCATAGAATCATTTAGGTGGGAAGAGACCCTTGGGATCATCAAGTCCAACCATCATCATCTTGTTTTGTTACAAGAGATGCTCTGCTTAGTGTCCCTGTTTACAGTATTTAGCAGTTGCTCATGAAACATTAGTGGTTAGTTTGTAGGTACTGTAACATTGGCACCAAAGACTATAATGGAAACGAGAAGTGTGTATGTAATGCTGGATGACATGGATCGCCACGGAGCAGCTCTGACCACATCTTGACTTAAGAATGTGCTGTGAATGCGATCAGCATCTTTGTGCATAAAGCTGTCATTCTTCAGCTGGTGCTTTCTTCTCCATAACACAGAATTTTTATGAATCCAAAAGCTGTAAAAACTCATCAGTTTAAAAACAGAGCCAAAAATCTGCTCCTGAAATTCTGCCCCTGCTTTCTGTTTTACAGTTTTGTGTTTGTAGAAGTACACAGGCCTCGAGGCAGTTTCTTCTAAGGAACTAAGTGGTGCTGGGAATTTGATGAGGGTGTCATTGGTCACCAGCAGAGGCTCAGGCAATAGCTCTGTACTCCCACTGGTCTTCCTCTTGCCACTTACAGTTGTCAGAAAGATAACTGCACTCCTCTGTTTGCATCCATCCTTCCCAATAATTAACCTCAGTGGGGAATTTATCTGCTCCTGCTGGTTTCAGCAGAATAAATCCCACTGTAATCCTCCATTGATTAAAGAACTATTGATCTTTACCTCTCTGATTTAGTTCTGGCATCTCTCAACTTCTCACACTGGAAGTATCCAGCAGAGTTTACTAATCAGGCTTCTTTCTTCCATACCATTATTAGTAAGATAATTTGCTACGTGAATCCTTGTGTTCAATTAACTTGAACTTTCTAGTTCATTCAAAAGCAAATTAAAGTCACTCTGGCAATGGTATCTGGAATAGCATGAGCATTAAATTCTATTACACTGTTTTTTCTACTTTCAGTGGCACTACTGAACCAGAATGTCTCAGAAAAAAATAGTTTGTAAGAAAGAGTGAGAGGGTGGTGAGACACTGGAACATGTTGCCCAGGGGTTGTGGATGCCCCATCCCTGGAAATGTTTGAGAACAGGCTAGATGGGGCTTTGAGCAACCTGGCCTAGTTGGGAGGTACCACTGGCCACAGCAGGAAGGTTGGAACTAGATGATTTTTAGGGTTCTTTCTGACCAAAACCATTCTATGAAGTGGAAGGGGTTGTGAGCTGAAATGTCATCCATTTTTATATTAAGCTAGTTTATTTATATTAGGTAGTTTTCAAAACTGGGTGAGAGAAGGAAAAGAATATTTCATTTTAAGTTGTTGTTTCCTCTCTGGAAAAGATACATGTCATTTATCACATTTTTCATGTTTGTTTTTTTTTTAATTTCTCTGATGATTCTCTATGAAGTTCAAGATTCCTCTTTGAGTCTGTGAGTACAGCTGTTAGAAAGAAATGGTTTCCATCCTTAGAGATAGAATGAATACCTCTGTGTGTCAAAAAAATCAAAATAACCCTTGCTGTATGAAGAAAAATAAATACCAGATGAGAACTACATTGTGATTTTGAGTCATCTGTGGCTTGAGGCCAAGGACATTTCCTTTTGTCTCTAAAGGCAGAACATGTTTGTTGCTTTTGAAATAATATTCCAAAAGAAATAAAGTTGGCATAATTCTGTATTATTAAATTCTCTGACAAAAAAAAATAAAGTGAGCACCAAGAGGCGTGTGAGTTCCAGAATGAATGAAGATGAACTTCTGATGGATTGGTGTTGTGTATGCTTAATTTTTCAGTGTGTGGGAATGTCAGGTTGTCTTTTACTGGGTATCAGAAGATCCACACATCAGTGTACCATCATCAAACCACTGTGAAAACAGATTTCTTTTGAAATTTGCACCTCACTGCATGTATGAAAAGACGACACAGGAGAGAGATGCTGGTATGAACGTGGTTTCTGCTCTGTTTTTATGACTTTCAGGCAAGTGGTGAAAACTGAGTAAAGAGCAGAAGGTGGGTGGGAGTGCTGGAGTGGCACTACTGTAAGGACCATGGCAGGTGACTTTCATCCCGTCTTTTCAAAGAGAACAGAAAGCACTGTTTTACAATGCGAAGAAGCATTTTTGAGAGAGGAGAGTGGAGGGGAGAAGAGGAAGTAAGAGGAAGAGGAAGAAAGAGAAAGAGGAAGTGGAAGAGGAAGAGGAAGTTTGTTCTTCCGTGGAAGCAAGTACTTCTTAAATGAGGAATTTGCAAGGCAAGGCCAAAGATGGTGGACGAGAGGATGACTGGGGAGAAATATCCAGTGTTCCTATTCAAACAGCTTACCCTGGTATAGCAAGAGGCAAAATAGAAATGTTTATTTCAGCAGATTATTTCTTCATTCAGTTTTCTAAGATACATTTAAGAAAATAATAATGCTGTGCTCTATAATCTAGTTCTAGTTTCNGCACCTCACTGCATGTATGAAAAGACGACACAGGAGAGAGATGCTGGTATGAACGTGGTTTCTGCTCTGTTTTTATGACTTTCAGGCAAGTGGTGAAAACTGAGTAAAGAGCAGAAGGTGGGTGGGAGTGCTGGAGTGGCACTACTGTAAGGACCATGGCAGGTGACTTTCATCCCGTCTTTTCAAAGAGAACAGAAAGCACTGTTTTACAATGCGAAGAAGCATTTTTGAGAGAGGAGAGTGGAGGGGAGAAGAGGAAGTAAGAGGAAGAGGAAGAAAGAGAAAGAGGAAGTGGAAGAGGAAGAGGAAGTTTGTTCTTCCGTGGAAGCAAGTACTTCTTAAATGAGGAATTTGCAAGGCAAGGCCAAAGATGGTGGACGAGAGGATGACTGGGGAGAAATATCCAGTGTTCCTATTCAAACAGCTTACCCTGGTATAGCAAGAGGCAAAATAGAAATGTTTATTTCAGCAGATTATTTCTTCATTCAGTTTTCTAAGATACATTTAAGAAAATAATAATGCTGTGCTCTATAATCTAGTTCTAGTTTCAATAAAATATTCTGTATATTAGGGTAAGATCTCACATCCCATGACTGTAATGCTATCTTTTAGCCACCTGATGCCAAACGGTGCTTTCTTCCAACTGACCTTTACTCTTGTTTTTTCCTCTTGTTGTTTTACTTTTTGGGGTTAGATTCATGCAGGGTTAGGAGAAATAAATTTTTCTGAACAATTGTTATTGCATTCACTGAGAAAAAGAAACAGCTGATTCTGTTGCAGCTGGCCTTCAATATGAAGTTAGTATTGATATTGTCTATTATCATCCCACACATCGTTTTAATAGTTAACAAGGGGAAGTTTATATCTGTATACAGCTAAGTATCTTATCGAGACAGAAAAGAGGGCTTATCTGACAACTTGCAGGATGGTGTGGACCATACTCCTGGGATAACAGCACTGCGTCTTATCTCAGCAAACGTGTCTCTTGTGGTAAGTGTATCTGTCATGAAATCTGGAGCTGCCATACGGTCCATAAGCAGAAGTTTTAACACAGAATTGTGGCAAATAAATTGTTTAGCTCGTCTCATTGTGATACGCTACTTCTTCAAAGAAAATTGCTTTGGTACCTTGTTCTAAAGTTCCTTTTTGTTATCATATGTAGATGTCAAACTCCAGAATTAACTGTAGCTTCCGAGTAACAAAGTTGGGAGTGAAAGAGGAGAGGTAAGGTAGACTTAAGGGTGACAATAGGAAAACAGTTTTTTAGCCACTTTTAGTTATAAAGAATTGTTGAGAAAGTTACAACAATTTAGTGTTGTTCTGGGCTTGGATGAAAATATAAAATACCTGTTCTGTTTCTACTATGAGCTACTAGTAGGGATTATTTTTAAGTGGGGTGTTTTGTACATACTTCTGCAGAGACTGCAAAGTTAATTGATGTTCATAGGAACTGTAATTACAGTCTCTCCCAAATTTGGGACATGTCTTTCGAAGTTTACTATTTTGATTAATATACAGTGCAGCTGTTTGACTTCAGCTAAACAAATAACAGCACAAAGCAGATGGATTCTACCTCTGCAGCTTATATGTGGCTATTTCAGGAAAATCCCATTCCCTCAGTGATCTCTTTTTTTTATGTAGCAATGGCAAATTGACTAAGCCTGAATTGGCAATCACTTTGATAGTCATGCTGGGGAAAAAGACATCTTCTCTTTAGAAAAAAAAATATTGTTAAAATGAAAAATAACTGCAATAGAATTTGTTTAACGCTGCTTCAAAAGTTTGCAAAATTCAAAAAGTTGCAAAAATAAGTAACATCACTTATCTTGTTAGCATTTCAGATTAAAAGCTGAAATATGCCTTTAAATGTGTTCTTTTGGGACAAGAACATTATAACAAAATTATATTTAAAAAAAAAAGTGTAGATGAATGGAATCTAAAACTTGAAATTGAAAGCAATTAGTAATGCTATATTCCTACTTATATCAGTTGCCTTTTCTGGATATATTTTAATGGTTATTTGGTTTCAATGTTATTTTAGAAAAAAATACTGTAGTAAAACCTGTATGATAATTTCATAGAAATGAAGAAGTGTTTCTTGCAAGCTCTTAATGAAATAAGATCTTATTCTGACTTGCAATGCATTAGAACTAATTCTCCGCTTAGCTGCTGAGAGCAAAGCAGAGGGACTTTTTTGAGTTGCCTTCATGTGGCACATTGAGTATCATATTTTGATCCATCCATTGTGTGGTGTTTAAAGTTAGCAATTGTTTGGTGCTGAAAACATAGAGTAAACTAGGGAAAACTGCCTCTGTGTATGAATTCTCAGCTGGCTGCCCCAGTGAGAGTATAATAATCTACTCCCGGTGGGAGTAGCATAATAACAGGGCATTACCTTGCCCATCTCTTTGTTTCAAGAAGTGTAATGAAGCTCATGTGAAAATGTTAAGTGTAGATAAGCAGCATATTGACTGTCTAGAGATTTTCTGACTCCTAATTTCATTTACTAGAAGCCATAACAGACATACACATGGTGGTAGAAGAGCACAGACCCTCCAATTCCTAGATTGCATACCATGTTGGTTTTGCATAAGCAACTGTCTGTAAGGCTTGCAAGATTCTTCCATTTTTTTGGCAAATCCAGGTAGAGTTTCTTGTAGCAGGGCAAGCTAATGGGCCAGCCCTGTCATCTTTTGCTGTGAAGTTACTGCTGTGTGTACGTCTGCAGCAGGGCCTGCCTGAGTAAATCACCTTGCCTTTCTCAAAGGTCAGTGTGCACAGAAAAGAAGTCAGAAGATGACAGTGCTTCACTGTTTCCTCCAGTATGTAAATTCTGTACACTGCGGTTACCTCTGCTGCTCACCCTGCTCAAGAAGGTAAGACTTCAATTGTTTTTTCCTTTTTTTCTTGCATACGTTTGTGAAGGTTAAAGCAGCTCAAAAAAACCCTTACAGACATCATCCGTTTTCACTAAGCATTACTTTTTCCTTCTATTCTTCCTTATGATCAGCATTTAGGAGTGGTCTAGCTAGGCATTTGATCTATTTCTGTGAGTTGTTTTCCAGTGTGCCAGTGGAGAGCATATACTCTACAATATGTTCTCTTTGCTTGCAGTTGTGGAGAATGTGACTAAAAATAACTAGCAGGCAGTTACTGCCCAGTGTTAGAAACTAGGACTGTGTGTTTCCATTTTTGCCTAGTCTGTAATGTTTCTACTCCGATTTTTCGAGTTAACTTATCTGTGGCAGAAAGTTAAGTTGCCGTAGATTATATCACTCTTATTACAGTTTTTGCAACCTTTTTGTGTTTCCTTTTCTCCTCTTGGGGGCTGAACAAAACAAATGCTGTGGACAGACATGCTGCTATGAGTAGATGAAGGCCCAGCAGTAGCAGCGGCAGCATTCTTGTGCTGTGGGAGTTAGGGACAAGATGTCTGGGAGTGTTTTGTGACCACACAGAGAGAAGGAGAGAACAGTTTATATAATTTGCAAAGCTGGGTCCTTAATCCATAAGGTTACTGAAATGGTGTTGTGGGAGGGTGGAAAAGCTCAGTTACGTCTGGCCTGATTTACCCCTTGTTTATAAGTGCTGTTTCAGTTGCTGTGATGGGAGCTTTCTTGTAAAACAGGTGGTCATGTTATTTTTGCTCTGCTGTTTTATGTTCTTATATGGAAACCTCTGTGCCTCTCTTATTTTCCTCCAGTTAAAACAGCTGATAAATCTGGTTAAGTGAAAGCTGAGGTGCATTTGTTTTGCACTAGAGCTGCAGCTACTGATGGAGGTGTTTGGAATAATTATTGCAGGTAGACAAATAGTTTCTTCATAAATGGCAAACACCCCTCTTTGCAAATATATTCTTTCGTGTGTTGTGACCATAGATACAACTTAAAATCAGTTTGGGGTTTGGGGTTTTTTTGGGGGGTTTGTTTGTTGTTTGTTTTGTTTTGTTGTGGTTTTTGAGTCCAAGTAGCTTGTCAGTAGCATTAGCTGGAATTAACATTAGAAAGTGGTTTATTCCATGATGCCTTTAGAATCACAGCACAAATGGTTGTCTGCTCTATCATGGTTGTATGCTCTGCCTTTGCATGCAGGTTCTGCTTTTTAACACAGGACATTCTATCAAAATCAAATTGCTTTTGTTGTTAGCTTGGTATTGTTTTTAGATGGACTTTCTGTGTCAAACTGTGGGCCAGGATTTTAAATTCCATCTAACTCCTTTTTTCATTCCCATCAACCCTGAAATTGTGGTTGATGCGAGGATGCGATTCAACACAGGAGACTGGCTGAGCTCATGTCTTGAAAGAACTGTTTAGAAGTTTATTGAGTATTTTAAAGCACTGAGGGTTAAATTATTCCTTTAGTATTTGCTTTAGGATTTGGGATTACTGCCTTTGATACAAGCAGGAATGGACAGCCAGATTTTTCAGTTCTTTTAATAAGAGTTTTAAAGGTATGACAGGGAGAATATTCATCGTCTCCAGAATGAAGACTTTCCTGTTCTCTCTAACAGAGTTCTTAACAGGTTCTTAAACCTTTGGCACATTGAGGTCTTGGTTCTGTGTTCAGAACCTCTCCTTGACAGTTGCAATTGAGCTTATCTGCCTGTGTCTCTTATGGTGGTGGCCAGAGCAGGAAGGGGAAACAGTTCATGGCTGCCTGGGGGAGATGAGGTGGAGGGAATGGGGCAAAGGAATGCCTTTCAGAAAAAAAAGCCATCTTTTTCTCATTTTTTCTCCCTTGTAGGATCAGCAGAGAGCTAGACTTAGCAAAACAAACCAAAAACCCCTGTGTTCCCCAGATATTCCCTGCATATTTTTGAGCCTTGTCTGTCTTGGAGCCAAGGAATATGGAATATTTAGGCAGAGTCAATGCTGTATCCTTGGCACATATATGTGTAAAAGCTAAGGTTACTGTTCTGATGGCTCCTTCCAGTGCTTTTCAGCAGAGAATTAAGTTATGGAATGGATTTTGCAGATGACAACATGAATATTGTAAATAGTCTTCGCTTTCCCAGGTACACATATTGGCGTATAATTTGAATTTCAAGTGTGGGCAGTATTAAACTCATTCATCAGTTATATGAGAGGCCTTTTCCCTATCCCGCAGGAGCCCCTGGTTGTTAGGGATAACAACTGCACTAAAAAACCAGGTAGGCTTCCCAGAGTAAAGAGGACAGTGTTCCAAAGAGCACACTGCCTTAAACAGACCTGGCAGACAAAGGATGAAGGGGAAACAAAAGAGAAAATTACATTTTTCAATGTCGGGTAGCAAGTCTGTCACAAAGTCTAATGGGAGCCAAACTTTCTGACTCTTCCTCCCATCACCTGCTGGCTAGACCCTGCTACTGAGTCATCAGAAACCAGAGAGCAACGCAGGGTCCCTTCCTCACTAACACTATGAGAGTCTTCTCAAAATCATACGCTGCAGGACAATCTGATGACAACGAGTTGGAGTCATGCACATGCTGAAGTGAACAGGGCCTGCTGACGTTCTGGGCCCCTCCCCTCTCCACCACACATTCAGGATAAATGGTTTTGCTTGTAGATATGAACACAAGTAACTCTACAAAGGAGAAATGGAAATAGTAACTTGCACAGCATGTGATCAGGTGGAGGAATTCACTACTGCAATAAGTCAAAAAGCTACAGACAGTAGCTGGACCTTTAAGATGCATGAATGCATTCTTAGGCATGAAATCACTGATTATACACTTTAAAGGGAGAATAATGGTGCTGTAGTCCTTCTGCCATTAGCTAAATTATTACTTCCGTGAGTCACCTTCTCTCCACATCAACCCCCCTGATATTTGGACATTTTTTCCAACACCTTGGTGCTTTTGGCATTTCCTGCATGTCGCCTGGATAAGCTGGAACAACAGACAAAAAAGAGAGAAGAGTCTGTAGTTTGCATGGTTAAGCTTGTGCTTTTTAATCTTTCATGCATACATGCTTCTCCTTTGACAGTGCCTCTGTGTTTGGGTGATGTCTGAGTCAAATTGCTCCTCAACTTCCAATTCCAAGCCATTTTCTTCATAAACGAAAACACTTATTTTGCTGGTGTTTCAGGCACCATTCCCACTTAAAGATTCCTCAGGCCCCACTTTGCCACTCACTTGCATGTCTGGGAGCCCATTTGTTTTCTAGGATTTTTGTTGTTTATAATTAAAACAGAATTTAGCAGTGCAGCTGCAGTTTGATTGCTGCTCTTTTAATGAATCTCAAACAAAAACATAATCCTGCTTCATCTCCTGCAGTTGTGTTGACTCAGTGAGAATGGGAGGAATCAAAAGAAGTAATAATGCTTTTCCTCCATCCTGCAGAAAATGTAAAACCATTATTTTGGAGGATGGTGGTTCTGAAAGATGAAAAGAACACTTCTGAGAATGGAGTTATGCTGTAAAGTTGTATAGCTCAGCCAGTTTTTATGGATAATGCTACTTTTGTAATAGTACCCTTTCACTTTTTAAGGTATTTCCACTGGCAGCATCAAATAACTCACTTGAGCTTTTTCTGGAAGTAAATGGTTGCATCTGAAAGAATGTTCTTTTAATTTCAGAGCAAACCCAAAGTAATGAAAGCTTTCCTTAGTGAGAAGCATTCTGCAGTGCAGGTGTCAGGCACTTAAATTTGGGCAGTTTCTTCATGATGATGGGGAGATGTCACCCAGATCAACTGCAGATGCTACCAAATTGGGAGGGTGACAGCATGACTCACTGCACATGGAAATGCTTTTGAATTTGTGATAGCATTGGAGTGGTCTGGAAACAGAGCACAGAAAGTGAGCAGCACCTGGTAAGCCCTCTGAGTTCTCTGATGGCATCTCTTCACCCAGTGCCTTTCTTTCACTGCAAAGCTTTTCTTTCTGTGAAACTTGTGATCCTCAGCTGAAAGGCAGGATTTTATAAGTAACTCCTCGAATGTGCATCACCCTGACAAAGGATGTTTGGTTTAGGTTCAAAATTATCTGTGTCCTGACAAATGTCACATCCTCTTGCCATACTATTGGAACAGAATAGTTCCAGCTGGAAGAGACCTACAATGATCACCCAGTCCAACTGCTGTTGAAAACGTGCGTCGTAAGTTATTTACGAGAGTGAAGCTGAGCTTAATTATTTGCACAAAATTAAAGATTCCTACAGTTCTGTCTTGAATGTCCTTTAACAGTACTCCAGTTTTGAGCCTCCCTCACAGCCTGCATCCCATATATAGCTTGTCTCAAAAATGTATATTAGGTGCTAATAGATGTGTCTGCAGGATCTTGATGTGAGGGCTGGTAATGCTTTGGAGAATAAATCCTTTTTACTTCCAGTACTTGGAACTGGTTGGTAAAATGTGCATTCATAATAATAGGTGTTCACCACTTGATTTGAACTATTCTAGCTCATTTCTGTCAATGTCAAATTAAACTTTCAGCATTAAGAAGGATAAGGAAAGATATTAAATTACGGTGAGATATGTCTGCCAAGCCTTATAGAAGGGCATTTAGAATTTATAGAAGGCAAACTTGGTTTACTTATCAAGACAGGAGATTATAAAAGAATTTATTTAGAAAAAAAGCTGAAACTGTTATTTAAAGTCTCATGGATTGTTCTGCACGTTATCAAAAATAAGACTTCCTGTGCTTATGTAAGTAACGCTATTTTTCTTTAAACTGTTCTGCACCTCAAGAGTTTTGTCCATTGAAATGATTCTGTGTTTTGGTTTGTTAGCTCATAAAATCATATAGAATCATAGAGTGGTTAGAGTTGGAAGGGACCTTGAAGATCATCTACTTCCATGGGCAGGAACACCTTCCAGTAGACCAGGTTGCTCAGAGCCCCATCTAACCTGGCCTTGAATTTGTAGCATGTATAGTGAGTATTTCCAAAGACTGCTCTTATAAATAAGTGTTCAAGTACAGAATAAAGCATGAAGTAACTAAGATAGTGCACACACAAAAATAACTGCTAAGTGAAAGATCATTTTACAGAATTTGAATATTTATTTGTTTTAAACTAGTCACTTTGCAGACCTTACCATTTCCCTGGTATGGTCACGCGGGCCACTAGCAGAAGGACAAAGACTCATAGAGTTCTGGGTAAACATAGAAATCCCATTCCTCCATGCTTTTGTGGAGATCCATGCTTTTCAGTAATCCAGGAGAGTTTTAGAAATACACATCTGAGGCACTGACGTTCTTACAGGTAAAAAGCTTGTGGAGGCAGGGCTGGGGGGGAAGTACCAGGAGTGTATCACTGAACAGAGTTTTGCATCTACAGGAGTTAATACATGGGCTGAGTATGTGTGAATGATAGCACACGCTTTGGCTGTTGTAATCCTCTATTAATAAAGGGATTGACTTGCAGTACAAAACGAATTACATAATTCTGCATTCTGGATTATCCTTTCCAAGGGTTCTGAAGCCTTATGTGTTTTATAGCCCTTGATACCTCCTTACTTTATTGTAGTACCTGCAGAACTTGTTTTTATAAAATGTTAATCGTGGTCCTCAAACATAAATAATGAAGTACTTTGTTCCCTACTGATGGGCATGTACGTGACATGGGTCAGGGGAACACAAGGCCTCAGCTAACCCTCTAGCCAAATGTATCCAAAAAGTAACTTTGCATTTTGAGATCTGACAACATGATGGATATTTTTAGTGAATCTATTGGTTTTGCAACCACTTTATTGGGTCCACATATAAATAGTGTAATGCGAATGGTAGTGCCCACATGCTACCTCGTCAGACTGATGTCCCCTAGCACCAAGCAGAGCAGCATCTCCACCAACCTGTGCTAAGGTCCTTGATGTATGCATTCTGGAAGAACCTTGGGCTGCTGCTTGGTATTTTGCTTCATTGTGTTTTACCTGAGCACTAAATTCAGTATTCCAGTTTTGTTCCATCTCTAGGATAGAGTGTCTGCTACACAGGCTCTAAGCTCATTATTTCTGTTATTTTTTTGGCAACATCCAAGTCTTGCCTCTGTGGCTCTAATATCTGTCTGACTGTTGTTCAAGATCTGATCCTGTCTAGAGTCTAAATAGGAAATTTCAGGTTTGTAGAGAAGCTGCTGACCCTCTGATTGCTGGCAGAAGGGTTTCAGCCTGCCAACCTACAGGGGAATAGGGATCCTGTGCAGAGAAGAGTGGATCTGGCTGCAGTAGAAAAATTGGGTTGTGGGGAAGGGCACAGAGAAAGAAGATGAAAGAATTATCTACTCTGGGAATGTGCTAGTTCCTCAGAGAGTGTAGTAAGCCACAAGCCCCATGAGCTCACAGGGCTGCCTCAGGGGGCAGCAGGACTGCTTGCACTACAGATCTCTGCATTCAATCAAAGAGGCAAGTGGGGTTTCCGCACCCTTGTGGGTTCTCCCCGGCCCCTTTCCACAGCAGAAGTCCCAAACAGGACCCACATTTGCTGCTGTTTTCCTGGTGACTTAACTGTCTTACTGTTGGCCAGTAGACTGGCTCAACAGTATGAAAAATGAAAAATCTCAGCTAAAAGCCTTCCTGATTTGCCCCACGTGGCCTTGTGATTTGAAGCGAACCAGCTGAAATGCAAGAGGAAAGCAATCCATTTGACTAGATGCCCTCCTTCCCTGAATGGCAGAAAATTATTGTTTTCAGAAAATCTTGAATACATATCCTGTTGATGGATTTTAGTTAGCCTAATATATAAGCAAAAGCTGTATTAGCTGGATGCTTTTAAAAATAATATAATGGGAAGTAGCAGAGATCAAATATCAGACATGCTGCTGATCCTGCTATCTGTAGCCAGCTGTCACTTTACCTGTAGTGTTTCCCATCAGCATTATCAGAGTAGTGCAAATCCTGCTGTGAACCTCTTTCTAATTGCCAAGCTGGCATTTCAAGGCAGGAAAAAAGTGAGCTTTTGTCCTTCAGTGCTAAACCCGTGAACCCTGCCTCTAGATGAGTTGGGGAGAATGTGACTGCAGAGACACAAGGGCTGCTTTAAAATAGGTGGATTTATTACACACTTCTGTTAGTGTTGAGACATTTGCCTTTATCTAATACCACCGTGTGTATGTATATATTTTTAGTGGGAAAATGTTTATCTTCTGTGCACCATTTAGGATTTTTCAGTCATACAGAAGTACTTAAGATTAAGACCTTAATATTTAATAAGCTCTCTATTGTTAGAGAGCAAGCGAACCTGCCAATGGGAGATTGGGCTGGCAGCTGAGTGGATTAATGGAAACATAGAGCTGGATTTAAAAGCCCTGAATGATAATCTTTAAGTATGCTTAGGCATTGTAGTTGTGCAGTTTCCCTGGAGAATCATCATATTCTCTGCTTCAAAAATTGCACTGAAGACGTAACTGAAACTGCAGCACAACCTCGCCTGCTGGCAAATCTGCTTCCATTCCTGGGGCTTAAATTCCTTCTGTGTACATCTGTACACACAGAGTGTCATTCAGTAGACCAGTTTTCTTACTATATTGTTACCACAGGACCAATTTTACCCAGACCTAAAAAAGAAGAGTTGCAGAGCTGAGCAGTTTTCCTTACCTGAACAGAGATCTTGCTTAGCCTTTCAAAGAAGCAAATGTTGTGCTTTGGAAATGCTGAAATGAGAGTTATGTTGAGGCTTGTGATACGTGCTCTCAATAAGGCAGCCAGAGAAATTTGACAGACCAGCTCGGCTGGCTGCCTTTTTGGTTGTTTGGGTTTTTTTTTCTTTTCTTTTTTTTTTTCTTTTCAAAAAGCCTGTCTGAAATTCTGTGTGGTTTCTGGTTCCCATAACCCATTTCAGCTGTGCTTCATTCGCTGATAGGGATCTCTGTAGTGCTGCTGCAAAGGTAGTGTGCACACAATGTGATGCATTCTGGGATATCTGCAGACAAATAGAAAGGCTTGAGAATACTGTCATTGTAGGAGATTGCTTTTTCTTATTTATATAAGAATTTACTAGTCTGAAAGGTGTCTGGACTTAGAGTTGCTTTACTTGTGTACACATTGCTGGGGATTATCTCAATTTCAATTTAATTTGCCACTTCATGCTATAAAGCTTTCAGGGAATCGTTAATTTTCAGTGAGAGCTCACTAAATTAAAATGAAAATGAACTAGGCTTGCGTTGTCAGCACTGAGAATGGCAGCGTTGCCCTGAATTTCTCTTTATACTTTGCCAGAGCTGCTTGCACAACTAAGGCACCAGGGCACTGGGATCTTCTGTACTAGATCTGACTGTGCAGCTGAAGACCTTCACGGTCTGTGTAATTGCACTGATGTTAAGAAAGCTTTTTGACTTTAACACTGCGCTCCATGTGACCAACGACACACTGTGTTCTTTTAAAAGTCATGGATCTCAGCAGTTTTCAGCAATGTTTAAATTACATATAAATTCACCCCCACTGCTCTCTGATTGATCTCCTGTGAGGCTGGGAGTACTGAAGGTTGGAAGATATAAGAGAAATCAGTGGCTGTACCCCTTGGAACTATGTTCATCATCTGAGTATTTCAGTCCTTCAGTAGCTCTGTGAACCTCCAGGGGAGTAGCTGGGATTGCAGTCTGAAGAGGACAGGAAAGCAGTCAGAACAGGATGAAAGCAGGATCAAGGAAAAAGAGGTAAACAAAATTGCAATGATCATTTATCTGCATACCTTTGACCTTGTCTATGCTAGATGGGGTTGGTGACTGCCCCCTTCTCCTGGTGGCAGTTGTCAGCTGCAGTTCCTTTGCTGGGAAGTTACCTGTGTGGCTGCCGGGGGTGGCAAGATGGAGACTGTATCCAAGGGATGGATGATTGCTCCTGGCTGCAGTGCCAGTAGGTCATCACAGCTTTTGTCACACAGATCTGAGTCACAGGGTGCTACAGAGGACTGCTTTAGTCCTCCTCTGAGAGTCCTACTGAGAGAACTACCATCTACACAAAACTCATTTTTTCCAAATCTGCTAAATCACAGGGACTACAAGGAATGTTTGTAAAGAGACTTTATACACACTGTAGCCCTGATACAGTTCTGGGAGTTTCTTTCTAGGAGAAGACTGTGTCTGTTGTGAATGAACTGACTGGGCATTTCATGGGATACTGCTCTACTCTTGTGCTTTACAGCAGGAAAAAAAACTTGTGCTCCTGTACCAAGTGTTGTCTGCCCAGGTCTCTTGTCTGTTTCAAATCTTCTCCCATGTTTTTAATCTGTTTTTTTTTTTCATACCTGTCTTTTTTTTTGTTTCCCTTTTCTTCCTCGCTTTTTCTGGTGCAAAAGTCTGGATAAACCGGAGTTCTGTGTCATCCATAGCAAAGATTGCTTGCATTGGAATATTCTAGTTCTGAGAAGAACACATGTATATACATTTTTGAGTGTACATTAACTCTTGATTCCATCAGAAACAAGAGATTGTGATTTGCAGCAAGCCTTTAACTGTGCTAGTTTTTCATGTGTTAATTCGTCTTCCAAATCTGTGAGCACTTAATTCAAAGGACCTATTGATAATGAAGATTGTATCGAGTCAGGGTAACCAGCTGTGGTGCACAGTTAGGAATAAGAAGGTGTTTAATAGGGAAGAACTCTAATGGACAGACTTCACAGGAAGGAGATTTAAAACTTCAATTTTTATTAGCACCAAATATCAAGCAAGTTCCATGACAACAAGCTGTACTTCCAAGCTGGTGAGTTATTTTGTTTAGGGAACGTGAGTTGGTAATTACATGACACATCGATTCAGTCTATGTACTCTCTTGCATTTGCATTTGCAGTAATTCCTTCCGTTGTGCACAGGCCTGAGTTCACAGTTTCTGTTCTTCCCACAAAAGAAGTACTTTCAACCATGAGGTTTTGAGGCATCTCTGTTCCTTAGAGACTGAGTAATGTAACTTAGCTGCTCACAAGGAGAATAGTCAAAGCACCTCTGGCTTCTAGGGGAAATGTTTCTGTTTCTCTGTGTAATGTAGTTGTGTGTCCAGTTGCTGCAGCTGAGCTCATGGTGTGAAGAATTTTTTCCAAGTAGCTTCACTTTAGCTACATGCAGCTTCCCTATTTGACAAATGCCAACATGACTCTGAAATGAAATTAATACAGACACAAAGACAGTGGCCATTGGTGGAGAGGGAGGAAGACTGTGTGGTCTTCTGAGGACTATAAAGAAGCTTTTAGCGACTTTGACTGTCACAAGCAATCTGAATAGGTTCACAGAGAGGAGGGCTTCCAAGAAAGCCCTAGAAGCAGCACCATGGTGAAGTGCTCTTCTCCTCAAGTGTTTGCAAATGCTTCATCCTAATCGAGTCTGTAAACAGCTTTAACTGCCCTGGGGGGAGGACTCAATATGTGGAGAAATGAGGGAACTGAGAATTGCCTGGTTGGTTGGTTTGGGTTTTTTGGTAGAAGTTGTCTTGCACAATCAGTCTGCCACGGTACAAAATGCGGGGATGCACACGAGTATTTCAAAAGAACCGCAATGGCAACATTTCTAGGCTGAAGCATTGGGTTGGGTTTTTTTTTAGCTCAATATTCTGGGTGCTTGCTATCCAAGCTGATATAATACCAGAATCAGTTAATTGCATCTGTGAATGATACAATAACACTGACTGAGTTTCCAAGGCAAATTGGGTTAAAAGAAGACAAAAAATTAAAAAAATCCCTGCAGCTTTAGTCTCTGAAGAATGCTAAACAGCTAGTGACAGTTCTATTTGGTTACTCTACTTGTTTTTCTTTGCTATGTAGGGACTATGGTCTCCTAACTCAATGGCAAACCTGACTTGTAAAGCCATGTTGGATGACTATCCTTGGGCACTTGCAGTTATCAAATACAATAACTGAATCCCCTCTGATTTTGGCAGACCGGAACCTTGATTAACCATCCCTGCGTGCAGAACAGCAGAGCTGTATGGTACAGTAGAGCTGCAGGGGCTGGAGCAGTGATGGGGTTAAGCTTTACAACCAGGGAAAGGTGTTTGTGGCAGAGGGAGATGAGGAGGTGCATCTGAATAGGCTTTAACAAACCAGTTCCTGAAATCCCTTTATTTCTATAGTAATTTTTAGTATCTTCAGGATGAATGCTTTACACCTGAAACTCCTGTCCGGATGGAAAAATAAACACATCAGCAATACACATTAACAGTTGCTTTTTTATGCTGTACTTTGTTTTATATAGATTTCATTATACAGTTATATATTTTACCTTCTTGGCTGTGATTTGAACCACATTCTGTAATAGCAATGTCATGAGAATGTAAGGGGAGGTTTATAGTAGATGAGGATCCCACCTTTTCAAGTTATTCTTGTAACTACAAGCACGAGGAAGTCTCTGTTAAGCAGCTCTGTAGTCACAAAATGTTACGGCGTCTGCAGGGGGGTACGGGGAAGGGAAGCAAGGCCCAGGGTGAAAACAAGCTGCATTGGCAACTGATGGACTTCCAGAAAAACAGCTTTTCAAATTGCAGTTGCTAGGTGAGCTAATGATGATAGATTCTTTATTTGTTTGGGGTTTTTTAACATATGGGAAGGTAAGAAACACAGGGCTCTGTGTTCCATAGGCTACCCTTAACTCCCTCTGAAAATTACCGCCACGCAGGTAGAAAGTACTTGGCATTACCCAGCTCGTATAATCAGCTAACGCTGATATTCCCAGGTTGTGTGAAGTACAGTTGAGAAAAATAGCAGGATGTTGGCTGAAATACTAGGCTAGTTGTTGATTAAAATAGAAACACCTCTGCCTTTCTACTAAAATAGAAACACCAATGATTAGTTCAAAAAGCAAAGACAACAGAGCTAGAATAGCTGCTGGGGAAAGGTATGCTGGGCTTAGGTGTTTTTTTTAAACAATAGGATCTTGAAAATCAATAGCATACTCTATTACCCAGGTTTAAGCTTTAGTGGAAAGACAAATTAGGCTGTAACGTTAATACAGCTGCTTTGTGCCCATGTAATTCTGTAAAAATCATTAAGTTGGCATTCTGGCAGCACAGAACCAATGGTGAATAAATGAAATTGAAAGGCAATATGTTAAAAAATCCATCTAAGAGTCCTTTTAAATGTATACAGCATGATGAAATGGTAAGACTGAAGTGGGAAGTTTCACAAAGTCAGAAAGGGTTTAAAGGTAGATGTGGTTAATGAGACCATCTAGAGGTACAGTTAATGGGATGAAGAAGATTCAAGTAATATAAATACACCTATTGAATTGAGGGCGCTGTAAGGAACTTCCACCAAAGGTTTGGATTAGTCTTTATGAGATTTCCTAAAACGGTCTCTAAAAACCTCTGGGTCTCCAGTTTCAGACCAGGGCTACCCTTACACTTTCAATAACATGCTTATGGTGGTGTTCAGAATGCACTTGGTTTAGAGGCAGTTTCACTTGTGAAGCTGTCTGACCTGGAGGGTCCAATAAATTGTATTAAAACCAGCAGTTTAACAACATGATGGCAGAGAAGATACCTGCTAACCAAACCATTTTCTCATCTGACAGATGTTCCGAGATGTTCCATTTTAAGACAGTCTGGTGTTAATGTTCTCTACCTCATTTCTGAATCTAAGCAACTACCTCAGAAAAAAGAGGTCCTTCTGTTTTCAAATTATCAGTACCAGACACATTTTGAACAGAAAATAATTGGTTTCTGGTCTAAGTATTTTGCTGCACTGTAAACCTGATGCCCTGGTATTTTCTGGCCTGTTATTGACTAGCATATCATTTCCAGGTTGCCCTTAAGAGGAAAGAGACATGGGTATAAATTTACCTGGGAATGGGTAAGCCACGTAATAATAATAATTTTAAAAAATCTGTAAGGAAGGATAGGTCAAATCAAAGATAGGCAATGAGAAGTGCAAAAAAAAGTATGCTGTAGGTGTTGGGTTTGCTTTCTTCCTTTTTTATTGTGTACACTGTGTGTGTGTGCACGTGCACAGCCATCTTTGGGTATGCATATACTCACTGTATACCTTGCAGTGTAGTTGATTATAAAGAATACAAAAGACATTCTGTGGTAAACTTTAAAGAATATTTAATAACTTTTAAAAAATAAAATGTATTTTTAAAATTGTCTTCTTTATATGAATGCACAAAAATGTATCAGTGTAGTTGCAGCAACAAAATCCAAAGAACTGAGGCGCCCTGCCCGCTGTGGTAAGATACCAGTGAATCTAGGAGAGGGGAATCCAAACAAAATCTCCCGTGGCGAGTCCTGACTTGTTTTCTTACTGTGACTTGTCTGCCTCGGTGTCTGTAAAGATCACTCACACTCAGAGAGAATCCTTGCAGACAAAGTTAATAGAATTCAGTTTTTAAATAAATGCCACAATCAACTGCTGGCTTTTGTTGCTCTACCTTTGGTGCCACGCTTTTAGCCTATAGCCCAGCAACGGAGCTAAGAGGTACGGGAATGGCTTTAACTTTCTCCTTGCTAACAACCTCCAAGTCCATGAGTGGGGGAAGAGGCAGCCGAAGCCACTGTGCACTGAAAAGATGTCACCAGTTCTTAATTAGTTTGTAAGAAGTGAGGGGGGTTGGCTGGATTTGCAAAGCACCCATGTTGCTAATGCAAGATACAATATTTTTACAGCTTCTGTGCAGTTCCTTCCTCTCCATATTATTATTCATACAGTGCTGCATTCAAATGACAATTATTAAATGACAGAATAAACCTTATAAGTTTATGTTATTTGAGGGGGAGAAAAAAAGAAGTATTAATAGAACAGAAACTGGAGTGAATTTAAGTGATTGTGCACTATAAGTCGTGGAGATAAATCTACTGTACAAGCAATAAGATTTGGCTGCTACTGACAGTTACTGTACAGTAAAATAAACCATATTCTATTACACATATATATGTATACATAAAAACTGTGAAGATGAAAAGCCAGAAGTATATTGGACTGAATCCACAAGCTGAATCCTGATGTTGCTGTAATCAGTAGGTCCAGCTTGTGCTCCCTATGCCGTCACATCTTTGATTAAGCACAAAGAGCAATGAGTATAAATTCCTTCAATGAGTACAAATCCTTCAATGTCGTTTTTGCCTTTGGTTCTGTCTCTAATTTAAATGTATCAAGTCCTCCTTCATGTTTAAAGATAAGAAGTGAAAATAATACAGAAGACTTTACTAAAAGGGACAAAACACTAATGGGAAGCAATTGGAATGACTTCTGTGTTGCTCTGCAGCCTTTTAAATGGGTGTTATGTACTACAAGGTACGTATAATCAACCAGTTCAGCATGGACTTTTATGGATAATATTGGTACTTAAACTATTCTGACCTCATCAGCAGAGAAAGTTTGCAATACTTTTAGAAAAGAAAATATGCTTAGTCTGAGGCTTGTTATATGCAGTATGTTCAGAGGTTTGAAACTGGATTGTGCTGGTAATGCTGTAAGCACCAGAACATCTGTCTGGCCTGGGTGAAGAGAGTTAATAACATCAGATATAGAAAATAGTCCAGTTCAAATTATAAACAAGTTGTAGTAGCAGTTGGCAGTGTCAGAGTAATGTTTCAAAAAAAGAATTTCTAGCAGCAACCTGTGGTCTGTTTTGTGGGGTTTGTTTTGTTTTTTTTTAATTTCTTTTCAGCCATTAGGGCTGAAACGTTTCTGTTGCAGTAACTGGGATTTACAGTCTGAGTATTTCTTATATTCTGTATACATATGTGTTTTTGAAAACTGAGGCAGTTTTTCCACAATTTAGGCGTCTTTACAAGACAATCATTAGAGGGAACCACAGTGTGACTTGTCTTCAGTCTCTGTGATTGTGGTTCTTCTGTAGGCTTAGCTGAAGCCTAGCAGTCTTCTCTGAGCACTCAGCACGTTACTGGGAGACTCAGAGGACAAAGGCTTGTGATCTCTCTTCCCTGCACCATCAGGCAAATTGATGAAAGTTGTCCCTTGGTGGGAAATCTGTTGCACAACAGTTTGCTCTTATCAATTGAGCCATCAGCAGCCTGCTGTTTCTGTGTTAATTTTTAATGGCAGCGAACACTACAAATAGACTTGTCTACCTTTTATCTTTCTTAAAAAATCAATGCTTTATTAATATATTCATCACTCTGTTATGCTGCTTTTCAGTGGTGGAAGCTCTGAGCTGTCAGCAGGAGCACCCATGTGTTACAAACTATAATCCATGGCAACAACTTATGTACATCTAACCTGGAATCACGTCTGTATCCAGGTAAGAAAGGAACAGAGTGGAAGAAGCTTACACCACCTTTCAGGAGCAGGACTGTTGACAGATCAGGCTCAGGCAGCAGAGCATTGAGCCTGTGGTGATTGTAACGCTAAGGGCAAGTCTCTTGCTTGAGATGCAGGGTGCCTGTGTGTGGGCTGCTTACTTGGTTTAACCTCTGTTTTGGGCCGAGACCTGTTAACATCTGTCAGGGCTTGTTAGCACAGCAGTAAAATCCTTTAGTGGTGGTGATGTCACTGTGATAGTGAGTGGTTGGGAAGTCACATCAAATGCACACGAGTGATACGTTCCTTTCAGTTTGGCCTGCAGCTCATTGCTGCATCCTTTACAGATGCACCTTCATAGACAGTAAGATTTTGAAGATGTTTTGCTCTTTCATACGCCAGAGCATCCTAGGCACTTCCCTCCAGGTTTGGGCCTGAGGGTGAGAAGACTGCAGAAAGTCAGCAAAGAAAAAAAAAAAGGCCCAAAACTTAAGCAGCGAGAGCAGTATCTGTCAATGGTGCAGGTCCAGAAAAGGATTACTTACAGGTGTTAAAGAGATTGTTCAATAAGCTGTCGGTCAGCAAGTCCAACTTTACTGCTGGCAATTGCCTTTAAACCAAAGTAAGCAAAATGTCATTCAGAGCTGAGACCTGCTGTCGTAAGTACTACAGGTACAGCGTAACTGGCTTTGCCTGAACTCGATGCATGCCTCCAGTCTGTCTCAGTAGGGATGGCTGCATTGAGCTTTCTGGGAAAACAGGGCACCATGGTTGTCTCTGGCCTAATGTCAGTGGCTGAGAGGTCCTCAAAGGCTGGCTCTGCAGGGAGCAGGCCGGCAGCTGTGCTGTTTGCCTCTTCTCTGCTGTGTCCGTTCCCTGCTGCGCTTCAGCTTCTCCCTGGCACGTGTGCATTAGCTGAGGCTGCTGGAGATGGGGAATTGTTTGGTTGAACAGGAACATCTGATCTTAACCTCATTGCTAGAAGGTGTGCACAGAGGGGTACTACATAAATTACTTCAGTTACCAATGCAGGGTGGGGAAACTGGGTAACTGGTGACTGTTTTCTAGCTAAGGAAAGTTAGGATTTTGATTTCTGCAAATTCCAGAAAGTATGGTGCATATTCTAGCCAACAGCCAGGCAGAGGGAGATGGGTCTGAAAAACAAAACTGAGAGGTGACTCCAGTTCTAACAAAGACTGATGTGTCTTGGCTGTTGTAAGCATGCAGCTAGAAAAAAAAAAACCAAGACACCAAAAAAACCGAGGCATAAAACCATCTGAACTCTAAATAACTCTCAGAAAAAACAAGCAATGTGCAAAAGATTTTCTCCAGCAAGACAAACTCTATCATTCCTGCAGATGATGATACCCCAAAGTAAATTAATGAAATGGTGACATTCAGGGAAGGAACAGCTGACAGCTTTGTATGGATCCCCAAGCGTGGAAGTGAGTGATATTTTTTGGCAGACTAACTTGAAACAGGGATGATAAGAAATAAAACCATAGTAGAATGACAGAGAGAGCCCACTTGCAAGTTGTTTACTGAAATGAACATACAGCTGAAAGTAATTACTTGTTTCCCAGAGGTATAAGTGATAGTGCCACCTACAAGGAATAATAGTTATTTCAGTCGGAATGTAAATGGGATAGTAAGGGTCCCTCTTTCTGAGGTTAGGTGCTGGGTATTTTCACCTTTCGGAACAGCATGTGTGTATGGATGTAATATATATTACATATACAATCAACCATCTATATGCCACTGGCAATTAATAAGTGAGACAACATGTCCAATGTTGTTTTCCCTTAACAGCCAGATCTCACTGTACAGATTCTGATTAAAAGCCTGACTTTGCAGCGCATAAGATTCCTTTAATACTCCTTTAAAGTAACGTATTTCTGAAGATGATCCTCTCCTGGCTACAGAATCATGTTGAGACACTTGGGAGGCAGGGCTGCTTGATCTTGACATTTTAACTGTGTGCAAACTGTAGTAAAATTACAATTGCATTCAGCGCTAGCTACTCTGTACCTTCTTTCCATGCTGAAGAAGATTCTTTTTTTCATTTCTATGCCCTCTCTTCCAGACCATGACATGGGGGAAGGCAACCCGGCAGGTGTCGCAGAGGTTGCCTCAGTGCAATTTTTCCTAACATCCGTTTGCAGATCAGCCCCTCAAGCGCAGTTTCCTTTGCCTTGCCCTGGCCCATGGGAAAGGAACCATTGCTCTTTGGAGGTTTTCTTCTGTTTAAAGACAAGGCTGCTTCTTACCCGTGCCAGTTCAAGTACTGACTGTTTATTTTCTTCCTCCTTCAGTAAAGTGGGGTGATTCACAAAATCTTCAGAAAGATAGCATTATACACCGTTCAGAGTACAAAGTGGGGGGCGGGGCAGAAAAAAAAGGTCAGATGAATGAACATGAAGGAGATTTCTCCCGTGTCCTTTGGAGGAGGAGCAGAAAGATCGGGAATGGTATCTATGCACAGTAGGTGTCTGCCTTGACTACCTGACAATACATGGTCATTGCAAAGGTGAGTCCGAGAATCTGAGAAAAAAAACACACAACAAACAGTTGTTTTTCAGTAAACAACCCCTCCCTCCCTATTTATTGAAACAAAAAAGAGAAAAGCATAAGCACTGGGTTTGTTCACACACATGAAGACACATCACATACTGCTTCTCCTGCCAGCTCATGTCCTTGCTCTATTCCTAATTTCTGTCTGCTTTTTGCCCTTATCTGTATTGCTGTTTTACAGAATGAACAATGAGAGCACCGGAGAGTTGATTTCTCCATGAAAAGCAGCCATCAGATACTGAGAAGACGTATATTGAAAAGAAATGTTTGGATGTCTTTAGCTTGAACGTATTTTATAGTAGCAACCCACAGCTGTGGGGCTGTGTGGTTATCTCTGGAGCTATTGCTTTGAAAGACAATGAGGCTCATCCCTGACCCAGAGGATGCTGTGGTTTACTTTCCTGTACTTCACTTTTCCAAGCGTATGTGTGCACACATCCCAGTGGGGGAATCACTGGAGACTGTCCATGCATTAATCATCACCATCAATGCCTCATCAACAATGTATGTGTTTGTCTACTCAGCCTATTCAAGAGAAGCAGCAGAGAGGTGGTGGCTCTTCTCCCAGTCCAACTACTGACCTGCTGTGCTGCCTCTGGTAGATTACTTCATCAGAAAAAGGGATGGGGAACAGTTCCAGATGAAGTACTTCCATGAACGTACTAAGAAGTGGTTGTTGCCAATCATTTGCATTTGACAAATTGCCACTGAAGTAAAGGTTTGCCAGGTAGATTTTTTTTTTTTAAATTCTATTTTAAGCACTTATATTGACCACTTCAAATTTACTCTTTACATAAATAGTAGATCCTGTTAATGAGCATTTTGAAAGAGTATGTGAATATCACACATACTCCTTCGTTTGTAAAGAAAAAAAAAACATTATAAAGCTATTGTCTTCATTTCCTGTTCTTTGATGGTGAAATAAGATGGTTAGGCTTTAGTGTGCTGGTTGATAGCAAGCACATGCCTTTTGGAACTATCCCCTGAGCACTGCCTTCTGCTTCTTATCAAAGGAACACCTTCAGGGACAACTGCATAACAAAACCTGAATTTGTTTTATGATTTTGAGCATCCATGACTGAAGAAGATTCTTCTGCTACATGTGCTGTATGTCCTTCAAGTTGTGTCACTGTATGACTCCGTAAGATCTTGAACATGAAAGCAAAGGCTCTCACATGCTTAGGGCCAGAACAATATTGCAACAGCAACAAGAGAGGGAATCCAAGTCAGTTTAGGTGACAGCACATCCAAAGTTTTGTCATCAACTTTTAGATTCCATCACATAGTGCAGCTGGAAAATAGACTAAAAATCTTTCGTGCTCTAAGGTATTTTCTCTGTATTTCACAGCATTTACTAGGAATATCAATTAGCATTTTTAAAGTGTCTTAAAAGAAGTGTTTTCACCCTTGCAAAGTAGTAATTTCTTTCTGTCAGAAAGAGTAGTCTCTTAAATACCCTAAATATAACCAAGGCTGATGAGAAGGATGTGACATGGGCTGCTGGGTTTTTAATGTACCTTTCAAAGACTCCCTAAATGCTGAATAGATGCTCAAAAGCTGTTTTTTTTAAAACTTGGCAATACATTATCAACAGCAATACATTATCAACTCCTCAGCTGTATGATCTTGCTGTGCTTATCGATTTTCTAAGGCATATCTGCTTACTATACTGGAAAACAAAATCCAAAACTCTACTGAATTTATGCCTAGGAGTTAGGCATTTCCATTAAATAGGCTGCAGCCAACACATGACACATGAGAGAGGGTAAGATACGTGCCTTTCTGCCTGACCTGACATTAGTGGGGATATGAGCAGAATTCTGATCCCAGGCTCTCTTGCTGCTGCAACCATGGTGCTGTACACCATGCAAAATTTAAAAAACCCATGGGTTAATCTGGAGTTAGGTGGTATTATCTTAGCAATGCCATCCTTTCTGCTTATATGTTGAACGTGAGACAGGTGGAACTGGAAACTAAAGCTCCATCTTCATTGCATTAAGGAATGGGCCATAAATGGAGGGCTGATATAAAGCTGAAAGAGCATGAGCTGCAGCACAGCTTTCACCTGTGTGTTCTCAGGGTAAGGTTTGTGCCGTTGGGGCTACACTATAATCACAACCAGGGCAAGCTGGATTAAAGACACAGGTATGGAAGAGTAAGAGAAAGTACTACCCTGCCAACTGATTCTTCTTTGACCAAAGTTATGTTGGAGGTAACTGCAGGTCAAAATCTGATAGGTAAGTCTATGTCAGTGTTACCTACCTCATTTCCCTGCAATTAACAGAAAAGGAGCATGGGTTTATTGGCAAGGTTGAGTAATGGTAACAACATCCCAACTTGCAACTTAACCTGGGACTGAGGGTGGGGTTGAAGACTTATGCTACCTTTAGGCTATTTTGAAGTTCAGTATGTAGCCAAGGAGGATAGTCCTGTCTGGAGAATTACTGGACAAGTACCAGTACCCTAAAAGGCAGGTCACCCTACCCTCACTAGGTTTCTGTCTCTGGATGTCAGGGATGACCACTGAGTCTAGTCTGAGCCTCAGATAAGCTATTTGGTAAAGTGCCTGCTCTTTGCAGTGCATCATAAAACAAAATGTGCAGTATTCCTGTCTTATAGCAAGCACATGCCTTTTGGAACTATCCCATGAACACTGCCTTCTACTTCTTATGTACCTTATACATAGTATTTTAACTAAATGAAAACATGAAAGACTTAAATCTTGCAGAGTTTTACCCTAACATGATGCAAAATTTGGAATTATTAAAACAGACTTGTAAAGAGTATACCTGGATCAATGGTTACTTGTTCAGTTATTGTTAATTAGGATTTGAAAATTGATATTAAACTGTACCTGCACCATAGCTGTGCACAATCCAAAGATTCCCACTGCTAGTAAGTTTTCCTGGAGCCATACTTTCACTGTTTCATAGCAAGGCTGGAAAAAAACAAACCACCAGAATATTGTATTAGCCATCGACACACAGCTCTGCTCCCCTGTGAATATGCAGATAGAAAAAAGACAGATCAGCCTAAATTGCTCCATAGCCTGGATTATCATCTCAGCCCTGGTGCAACTGCAGTATATGTCTGGGTTGAAGCTTGAACAAGGAATATTAATTGTAATGACAAAAGTGATCCTCCAAAATGCTGCATGAGGACTACTCCAAATAAATTGAGCCAGTAAGTAAAACTAATTAAAGAGTGGATTTGGGTCCTCTTTGCCCTACAAAAACTGAAGTAGAAGCAGTCAGAACTTCAGACTGAGCCTTTCATTTTCTCCATATTTCAAGAAAGCATATATTTAGCATATATATATCAAACCCCAAAGTTCTGGTGAGAGCTGTTCAGTAGCCAATTCTGGTGCACATGGGCTCATTTCATACCATTGTCCATCATTTCAAATTGCAATATGGGCACTCCTCCGTTATGTTCTTCCTGCTTTGAATTCTGCAGTAGCTGTATCCTCATGTTCCTGGCTCAGTTTTGGGGAGGACAGAATTGGCCCAATTTTCTTTAAATAACATGTAAATAATAAGTAATATCTGTAAGACAACCTTGTGCAAAAATTGTGCCCTCTGTCTTGTAAACATACATGGCCAAGAATCATTCATTCTTCAGTGACTCACATTATGTGTAAAGGAAAACCTATTAATGCCTACCAGGAGACATGGTGTTAACCTGCACTGATTTTCTTGGTACTCCAAATAAAACAGAAGAAGAACATTTAAGTCTTTAAATTCAAACTTTGACTTGGAGCTACTCGACAGGTAGAAGGGATCCATGTCTGGCCAGAACTCAGCCTCTGCCAGTGCCAATCCATGCATATGGAATCTCACTACAAAGTGACCAGGAGAGCTCTACTCATTGTCTTCACAAACCCACTAGAATCAGTAAAACTACCTCATAATTCCCTTTCATCAGCTGGCCTTAACTCCAAACCCCTCCTGAGTAATTGCACTACCTGTAATTGGCACAAAGAACTGAATTAATTTCAGAGAAGCATTTAGGCTCTGATTATCTGCTGTAGAAAGACCTTGCTGAGGACATTGTAGGGGAATTATCCCATGGGGTTTTGAATTTGATTAAAAGCAAGTGCAGTAACTCATTGAAAAAAAAAAAGCTGCTGGCAATTTGGTGGAACAGTTTGCACTCTCCTACTGCGCAGTGGAAGCCCCTGAAGTAGAGTTCCTGGCAGGAGCAGAGCACTCCAGACTCACGCAGTCCCCTCACCTCACAACTGCCTGGGCCATCCTTAGCTACGGCTGCTGCTCCAGGGCCTGTGCTATGTGCACGGATGAGGCGTTTGCCTTTATCTCTACACGATTCCAGTAGGTGGGACATTAAAAAAGGGACAATCCTGTCATTTTTCTAGCTAGAGCTAGCTAGACCGTGCTCCAGATGAGCGTTGGAAGGTGCTCATCTGCAATGTGAAACAGCAGCTCAGGGCCTACTGAAGGGAAAGCCTTCAGCTCACTAAAACAATTACATTGGCAGTTTCATGGAGGTCAAAATCTACAGCTCCACACGAGCCTCCTGAAACCACCCAATTAAAGATAAGTAAGGGTAGAACATCCCTTGTCATCTGCAAAGCCCTGCAAATGACGAGCTGCCCACCCTTCACCTGGGCTGCAAGGCAGGTGCTGAGCTGCTGCTGGAAAGCTACTCACCGCTTTCCACCAGGTCCCTGGGGAATGGAGTCCACAGTTATCGCTGAATTCTAAGCAGCAGGAGTCCGGCACCCGGGTTGCATTGTACACTTCAAACCAGTCAGTGTAGTTGGAGACTCCACAGCATCTGAACTGGAAAAAGAAGCAGCAAGATGATACTGGAAGTATGAGCTGTCACTGCCTTCTGCTTATTCTGTCTGCTCCCGCCTGGAGTTGAACGTTCAGTGCATTTCGATTACATCAGCAGAGACTTCACATTTTAAAGAAATACAGTATTTCCTCAGCTTTACCCAAATAGGCCTTTTCCCTCACTCTTTTTTATGTTTAAATTTGGTCTAGTGTGTAGCTAATGTTGATACAAGACACAGAGGCACCTATTTGCAGTGGCAGGACGCTGCAGAGCTGACACAGGACAACTGCAGTCAAGTGTGGAGGTTAGGAGTTGATGTGACTGAGCAGGATTATAACAATCCTCTGCAGCTTGTTGTCAGGGAAAAAATATGTAAGGTACAAATGCAGCACCCAGGTGATAAAGATACTGTGATCGCTTCAACAAGCTACTGATGTTTGTTCAACATATTCATCAATGAATTGGATGAGGGGACAGAGTGTATTTTCATCAAGTTTGCTGATGATACCAAACTGGGGGGGCTGGCTGACAGTCCAGAGGGCTATAGAGCCATCCAGCGTGACCTGGACAGGCTGGAGAGCTGGGCAGAGAAGAACCTAATGAGGTTCAACAAGGGCAAGTGTGGGGTCCTGCACCTGGGGAGGAAGAATGCCAGACACCAACATGGGTTAGGGGTGGACCTGCTGGAAAGCACTTCTGAGAAGGATCTGGGGGTCCTGGGAAGGTAGTAAACTATCCATGAGCCAGCAATGTGCCCTTGTTGCCAAGAAGGCCAATGGAATCCTGGGCTGCGTAGGGAAGAGTGTGGCCAGTAGGTTAAGGAAGGTCATTCTCCCCTTCTACTCTGCACCAGTGAGACCACACCTGGAATACTGCATCCAGTTCTGGGCTCCCCAGTTCAAGAGAGACAGGGAACTACTGGGGAGACTCCATTGTAGGGCAACAAAGATACTTAAGGGATTAGAGCACCTCCCTTATGAGGAAAGAGTGAGAGAGCTGGGACTCTTCAGCCTGGAGAAGAGAAGGCTGAGGGAAGACCTTATTAATGCTTATAAAAGTATCTGAAGGGTGGGTTGAAGGAGGATGGAGCCAGACTCCTTTCAGTGGTTCCCAGTGACAGGATGAGGGGCAATGGGCACAAGCTGGAACACAGGAAGTTCCATTCAAATATGAGGAAAAACTTCTTTCTGGTGAGGGTGGCACAGCACTGGCACAGGCTGCCCAGGGAGGCTGTGGAGTCCCCTTCTCTGGAGATATTCAAGACCCACCTGGATGCAGTCCTGAGTTATGTGCTCTGGGCACTCCTGCTTTAGCAGGGGAGTTGGGCTGGATGATCTCTAGAGGTCCCTTCCAACCCTGACAATTCTGTGATTCTGTGAGATCATGACTGAAATTAACGAGGCAAATTCCTCTCTAGGCTGTTAATTACTGATCACCTCTGAAAGTCTTTGTCAGTCAGTAGTATTTCCTGCTCTTCTCTCTTTGGTGCAGACCCTTAATGTCATCAGCTGATGCTGCTAAATAGTGGTGATGTAAGTGTCTGCACAAAATGACACAGTGCACAGTGACTATGATAGTTCTAAATCAGAAAGTTTGTTCGACTTTGGTAGTGGGATGAAAGGTACAGGGAATGGCCCTGCGACCATCTTCCCCCTCTGGGAACTAGTATATCCTTGTGATACAAAATAAGCTCAGACTCATTACCATATAGATGTATACACCATCTGTCACTCCTGTGCTAACTCAAGAGTATGAATTTGTCGGTATTTAGACACTTTACCACTAATGAGTAAAACAAGACGACATTGGGCTGCAGAACTGTTCTCTGCTATTGGCAGCACTTCACACTTGCTCAAGGCTATGCCAGCCACCTACTTAGCCCTGAATTGACTTGCCAACTTCTTATTTTTTAAATGTGGTTTTATATAAGCCTGTGAAGTATTTTTTGCATCTCTACAGAGACCATTCCTTCTGTGTCTGATAGACTCAAAATCATGCAGATGTTTGCATTGCCAGGACCGAGGACCCCAGATCCTGATATTTACACTGGCCTGAGGGAGAGTTTTACTTGCATATATATTTTTATATGTATATATGTACACATGTAGGGTCTGTGGGCACAGTGGGCTGAGCATTCAGGTCTTGTTGCATACACAGGATCTGCCATTGAAGGCCAATAGAGGGCAGAGGTGTAACACTGTGCCTCACGCCTCATATGTTGCTTCAAGCACTCGCAAGAAAGTAGTCCTCGATAGAGGCATTTCAGTGCTCATGACACTGTTTTTCTTCTGCCAAGCAAAAGGCAGAAATCTTTCCCAGACTAACATCTATCCCCCCATGATTCTGCTCAGAATTCTGATTAGGTCTGTGGCAGGAATCAATCCTTAGCTTGCAACTAAGGTCTGGTTTGTGAGTTTATGGGCTTCATTTTCTACCACTTGACTTGAAAGCAAAAAAAAAAGTTTGTGACTTTCTTTTATCCCACTATGTTCCTGCACACAAGGTGGAACTCCATGCATAACAGGCCCCAGAAGCGGATAGGAGCAGCATGGAACACATGGCATGCATTTGAAGAAAGCTGGTTTATCTGGAAATCTAAGGTCTTGCAGGCTGTCATCATTAGAGTCAGGAAGCAGTTCTTTGATAGACAGTGAGAAGTGACAGCTTGTAAATAGCAAGCCTTGAAAACGTGGCTCATCTGTGATGTAGAGAGTGCAACAGGAAGGGCTGAGACGTTTGAGTGATGTTCTGGCCAAACACAAGTGACACGAGTTTGCATAAATCAGTACTAGGCCCCTTCTCCCCATAATACTGCATGGCTGAGGGTGTCAAAGTCTGACAGACTAAGGAGATGAAGATGAAGTACAGGTTTTGCAGTTAAGGGTTCACTAGCAGTGTTGAGGACAGCTGTTCCTATGGAGCTTGTGAGGCAGAAGGTGGCTAGGCGTGATCTAGGGTTGAGACTCCAAAGAGCAAAACTTCCTGGTAAGCCAGAAGGCAGAAATAGGAGGGGATGCAGTTGCAAAGACCAGCTGCAGTCAGACACACATTGCCTGCCCACATAGATCCTCTGTGTATTGTACAAGAGCAGGGGATTAAATATTGATGCTTGCCTGGCACTGCTGGCAGACAAGGCAGTCCCAGCAATGGGAGAAAGGCCTAAGAAAAGATCAAGGGTGAAAAAGAATGAAGTAGTATGAGCAGTAATAGTCTTGGGACTGGAAGAAATAATGTTTGGAATTGTAACTGGAAGAGATGTCATGCCTTTGGAAGACAAAGGAAAGACGAGCACTGGAATTAAGCAGCGGATGATGCACAATCCCAGAGGAGAGGAGGTAATGAACACAGAAGAGTACTACCACCACCGAGACCAGAGCACGCACGAGCAAGTGAGCAAAGAGTGTTTAGTGAAGACCGAGTCAGGTGAATGGCATCTCTAGGTAGCAGAGGCACTGGCCCACAGCAGTAGGTTAGAGGCAAGAATGAGGAAACAAACAGCACTGGGATTGAATGGGTCACCAGTACAGATTCAGCAAAGAGGTCCAGCTAGAAGCCAAAAAGACGGATAAGCTGAGAGCTCAGCAAATTCAGACCTCATTATGGAGGCCCAAGTAGAGAAGAGAGAGTGTGGGAGTGATTTTGGATCATGTGACAAGCAACTGATGTATCCTGTGTGCATGAAGCGGAATGGTAAGCAGCCAAATGGTTGAGGGAGATGAGGGATTATTAGAAGAAAGGGGAGTATTGAGGACAAAGGGCATAATAAGAGGATTTTTTTAGAGTCCTCTTAGATTTGACAGCAATGTTCTCTTTTTAAAATTTACAAGGTTTCTGAGCAGGCATGGTTGGAAACAGTCCTGCACTTAGAGGATGGAGAAGGCTCAAGTCGCATGAAGGATAATTTCAGTCGCCAGCAGTTTGTTGTAGACTTCATATTCTTCCACAAATGCTGATGTTCTGCGAATACCAGAAAGTTAAACTGACTGACTGTCATTAAGCAAGTGCAGACTTGATTCTCGCTACAGCCACATTCATTTTGTGGTCACATTTACAGTCCTGTGTTGCTCCCTGCACTAGTTAAGTGATAAAATTAGACAAGGTTGCCCAATTGATTATTTGTGTTCCCAGTTTCAACAAGGAACAATGCAGTTATGTTTTTTAGAAGTGATTATAAACTAATAGTGCTTATTTCAGGGTATGCAGACTAACACACCTTTAAAAGTGGGTACTCTGTAGAAAACGTCAGCTACTGTCTTAAGTAGCAGTAACTTTAAGACACCTTGACTTGGACACTTGAATCACTTGTCACAGCTTGCAGCTGTGAAGGAGCAGCATGATTAGCCACAATTGTGCCTGTCCACGTGAACAAACGTGAGTACTTGTGGCATAGGGTGACAGTTGGGTAGTAGTTCTGGGGACACTTGTACAGTGTTTGGCAGAGTTGCTCAAATAAGCAAAGGCTTCTCAAATGACTCTGAGGATGTAAGCTCCTGCTGCTAAACACTTCCAGGAATACTGAGGATTTGCTGCTGTTTGTTTCGCGTGTTTCACGTGGGAGCTTGTCTCCCGAGATGTCAAAACACATTTTTCCCCCTCCCTTGTTAAAGAGACACAAATTACTCCCCTACTGATTACCCCTGGGGTTCTGAAGCAGCTTGTCAGTCCCCAGGAGCTCAGGACATGCAGGGGCTGCTCAACACAGCGATGCAGCCAAAGGTCATGCTGCTGCAGAGCCCGTTTCCCAGCCAAGCAGCACCGAGGGCTCTGTGCTGTCTTTATGGAATGCAACGCTGCTCACAGATAGCTTTGGGTTTGTGTTATCAAGTAATTGCTGCTCCAGCATGGAGTATGTAGGGCTGGTAATTAATGTTAAACACAAAGTTTCTATCTTATTACAATAGAAATGTAAGGAGTTGGATTCTTGTATGTATTTTACAGACAATGCTGGTATTGAAGGCTAAGTGGGCCTTACTTTCTTTGCCAAAACACCTGCCAAATAAGTCAGGCTGGAATAGGGTTCACGAAAATAAACAGACACCCAAGCCTTGTTCCAGACAGGTTTTAGGAATTCCTGGTTTTCCAATTTTGTGAATGTGACAGAACTAGGGGCAGGGTAAGATTGTGTTTTATACGCCTTTTTCCTCCATCACTTGTAAAATGTGGTGAATAAGAAAGTTTCATTTTAAAATCTCATTTAATGGGTGGTTTGGATTAATTCAGCAGTGATCCTAAAGTATGGCTTGATCTAGCAGAATCAATGACTGAGGTAGAGAGAGACGGGTCAAATTTTGTTCTCGGTTACAGTGGTCTAAATAGACATGAAAGACAGCAGTAAAAGTGGGCTAAATTTGCTCACTTTAGTGAAGCTAATGCATTTTCTGCATGCCTCTCAAATTACTGCCTCGTTAGTTAAAAGCAGAAGCATTCAAATATCGATCACAGAGATGTTGGGGATGAAGCAACATTTTAAAAATTAATGCCTATTTCTCATTTCCTAATGATCTCCGCCTGTAACTTTATCCAGTCCTGCTTGATAAGGAGTATAATGCAATTCAGGGTAACTTATATCCTAAACTATTAGAATTTTAGTCATGTTTAAAATCCCTTTGTGCGCTTTCCTAGTCTTCAGTCACAACACGCAAAAGTCACCTGCTTGTGTTTCTGATCCTCTTAAGGTTTGAAACACTATTGAGAAGGGCTGTGAGTTTGGTTAGCTGAAGGTATTAAAAAGAAATCAATAAAATGTTCTAATTTGAAAACAGCTCCCTGACCTAGAGGCTTAATATGACTGCAAAATGGGTCTAGTGCTCTTCCTCTAACGTGCGTTGCATGTATGCAGCTCAACCCAACTCCTTTAGCAGTAAGCTGAACAGAGCAGTCATGGGCCAAAACTACAACCTTCTCCCTAAAGATAGGCATGATGGACTCTGTTTTTCCCTTTTCCCCAGTTTCTCAGGAACTGTATGCTTCTGTTAAAAAGAGGAAAAACATTTCTCAAGGCACAAAGGCTTCAGGGAAGAAAACCCTCTGAAAAAGGTGGTCACACTTGAANTCGTAAGATTTATTCTCAAGGTCTTTCACCAGTTCCGTTGCCCTCCTCTGCACTCGCTCCAGCACTGGACACAATACTCAAGGTGTGGCCTCACGAGTCACTGTGTGTGCACTGGGTCTCCATACTCCCAGTCAGAACGCCCCTCTGAAATGCCAGTTTCTGGAAAAACTTCTTTCCCCTTCTTTGAGCAAAAGTTGCCATACACAGTCGTACTTAGTGAATTCAGGGTGGGGATGGTCTCTATCTAAGCTAATCATAGCAGAAATGAAGAACTGTGCCAGAGCTTAAGTTCCTCACGTGAGCCTACTACTTTAACCACAGGGCCATCTTTCTTTTAAGCTCTGAAAAATACTTTTGGAAAGAAAGGAGTGTGAATGCAGAAATGATAAGGGAGAAGGACTGATCATGATTTCTATTGCTGGCATGTTTTTCACAGGTCATGCACTCTTCTGGGGCTGCTGGTTTCCATCCATGTACAGATATAGCCCACAGTTCAGCCAATGACTGATGTCTACTGGCCCCATCAGAAAAGTCAGTGCTGAGACACAACGGCAATGTGGTAACCCTCTAATGTGAGGGGTTTGAGGGTTGGGAGGGAAACCCTCTAATTAGGAGGGTTTTGAGTGCTGTCTCTTAGGAACCAAAATGCAAAGAGCAAGCTTGGACTGGGACTTTCTTTTCAGAAAGTGCCCTGTATTGCCCTAATCCTCCTATCAGTGATTACACTCTACTGATCAGGGATATAAGAGATAACAACTATTACTGAACACAAAAAATATTTGGCATTTACATAGTGCTATTCAACTGTAAAGTGTTTTACATAATTAACCATGCTGGGATTGCCTTCACTGCTCCTAAATAGACTTGAAAGATACATGTGAAAACCAATTATGCAGAGTGGTAAAAATGGATCTGTGGGAGCTCTTTGCTTTTCTCCTCAGTGCTCAGCACAGGAGCACGGGGACTTTAGCACTATGGTACTGTCAAGACAGTGCATGGAAATTTCATAGTTGCCGTGTTAGAAAAGCAAGTGATGGAACATGACTGTCCACGGCTTGCAAGGTGGCACTTTGATATTATCTTTTTGGCTCCTAAGACCAAGCATTCGTTTCATCGGAATCTTATAAAATTCTCTTTAAACTGTAATAGGTTTCAAGGCCAAAGGAATTACTAAAACAATCGAGCATGATCTGTAGCACTACACAGGCCACAGACTATCAAACCCAAGCCTCAAACCCAAGCCTGTCACAGAACAAGACCTTTTCTTTCAGGCAAAGCCCCGTATCTTGAGTTTAGAGGAAAAGAATCAACAATCCTGCTCTACAATGGCATCCTACTATCCACATCCGTATCTCGGGTTTTAGCTCTTGGATCAATTACAGGGCCCTTTCCTTGCAAAACCCCTTTCCCTTCCTGCTCTCTTTTTAAGGACTGCAATCACATAACTACTTCATCTTTTCCTGGTTATATAAAGCTTTACAAATTTCTCATCGTAATGCAAAGTTAAAAAGTTCTCATTATTCTTTTACATATTTTCTGAATCCAGTCCAACTCATTGAATGTCTTGAAAAACTCTGTCTAGGTGAACTAGACATAGTATATATTATTACACCTATTTTACAGAAAGGAGAAGGGAAGCATGGGGTTTATACCCTGTAAAACCTCCAAATAAGGCTTTCTCCCCACCTTTGCTATACGTTCTTAACAGTTCTTGGGGTGTCATTGAAAGAAGATTAATATTTACTGCAAGCATCTTAATAGTAGTCATTTTTACTACATTTTTACCAATCAGAGCTAAGTTAGCTTAAAAGTCTAAAGCTTCTAATGCTGTTTGACATAAGCAATGATATTAAAAATTTTATCTACACTTCACATGGCTTACTCTTGGGCTAGCACCACAAAATGCGTTTCTCTTGTCAGAAATTGATGCTTTCTCATATTTAATCATAGCATTGGAAGAGAAAAATATTAACAATATTGCAAGATGCTGAGGCCTTTTAAAGGTAACGGAAGGAACCTGCCACATGCAGTTGTTAGGATGCAGGACCAGAAAGCTTATTAGCTGGACCTGAGCTGTGTTTCAGACACAGGGCTGTTGCTGCCAACCTTCTACACTCAATACAGGCTATTCCCACAGCCCCAAAGATGCACAGGGAACTTGGCTAACTAGTTCTTTTGTTCTTTGAAGTAACCCTAATTTTTTAATTTTCAGACCTTTTTTTAGCAGTCTGCTGCTCCTGATATCTTATAAATATATATATGGTACAGAAAACTATATGAGAGAGCATATATGAATCTTGACACTACCAGACTGAAAGATGTTTGTGATTTCAGCCCAAATGGCAAAACAGGAAGTAAATGAGCAGGTTTGTAATATCAGAACATGGTAGGTAGCCCATCCATCATCTCAAATAGTTCATATGATCTTGGAAGCATCGGGAGAGGTTATCATCTTTG
>VZTM01033384.1:0-89519 GCA_013400555.1 Jacana jacana | reverse complement strand
GCCATTTTTGGCTGAGACAAGACTAAATTCCTGTCTGTGTGTACCACTATTCTGGAGGAGAATTTGAGAAACCTACAGGATTTTTTAGTGAAGCCAAGGTAGTATGAGTCCTTCTTTCTAAAGCAGAAAAAAAGCTGGAGCACTTTTCCTCATTCAAGAAGCAGAGGAAATCATATCAGTAAGATCACCCCCAAGAGAACTGATTGAACTGCATATGGAAAGAGAAAGACAGAGCTAATAAACCTGAACTGTCTGTGACNTGATATTATCTTTTTGGCTCCTAAGACCAAGCATTCGTTTCATCGGAATCTTATAAAATTCTCTTTAAACTGTAATAGGTTTCAAGGCCAAAGGAATTACTAAAACAATCGAGCATGATCTGTAGCACTACACAGGCCACAGACTATCAAACCCAAGCCTCAAACCCAAGCCTGTCACAGAACAAGACCTTTTCTTTCAGGCAAAGCCCCGTATCTTGAGTTTAGAGGAAAAGAATCAACAATCCTGCTCTACAATGGCATCCTACTATCCACATCTGTATCTCGGGTTTTAGCTCTTGGATCAATTACAGGGCCCTTTCCTTGCAAAACCCCTTTCCCTTCCTGCTCTCTTTTTAAGGACTGCAATCACATAACTACTTCATCTTTTCCTGGTTATATAAAGCTTTACAAATTTCTCATCGTAATGCAAAGTTAAAAAGTTCTCATTATTCTTTTACATATTTTCTGAATCCAGTCCAACTCATTGAATGTCTTGAAAAACTCTGTCTAGGTGAACTAGACATAGTATATATTATTACACCTATTTTACAGAAAGGAGAAGGGAAGCATGGGGTTTATACCCTGTAAAACCTCCAAATAAGGCTTTCTCCCCACCTTTGCTATACGTTCTTAACAGTTCTTGGGGTGTCATTGAAAGAAGATTAATATTTACTGCAAGCATCTTAATAGTAGTCATTTTTACTACATTTTTACCAATCAGAGCTAAGTTAGCTTAAAAGTCTAAAGCTTCTAATGCTGTTTGACATAAGCAATGATATTAAAAATTTTATCTACACTTCACATGGCTTACTCTTGGGCTAGCACCACAAAATGTGTTTCTCTTGTCAGAAATTGATGCTTTCTCATATTTAATCATAGCATTGGAAGAGAAAAATATTAACAATATTGCAAGATGCTGAGGCCTTTTAAAGGTAACGGAAGGAACCTGCCACATGCAGTTGTTAGGATGCAGGACCAGAAAGCTTATTAGCTGGACCTGAGCTGTGTTTCAGACACAGGGCTGTTGCTGCCAACCTTCTACACTCAATACAGGCTATTCCCACAGCCCCAAAGATGCACAGGGAACTTGGCTAACTAGTTCTTTTGTTCTTTGAAGTAACCCTAATTTTTTAATTTTCAGACCTTTTTTTAGCAGTCTGCTGCTCCTGATATCTTATAAATATATATATGGTACAGAAAACTATATGAGAGAGCATATATGAATCTTGACACTACCAGACTGAAAGATGTTTGTGATTTCAGCCCAAATGGCAAAACAGGAAGTAAATGAGCAGGTTTGTAATATCAGAACATGGTAGGTAGCCCATCCATCATCTCAAATAGTTCATATGATCTTGGAAGCATCGGGAGAGGTTATCATCTTTGGTCAGTTTAAGCCATTTTTGGCTGAGACAAGACTAAAGTCCTGTCTGTTTGTACCACTATTCCGGAGGAGAATTTGAGAAACCTACAGGATTTTTTAGTGAAGCCAAGGTAGTATGAGTCCTTCTTTCTAAAGCAGAAAAAAAGCTGGAGCACTTTTCCTCATTCAAGAAGCAGAGGAAATCATATCAGTAAGATCACCCCCAAGAGAACTGATTGAACTGCATATGGAAAGAGAAAGACAGAGCTAATAAACCTGAACTGTCTGTGACGGTGTTTCCTCAGCAAACCAGACAAGGACAAAAGGAGGAAGCCAGCCACAGTGTTCACCAGTCCCTTATGAGATAAACACTAGCAGAGTGCTGTCAGAGAATCAGAAGGATGCAACAGCGGTGGCACCATAGCAAAGAGCACTCCCTGCCCATCTGTGATGGAGGATGACTGAAGTCTGCTGGGAAAAACATACTGACTGTAGGAGGAGGTTGTAAACACCATGGCTGGTTTCCATTTTGACTGCACTAGTAGAAAACAACAATGGCAACAAAAGCAGACAGGACAATATGGAAAAGGTGTTGAAGTAGTTCTTTGTTATTACATTACTGTTTTTCATTCCAACATAAGCTGTCCCTCTGACTTTAAAGAGAAGGTACTGGTTGGTTGCTGCCTGACCATCTCCTTCACTCTCCACACAGCACAGAACTGCATGATAGTCAGGTGTCAACAAAACATATATTTTCCAAAGAGATAAGCTATCCCGGTCCAAGGAAAAAATACCATTTGTTGTGAAAACTAGAGAGTTTAGTTCTAAAGTGCTAACTGCGTGAGAAGAAGAGACTGGCTTGGGATTTGGAGGTTTAATTGGGTTCACACCCAAAGCATGCTGCTTTAGAATCCAGAGGGTAAAGAGGAAGGAAAAAAAAAGCTCAAACTTACATCTGTTTGGATGATGCTCCATGCATTAGTTAGGCCAATATTTCCTTCTGTCCCATACAGATGAAGCCCTTTCTTCAGATCCTGCTGAGCATACTTGTCAATCTAAAATCAACAACAAAAGACAAGAACCTCAACATTTCCTTAGTACCACATTTCAGAATCAAAGTGCACACAGCAGGGAGATGTTGAACAACAGTCATATCCTGAAATGAATAAAAAGTTAACTGACATTTCTCAAAGCCTTCTAGTAGAGCTGGTATCCCTTACACATATCTGCATTTTGTAAAGAACATGAGGAGCTCCTGTTCTGAGTTAATGTTCGTGTTTTCCATCACAGACCTTCAAAACATCTCTTCCCTTCTCACTTAATCACTGAAGTACTATAAAGAGATTGGATTCAGCTTAATCACACATTTTTTGCAAAAGCAGCCTATATATGAAAACATTCATCTGCCCATAGTGTTTCCTTTTATCTTAATATCTTTTAATTGTGACCAGGTACCCCTCAGCATCTTCCATATGCTTCCTTGGAGATCAACAGCGGCATTAACACTGGACTGATGCTCTGAATTGTGTTCACTGTACCAGTCAGGATACCCCACTTCTTACAGCGGGACAGACAGTTACATTGAAGCAGCAAGGATTGAGCTACCCAAAATTCAGGACAGACAGGATTTAAGAATCTCATTCCTAAATGGAGCTGCTCTTAAATAAATGCATTTTTGTTGATTTAATGAAAGTACAGAGTTGTGCTTTAGAGGCTTTTGCAGTTGAAGATGGGGCTTTCTTGTCGAGAATATTTTCTGGTGAAGCAGGCTACTGGATCCACTGGTCACCACTAGCCAGTATCTGAAATGACTGCAAGCGCCTCTCTCCCAATCTAACCATACACACACACTTCTACAGAATCAAGCAAACACAGAAAAATGAAGTAAATAATGAATGGATATTCACATGTTTTTGTGTTGTAAATTAAAAACATTGAATAGTGCTGCTCAAATGTGTCCCAACACGCCCCACTTCCCGGGGTGCTTGCCAGCGTTAGTGGTTGATCAGAGGTATACCAAGAAGGGTAAGAAGAGCTGTCCCATTTTCTTCTCCAGCAATCTGCTATAAATCTGACTGCAAAATACAGTGCCACTCTGAGATCTTTTTGCTGCAGCAGTCAAAAAGAAAACCAAACTTAAATTCACAACTTGCTTCATGGGGACATTCTCTTCCCTATAGAACGATGGTCAGACACGGTATATTCTCCAGTGACTGCCCCTCTGACATTAGCCATTCCAGCTGAGGAGAGTCTAAAATTAAATAACCAACTTATTTTGAGTTAAGAGTGGGAAACAAAGGTATTCTGTTTCTACAATACACTTTGATTTTCCTTCTGCTTTATTAAATCATGAGCATTCTCATTTGCTCCTGGGGAAAAAAAAGTGGATGCAAAGCATCTTCCACAGGGTAAAAAGAGGAATTTTCAACCCACTACTTCATAAATATTATGGGGTACATGTAAAGTTACTAAACAATATGACTCCACAAGAAAATATGACCTCAAGAGTTCATCATGTCCAAGAAATCCCTGCTGTATGTTCAACGGTTGTGCTTCGTCTCTCTAGCTCCTCTGGTTCCTTATCAAAAGTTTACCCCCAGTTTACTGGGCTGAGACAGTAATAAAATAGCTTTGGGACACTACAAGAAAGATGTATAACTTAATCTGAGCACCTGAACTGTCACGTAAGCGCTTTGTTGTGGATGACTATCTTGAACAGTAGGTACTGTGCTCCCACTGTAATTACCATGTAAACTGCTTTTGACTTTACGCATAGATTATACACAGTCACTGCTATATTAATTAGCAGAGAAAACCAAAGCTGAAAGCTATCATTAACTTTGGAATTAGTTGAGAAAATTACAGGCAATAAATGGAAAAATTTATATGTATGGGGGATTTCTAGCATTCATTTCAGAATCAGATTGAACTGGTTTTCAGCTCTTCACTAACTCTCCACTTCCTCTGTCTCAACTGGACCTGCTGCAGTCTCAAGCAGAACCATCAATTAGGACGGAAGGGAATGGTTGTGGTGTTAGTCTGAGAGAGGCTTCGGAATTTAGTTAGTGTCCTACAGAGGTGGTGAGCTAAATTAATTGCTGTAAAACTAATTCTTACTCATAAAGGGTCAGAGGTGAAGAGGAACAGCATAGCTGAGGGCAGGCAGGGACACAAATCTAGATCTGCTGCCTTGAAGATGAAAGAGAAAAGTCTGTTTGGAACATTGATTTATCACATCTGAGAAAACCTGCCCTGTAAAGTAAGAGAGCTACGCATCAATCTACAGTTCATATCACCACTAATCTGGAACAAGAGAGATAAGGTCAAATAAAACAGTGGTGCTTTATTTGAAGGGCAAACGCTGTGCCACCAAAAGGACACAAATTGTCAAGTTTGCATTTTCTTCCTCAAATTTTGCTTTGCAAACCAATGCAGTGGCTCAGCATGAGCCCCTTTTACCAGGTCTCACAGGCTGCCTTTGTTAACACAATCTTAATTTCCTGTTTGAGATCAATAATAATTTAATAACTTTATAAAGCACTTCAAGATCAGCAGCAACCTTTGTTATTGCAGATGGTCTCAAGAATTCACCTCACCAAACATTCCTGCTCGTCCTTTTACCTGCAGAAGATGCACTAGCAAGTGACCTGCTGAGGCAAAATGAAAGCAAGTCCTCTCTGCCTTATAAAGTTAGCTGCTTTTTCCTGCACAAAGAGTTTGAGACCTTTACACTAGAAATGCAACTGTCAACAGATTTCCCTGTTTCAGAAACCGAATAAACAGTAGAGCATTACTCATGAGAACAGGCACTATGTGACTAGTTCTCTCACTGCTGTTTCAAAAAGCCTCAACGTCAAGTCCCTCAACATCAATTCATGCACATCGTATGACCCATTACTAGTTGTTGGTTTAAAGAGAAAGTGCCTGTTTGAATGTTGCTTGGAAGAGGACAGAAGCTTTTTATAATTCCATACCATGTGGGACCTTTCATCTCTATGAAGGCTGCAAATCTGAAAGAGGCATATACATGCTATGAAACAGTATCTCCAGATTTCTTTATCTTTTGTTTCATGCCTACTGACATAGGGAAGTATCTGGAAATACCACAGTTTTATACATATATACACACAGAGAGAGCTTTATATTTATTTAAGTGATTGTAAATGTAGGGGTTTAGATAGTTCTCCTTTATTAAAGTTTCTAACTGATCTTCTAACTAAGTGTGCTATAAATGCACCAATGAGCACTATTCTCTGAAAAGCAGCTGTTTTAAAATGTCTTTTTAACAGTTACTCCTTAAAGCATTCACCCTCTCTCACACAAGGGTCAAAAAGGTTTTCATCACCTTCTTGAAATAACCTTGTACAGCCTGACTGAGCCTGCAGACCTTTGGCGCCAGGAGAAAGGGGAAGGCAGGCACTGGCCTTTGGTCTCCTCTCATCTGTGCCTGTAGCTGAAGTACCAGCATGAAGTCCCACCCTGCCTGCATCTCCCCTATTTCTAGCAGTTACATACAGCCCTTTTTTTTAATGTGTTATCTTGCATGAATAATCAGTCTTGATGCAGAAGTAGCCTTGGACTTGTAAGAGCACAGGAGACTAAACATGACCACTTCTTTCACTCAGGCTGTAAGAAGTTCAGTGTCTACACGCAGTCCTATTAAAAGCACATTGACCTCTGCTTGAATAACCTGTGCACAAGGTTATAAGATGGATATTTTTTCCCCTAATTGAAGTACTGCTTCAAAGTCTAGACATATGATTCCTACTGGCTTTGATCAGAGAAGGGTAAGTAAAACTCAGCACCTATTTGTGGAGCATATCTGGCAAATGCTTCTCCAGGTCATTCTGTTTCCTGCTAACCTCAATTTTGTTTCTTCCTCAAAGTACTTTTAGAATAGCAGGAACTTTTCCATATGCCTTTATTCAAATTGTATATTTGATTTAAATGAAAACTCACAAAACACCCCCAGCTGTCTCTTCTGCCTTCAATTTGAGTTTTTCAGAAAATGATCTTTCTGAAAATGAAAAGCTGCACCACAGTGATTCATCACGTCTCCTGACAAATGATCCCACCCAGCATTCACCAATCTGTCAGCTTCTCTTGTTTGTCTCTGTGCTACCAGTCCTCAGCCAAGCAAAATGTCTATCACAAAACAGGGACAGTAAGTACTATATTGAATATCCTGCAATTTGAATCTGCTGCGTTCTCCCTTCACAAAGCACAACTCTATCTAGTGAAGGAACACAATGAAGCGTAATAAAAACTCTCAGCAGGCAAACTGTTACTCTAAATAACTTGCCTATTTTTAGTCGTGGAATACGAGAGTTTTCCTTAGGAGAGTTTCTGAAAGGTTAGGTGGTAAGAACCTTTCACCAATCTGGAAGTGAAGCCCAGGAAAATTCTTTTCCTCCTTGGGATTCATTGGTCAACAGATGAGAGGAGTAAGCTCCAAGCTGGCACCCCATCCATGACAATTCCTATGCCTTCTGACCTAGAACACACTGGAAGCTTGAGGCTTGCTCATGCTTTTCAGTGTCATCAGATTTCAGTGGTGTTTCTACTAAGATAAATTATGTGTGTACTGTTGCTTAGTGTGATACCACTATAATCCACAATGGCAAGAGAAGCACTTCTTGGTGCAGGCCCTACATCTTCCTAGCACTTTAAGGTAAAAACCTCTTCCCACTGCAATGAGCACAAATACTTTCTCACTGACTCCCATTAGGCCCTAATTTGGCTCTTAAACCTCTCATTGTCCTATTAAAAAGACTATACTCTTTAAGGTAGACAAGTCATGTGCATTTAGAGGTTCAGGCAGTGAAGGAAACTCAGTCTTTGAACTAGAGAAGAGAAACCTTCAAGAGATGCAGCGGGATTGGAAACAAACTGGCACAGAGGTCAGGAAAAGCATCTGGAAGCAGCTGATGCAGTGAGAGAGAGTGGGCAGGAATCTATCTGAGCCTCATCCTAATTACAACTGTGACAAAACATCCCTTTAAAAATCTTAAACCTGCATATAAATTCAGGCCAAATGAAAAAGTGGTTCCTTCTAAATCTGTATTCCCTTGAGACAGCTACTTAAGCTGCAGCCATTTACATGTAAGGCTTGTTTTACTGTCAGCTTTGTGCCCTCATTGCTTCTGAAATCCAGAGCCTCCAAGCCGAATGCTGGCTGGCTGACAAGCCCAGCTGCAGAAGCCAGCATCCTTCAAGAGGACCAAGAGCCGTCAGACCCCACCTTGCCTCCTTGAATAAGGCAACCTAGAATTAATTGAGGCTGAGATAAAAACTGTGAAACAGCAGCAACAACAAAAACCCTGCTTAGCACAGATACAGACACGCTGAAAGCACTACATAAACATTCTGCGCCGCAAAAACCAAGTGAGGCTCATAATTCTTTCCATCTCTGTATTGCAGACGGGGGACTGCAGTAGGCGCCTCAGTTCCCGGGGATAGTTTGACAGATCTCTCTCTCTCTGGCTAAATAAAAGGCTTTGGAGTTTATGTATTTACAGTAAAGGCGTGAAACTTTAAGACAAGAACTGCTCCCTGAGAAACCTGGTCCTGTAGTTTTGCTGCTGATAAGGAGAAGGAAGTGCTTTGGAGCAAAACTTCTTGGGCAAACAAGAAAGCTGTTATCTGTGCAGAACATGGGTATTATCAATATTTACAGCTAATATGATGCAAGACTTTGATTAAACTGAAGTTCTGCCAATACTGAAGAGCCAAAGTCCTTCCACTGTTCCAGTAAACTGGAAGGTGACTTTGCTGTAATCCTTTCTGTAAGAAAGGCCAAAAGAAGGCTCTTGTGGAGATCTTTATTAACTCTTTTTCAACTTGCACAGACCAGAGGATGCCAGCAGTGTCCCCAGCTTTCTAACCTACAGGTAAATGGAGACTTTTTATTTCAAGCCTTAGTGCTTCCCTACCACATCAGGAACAAAAATTCCACCCAACAAGGCCGCTAAACTGGACAAAGCCAAGAGGCTTTGCTGAAAGCAACATTTCAATATAGGTAAGTAAATATTCCTGACCTTTCTGGTGATTGTTTCCCCCACCTCTCTGCCTCTCCACCAGAACAGGAGAGGCTGTAAAGAAATGAAAAAATATCCAATAGTTTCCCACCAGGCAAAACTTTTAATTAAATGCCTTGATAATCATTCTCTACAAATAGCAGGGAGTGGGAAATCGAATGTAAACAGAAAGTGCCTAATCTATAAGGTCATTTGTGGGAGCCCTCTTGCCTGCTAAGAAAAGATGAGATTGATTGTACCAACAGGTAAGGCTTGTTTTAAATGAGATATTCCCAAGCCTGTCTATAAAAGGCTGAGAGCAGTACTTGCTTTCCTCACCACTAAAATCTTTCTTAAACCACCTGCCTATAAATATAAATCTTGGAAGATTTTAGTAAGAGACATTGTATGAATTTGCTGAGGTTTGTCAGTTAAGGGACAATCTACTAATTTCTTATCAGTGTAACACAGCATCTCCAGGACACTTTGCTCAGCTTTTTGGGATTCCCTCCTCCTCACCTCCTCCTCAAATGTGAAACTCCAGGGCATAACATTTTTTTTTTTTTGTTGTAATTGCTTTCTTAAACACAGCAAACCACTCGCTTGGTGAATTTTCTTTTTCTAGATTGACTGCAAAAGCCTACCTCATGAGTCCAACATTTTGCAGATCTTCCAAACTTCAATAAGTTACTTGAAATGCAGATTGGCTCTAGCAGTGTTTGATACTAAGAGAGATGCATTGGCACTGGCTGCGTAACTTCAGAGGAAAAGCAGAGAATACAGGAACAGAAGATCATAGGAAATGGTCTGAGAGTGGGAAGAAGAATGAACATTTTTGAAGCATGCTGGCTTGGGTCAACTGAGGTGAGACCTTTCAGTTGTGCCATAGGCTTCCTACATAGTCCTGACAAGTCACTGTCTTGTGTTTCAGTTTGCTATTTGTTAAACAGAACAACCTGACTCTACTTCTGCTATAAAATTAATAATATAATTTGGAGCAGATATTGGAATATCAACCAACCTACATGAATCCCTGTACAGAATCTGAGACAAGGAATGGAAATACCAACCCAAGAGGGCTGGTAACCCTCCCAGCACTGAGAGGGTAAAACTGAGGTTCATTAGGGAGCAAAAGGAAGGACAAGTACATCTTGCACTGCCTGAAATAGCAATGAAGCTGGTGAAACTATAAGAGAAAAAGTCTCGCACTGTGTGCTCTGACAAGAAACAAGAAGTTTTGATAAATTTTATAATAAAAAGCTAATAAGAAAGTCAACTTGGGTTTTTCAAATCAGTTTTTCCTACATCCATGGTATGTGCAGTTTCAGTCACTGTCTTTCTGCCCACAAGCACCTGCTTGTGCTCAAAAGTAGGCATCGAGGCACCCGATGTGGCAGACAGCTGAGGCTGCAAGAAAGGAGCCACTGAAACACTCCCATACTATTCATACTATTAGAATGCCAATGAGTCCCAACAGCAGCTTTAACGCCACTTTGTTTTAAGCAAAAGATAACAAGTATGACAAGTCGCTAAGCTCTGCAATTCAAAATTTTTCATGCAAGAGCAAGTTCAAATATTTTCAGCAACCTGCACCTGATTCTGTCCAAATGATTCCTTTAAGGTCCAAGGGAGAGATGGGCATTTTGTCATTGTTCCATATAAAGCAAACATTTACCTTCTATCATTGCTGATATAAAGGGAAAGCACATTTTTCTGTAGCCAGAGAGGCCGCTGCCACCTAACCTGTTCTTATGCACATCAACAGCTGGATAACTTGTGCGTCAAGTCCCCAGGCTTGTTTCAATGAAGTACATCATAACTAGCTCAGAGACACAGACTCCAAATGTTAAGGTGCAGTTTTGCACATCCTTTGCTTGCAAACATAATGAAGGCTATAGCACAGCTGACCATTTATTTTGAGGGTGAGTACCTCCAGCTCTCTGTGCGTGGCACTTCCCAATGAGATAGTCCTATACCTCCTTAAAAAAACCTACCAAATCTTGTTTCTTTTTAGTGAACCTAGGAATAAAAACATTAAACATGAACTCTTGACTTGTTGTTTCTTGTTTCAAAGGCGTTTGAATGCTTCAGGAAACATGGGGAAAGGGCTTGGTAAAACAAGGCAGGTAAATCAAATCTATTACATACACAAAAGGCTGATGCTGCAAATTAATTTCCAGGATATTAAGTCAATTATTCTTGGGCATTATGCATTTTGAGTGACAAAAACCTCACCAGCATGTTGGAGGAATTTCAGGTGAGTAAACACTAAAGTGCATGTTTTTTGTGACATACCTAATTATTTATACAGCATTGAGGATACTCTTAATGCTGATGCTGTAGAAGGAACCTTTTGTTTACATATAAATACACTCTTCTTCAGATTATTAAAACGTTAGGAAAAAATGATACTAACATCCTCAACAGCAGTGACATCAGCAAAGTTGGGTGCCATTTCTTTTGCCATTTCTTTTCCAAAATGAAACTTCCTTTGTAGTAGGTTTTCTCCATTACTTGCTCCAAAGACGACTCACTAAAAAGAGCTTCTATCCCCTTCCTCCAGTTATGTATCCCACCAACTGCTGCTCTCAGCAATGCTCCTCTGTCTTCGCAGATCAGCCTTGTGTCCCACAGATCTCACAACCTATCCTCAAAGCCCTCATCTCTTTCATGTGCCACCCTCCTATTTACTCAAATCAGCTCTCGTGTGACCTGGTCTTTCCTGTAAGAGTCATTCATTTCCTACATGTCCCAGTGAACAGTAATTTTGCCTTGATCCCTAGTGGCTCCAGGACACATCTGTGCCAGGGTGTAAAGACACCTCTGAGCTATGCTCATATGTTAAAACCCCGTGTACCCTTAATCCAGGCCAGTAGAAAAGAGTCTCCCTTGGACCTTAAAGGAATCATTTGGACAGAATCAGGTGCAGGTTGCTGAAAATATTTGAACTTGCTCTTGCATGAAAAATTTTGAATTGCAGAGCTTAGCGACTTGTCATACTTGTTATCTTTTGCTTAAAACAAAGTGGCGTTAAAGCTGCTGTTGGGACTCATTGGCATTCTAATAGTATGAATAGTATGGGAGTGTTTCAGTGGCTCCTTTCTTGCAGCCTCAGCTGTCTGCACATTATTTCAAAACCTATGCTGATGTTGAGAATATTCCTAGGATGCCTGTACTCAGCCTCTTTGCCTTTTTTTTTTTTAAATATAATCACTTTCATTTGTCCTCAACTAACATCAGTATAACAACAGATAAGAAAATTGGGATACATGCCATTGAGCTTTTGTCTGCCAAGAGACACGAAAGGTGGGTTGCATTTGTGTTTCAAGTTCTAACAACCTCTTATCTCCATCTATAAATACCAAAAAACTCGCAGAAAAAGAAATTCCTTCCCCCCTCTCCAACCAGCTAGGGACACACATGTCAATAGAGCTTAAGATCCAATTAGCTGCCACAGAGGCTTCAGGACGCAGAGGTAAATCGAAACAAGGAGACAACACACTTTCCTTGTAGGAACTAATGACCATTGTGTGATTATATATTAGGCGGAACAGTGACATTGGACACAGAATCCTTCACAGATGCTGCGAGCTGGGAAAGGGGAAGCCAGCAGTTTATTCACAGAAATGAAGGACTTGGCCATTTGCCCACTAAGCCATTTCTTACAGCCCTCCCACAGGGTCAACCTTTGCTTCAATTATTTACAATACTCATTTACTTACTTTAAAGGTGAATGAGAGAGCTTTCAAATAAGAGAGATCATTACTGAAATATCAGAGGAGGGGGAATAGCAAAGGCAAACCATACCCTATGCTCCCACTGTGGTAAGAAAAGATGACCAAGTCCCACAAACCATTTAAATGTGGGCTATCTGCAAATCCAGTTATCCAGGTAACTTAAGTTCATTTTCTCTTAAATTCAAAATATAGAACTGATCCACTGCCATAAGGTAAATACATCTCTGTGAGAGTCAAAACAATTAGACCCTAACTAGATCAGGCCTCTGGTGGCACCTGAACCCTGCTGGGTGCCATGGAAAAGACACACAAGCTCCCCATTGTTAATCATAGGGACTTGCATTGCCACCTCTTGGTGGCAGAGCTGCTCTGCTGAACACAGTGTTGTCAGCTCCACCGGCCACTAGTAATAACGCAGGTAAGCTGTAAAGCAAGTGAGGGAGAGAGCTGGTTAAATCATGTTCTCTGGGGAAGAAACTTTCCCGATTTCTTAGAACAAGGGGAACAAATGCCTGCTGATAAGCCACATTTCTCTGTGCTATAACGACAAGGTCCATTAAAACCCGAACCAAACCAGCCCACTGACAGGTTAAAATCTGTTACTCTGCCTGGAGAAACTTGTCTGCAAAGAGCAATTCTGTGGAATAGGATTGAAGAAGATGTGTCTTCCTAGATCCAGGGAACGTTAATCCTTAGGGGAAAAGTGAGATTTGCACACAGCCTGCTTTACTATTCTTAAGATATGCTTTCTCTGAAATGAACTCATTTTAGAGAAATAATGCTGCGAGGAGAAATTCCATTGTCCCTGGAGAGAACAGACCAGCAGGCAAAGTCAGGCTCACTACAGCAAGCTTAATGCCTGCTGTGGCATGATCCCTGCTCAGCCTGAAGATGGGAGAAGTGCAGAACACACACACCGAGAGAGAGAGGGCAGCACAAACCATAGATCCAGCAGAGACAGAGGGCTTTGGATGAACCACTGGCTACTTCACAGAAACTCAGCAAGACCATTGGAAAAGTTGCCTGGCTTTATTGTGAAGAAAATGCAACAGGATCTCAATAACCTCCTGGCTAAACACCAGACAAGGTCATTATCTCTTTACCTATAATTTCTTCCATGAAAATATGTTATTTTATTCAATCACACAGACAAGTGCACTTGCAAGAATCAGAGGTTATACTAAATGCCAGCTCCTCAGACAGCAGAAATCTGCCCCACTCCACCAAAACCAATGGAGTTGCTCACATTTCTTGCAACTTGGCATTGTCACGTGGTGTCTCCAGTGGCACAAACCCATGTTTCTATTAGGGTACATGCAAGCTTGTAAATCAGTCCCTTCTCCAAAACAACATCTCTGCCACCATGGGAGTTCTGACCTTCAGCAACTGGAATTGCTGTCTTCAATCTTTAGGTACACTTTTCAGCAGACATATTATAAACTGGTAAATAAAATGTCTTGGAAATCTAGTAGGTAACAAAAGTAAAAGGCAAAAGAAGTAAATAACTGCTATTAAATGCCTCCCTTGTTTTAATGAAACAAACAATTGCAGCTCTTCACTGCACTTCAGCGAAAACAGATTTTTATCATGAATGGAATGATTTGGGACTCAGTCACTGCAAATGAATAAACTACATGGAAATTGCTTTCCACAATAGCATAAAGCAAGCAAATAAACAAAATGCCAGCCACACTTACAAAGCACAAAATGCAAGTTTCCAACACCCTCTTTACTTATAATAATGTCAGAAAAACGTCACATTTCTTATTGGAAGTCACACAGGTTGAATGGAGAAGGAAACATGGTTGTTTCCCCATATGTTAAACAGAGATAAGTGGCAGTACCTTCACTGAACGAGGTCCTGGAAGACTGCAATATTTCCATACAGAACAGAATGACATATGCTGGTTTTTTACATAAAATGTGGTATTTACTAAGTGAACAGTAGTCATCCTCCTCAATGGCAGCAAAGCTGAATGAAAGAAGAATCCATCAATTTTGAAGAAAGGTTCACTTCAAACTGCTGCTAACTGGGGAGCCCTCCTATATCCCAGAACATGATACATACATTCCCAGCTGCCAAACCCAGCTGCAAATTGGCAAGAGGTTTGGTTTCCCTCCCAGACCATCATTTGGGTAAGCAGTGGAGAACAGCATCAGAGTTGCTGGTCTGTGGCATCTGCAGTGTTTCAAACCACCAAAGGCTCACGCCAACTTCTTTTCATAGAATCATGGAATCATAGAATCATTCAGGTTGGAAAAGACCCTTGGGATCATTGAGTCCAACCACCAGCCCTACTCTGTGAAGTTCTCCCCTACACCACATCCCCCAACACCACATCTAAATGACTCAAACATATTCAGGGATGGTGACTCAACCACATCCCTGGGAGGTTTGTAGTTGCATCTTCATGTAAACAGTGACACACAGCCTGTATATCTAGATATCAGTGGCCAGCCACTCCCCATCAATAGTTTGTAGACTCAGGAGAGACCAAGCTACCTTAGTTCTTCAACTACCTGATGGTCCCGAAAGAAGGGAAAGGACACTCAGGGATGCCAACTGGAAAAGTCAGCAAAAGCCAGCATAAAAAATGCACATACTTTTCTTGTGAGCAGCAAGGGACACAGTAGAGATTATGGTTTGAGCTACCCTCTCCTAACCTTATAAAAACCAAAACACTAGTAAGCATTTGAAGGTCACATACCACAGGCAGCTGTGCTAGAGGTAAGCAGACTCCCCAGTGAAAGGGGATGCCCATGTCATGACAGAGAGGAGTCCCACTTCAAATTTAAAGGAGCCACTGCTTAGGAAAAAGCAAGGAAATTTACACAATTGGCCCCTCTCAGCCTGCCTCTCTCACAAGAACTGAAAAAGGTCACATCTAAAAGTGACTGTCCACAATAATCCAGAGTCAATCCAACAACTGCTGGCCACACCATCATCTCCTTCAGATGGCAGTCACTTTTAATCAGTTCTAAGCACAAGCTGCATCTTAATCAGGATCCTTAAAGCGCTTATCTCTACTGGATAATTTTGTCTTGACTGAATTGACTGCCAGTCGCCTGGAATCACTGACACATTTGTAAAGGTTATTTCGGACATTCTCCAAACACCTCCGGTTTGCCTCTGAGATCAAACTGCATCAATATCAGTTTGGCTCAAACATGTCCAGAATTGCCTTTAAAAAGGTGCAAACCATCTGAAGGTTACTGTTAATCATCTACAGCTAAACCCGCCCCTTGTAGTACAAGCCTCCGGTATTGGCCGTATCCTGTTACCAACCTGTTACACTGACCCATCTCCCTTCTCTCCCTTCCAAAAAACCTCAAGTCTTAAAAGAGTTCTGTCAGGAAAAAAAACACTGTTTTATTTCTTTATCAATGTATTGATTTATTTATTTATTCAATTTGGTTGTAGTTTACACCTACACTGTGTTCATGCAATTGATTTAACGCAAAACCAAGCCTTTGAGAAGAGGTGCTGCTGTTTCAGAAAGGTAGTGTTTGAGTTAAGAACCTGAAACAAGTTTCTGTGGTCAGCCAGCTCCCCTTCTAGAAATGACATCAGGTTCCTGGAAGTTATCCAGGTAGAGTCAGCAGCTGCCAATGATGATCTAGTTTATTCAGAATCAGTCTCTGTCAGAGAGGTGAGTTATCCCTCGGAGAGGAGCAGAAACCAAAGTGAAGGGTAGATTTAACCTTTCACATATGACAAAGGTCTCAAGAACACCTCTGAGGATGCTCCTCATGTTTTGTATTTATTGCTCATGCTTCTACCTTTCAAAATGAGCTCGTCTTTCCTAATTAAGAGATTGACTTTTTGCCAAAGAGATGCATTGATTTGAAGTCTCTTCGTAAAGCTGGAAACTGTCTTCTGCCTCTCATACCCCTTGGATTCTCCACTGTCTAATAATACTAGTTGAACTAGCTCCGAGACATTTTTCTCCATGGGGCATTCATTTGGGTCTCTCCACCTATCAAAACTTACCGGTTTTGACAACTCTGAAGAGCTCTGAAATTTGATTGAAATTTTAAGGGGCCATAAGAGAAAGAAAAGCCAGTGCAGCCACACTGAATCTATTTTAAAAAGTAAAATTTAGGGGGGGGTTAGTGGGTTCTTGACCCAAAGCTATTTGGGTTATTTGGTATTTTTCTCATTGCTAGGGAAGGAAGTATAAAAACCATGGCTAAGGAAATTTTGTAGACAACACACAAAACTTGCTGTGCATTAAATAATCTGCTAATGTCACTTGACCTCCTTCATTACAGAGCCCTGCAGTTTATCCAGCCAAATACAAGAACAGATGTTTAGGAACAAAGATGAGAGATCACACTACAAGAACAATACTCTGGAAAGTTGGAAATCTGTGGAAGGACTGAAGAAATGCAGATGGACATGCTCTGAGGGCAACGCTTCCAATTTACAGAGGAATAAGTCATGGGTACATTCAACTCAACTTGTATAAAGAAGGAGTTGCATCATTCTCTTTACACTGCAGAACTGATATCTGTGTTTTCAAAAATCTACTGAAAATTGGAAAAGATTTTAGAGAAGACCTATAAGAAAAAGCCAATCACAAAGAAGCTTTACTTCACATGACTAACACTCTGGGACAAACTAAATAGAGCGACAAAGTTAAAAAGCAGCTTAATTGCAGTCTTCAGGTACCTACACGGAGAAGCAATTTTCAACAGTAGACAGGATTTTAATCTACCAGAAAAGGGCATAATGAGAGCTAATGGTTAGAAGTTTAGGCTAGACAAACACAAGATAGAAACAATGCATAATTTTAACTACGAAGAAAAAAAATAATCATTAGAACAAATTATTGAAGAACAAGGCGCAGTCAATGATAACTTTAAGTCACAGCTCAAGAAAGTCAGGTGTAATCAGTTTAATGACAAGAATACTGATGAAAATGCTATGGACCACAGATGACTGTAACCATTTCATCTGGTCTCAAAATTTATAAATCTTTCCAGAAGGCTACGAGGTTTTCCAAGGATAGAGACTTGTTATTCATGCCAGATTATGTCACCTACACCCTGCACCTTGTCTTTGCTTCAAATCCATCCTGAAAGAAAAGATGGTATAAAACATATGAGTCTATTTAGCACACCTCTTCTTGGAGACTAAGGCACTGCTCCTTTTAAACTGTCACTGGTGATTTGGGGGCACAAATACTCCTAGATCACAGCCCAAATTCTCTGAATAAGTGTGCTATCTGCCAAACCCACATCTCCTCACCCATGCCAACACCCGGAAGTGCTGCTCCCAGTATTGCGCTGCTGACTATGACAGAGCAGGCGTCCTCTGGGAAATGCAACAACCAATTTGCTGAGGCCAGCTACTCCACAGTCACTGTCCAAGCACAGGCTCATTTGCCCTGCAGCACATTCACACTATTCACCTTAGAGCCTGCTCTTACCTGACTTCACCAGGTGCAGTGCGAGAGCCCGGAGGCAGTCATCACCCTGCAACTGTGGCTGCTCGGAGAGGCCAAACCTAAGGATTCACAGCTCTAAGCTGTGCTGCCTTAACAACCTTGGTACAGGCAAACACATTTTATACCCTCTGGCATTAAGTCAGGATTCCTAGACAAACAGCAAAGAGTGCCTTCAATGGAACCTTCAGTAATTAGCACCACATGATTATTCTGTCAGTCTAAACTGTTGAGTCATTCCAGTTCCTGTAATTTCATTACTAGCAACACCACCTCTGTCCCTTACCTGTCCTCCCAGATACTTCCCTGAGACACTGCAGCACTGGCTTGGCAGGGTGTGGCATCACCAGGTCTGTCTCCAGTCTATACCCAATTAATACTCATAAAATCAAGGCATCTGGGTTGAATCCTAATCTACACAGAGTGCAGCAGCAATGGCCAGTTACAGCCACAGACACTATGCTGCAGCCACTCACTACCTTGCTGTACTTTTTCTTCTAGAGGAACCTGCTCTTCAGGGGTCTTCAGAATCCCATTAACTTTTTATTTTAAAAACTTCCACCCTCTAAACTGTAACCATTTCAGAAAACACTGTACTATGATTAGCTGTGGTGACACCACCTGCCATTCATGACCCAAACACAGTGAAAGCTCACATTCACTCAGCTGTGACTGTGACATGCTTTCATACTTATTTCAAAACTTAATATAGATAGACCTAGATCAATAGCAATAAATCTCCTACGGGATTCAAAGATGTTTGGAGCTGGGATCACAATTTTCCTTACATGATCCTATAGGCCTAAAAACAACAGTGGTGGCTCTCAGGTGTTGATGCTGTGAAAATAAGGTATATACACAAAGAAGTGCAAAGTGCAGGGGTTTTGTGCCTTGTGAATTTTTTTGAGATACTGAGAGGCTGTAAGGAGTTCATAACAATATTTATAAACATTGGAAAAGGCAGTTTTAGCAAGAATGACAATCTGTCTGAGATTTGTTCTGCTGTTTATTCATTATTCACCATTGATCATTTTCCTCTAATATATTTTCCTTATTCTGTCAGAATTCCAAATGCTCTATTTGGCCAGGATAACAAACTGCACAACCTAAATATTAAATAGCAAAGAGTCAAGAGAAAAAGAGAATGCTTTTTGAAAAAAAACTGTAGGTAACAAAACAAAACAATAAAACCCCCAAATTAAACCAGTGGCATTAAAAAAAAATTGCAGGCTGGGATTAGTCTGCACATAATTCACTAATCCAAAGGAGCAACCTTGTACTTTTACCAATATTGTCAGCATTTGGGATACTTTGAGAAGTCACATAGTACTTGCATGGGGGGTTGTATAATACTCCAGCTATGAAATCGAGTAGCTATAGTTGAGAATTTTTGCTTTTATTAAAAACAGGGTTTATTATAAAATACTGAGGCCTCAAGTCTTTTGCTAAAAGTTTGAAGACACTTAAAAGCAAAAGGCAACTCTCCCTCCGGCCCCCCTCCCAACTTAGTAAATAAAAAGGGTTGTATTTGTCATTCTGCCTCACCACCAATGTTATCTTGTATGACTTCATACACTGAATGCTGGCAGCTTCTCAACTCTGGCAGAGCTCTTGCATACCTCCATGAGCTGATGATGTGACTATTTAACAGATGCCATAGCTATTTACACTACTCATACTAGTTCAGAATCTAACAAAATAACCAGTACGGGATATTCAGTGTCTTCACATGAGCATCAAAAGGCACTTATATTAATTACTAAAGACTAGTTCCTTCTTATTGTGATAAACAATATCACACCTGTGCTAATATTTTTTTTTCCTATTAGATGCTATTTAAATCTCATTTTTCTCCAAAGCATGATCACGAGAGGCAGCTTCTACCTCTGTGACCAGCAGAAGCCAGCTCTCCAGAGGTCACACAAGAACTTGTTGACTGCAACACTGTCTGACAACAATAGCTGGGGAAGTCTTTGCTGTACCAACTTTTACCTTTCTTGGCCTTGACTGCTGGAAAATGCCATAATCAAAAAATTATTAGAGTTTCTTTACCTGTGATAAAGTTTCTTTATAGAATCATAGAATGGTTAGAGTTGGAAGGGTACTTCAAGATCATCAAGTTTCAACCTCTCCTGCCATGGGCAGGGACACCTCCCACCAGACCAGGTTGCTCAAAGCTCCATCCAGCCTGGGCTTAAACACTACCATGGATGGGGCATCCACAACTTCTCTGGGCAACGTGTTCCAGTGCCTCACCACCCTCACAGGAAAGAATTTATTTCCATTATCTAATCTAAATCTCCCCTCATCCAATTTAAAGCCTTTTCCAAAATGGAAAAGAAAGTTACTTAGCAGTTGCTCATCCCTGCTACTAAACTTCTTGATATAGCATTGCCAAAATTTTTGCCTTCACATCTGTGAAGACAAATGAAAAAAAAAAAAAAAAAAGCCAGTGGCTCCACTTTCTAATTAACAGAGAAAACATGTTGAGTGTCATTTCAGAAGACTCCACCCAATCTAGTATTTGCTCGGGGAGGTAAACCCAATAAATGCTATTCTAAGCGCTACTCAGGTCAGTGGTCCAAGTCCTTATCTCCAGATTTTTGTAGATTTGGAAGTCATCAAGAGAACTAACAACAGCAAAACACAGGCAGTGTTACTGGAAGTGCTGCAGCATGTTAACAATGAAAAAAAAAAAAGAAAAAAAAAAAGCCATAACTCTGAAACTGTTTTGTCAAAAGAGCAACAACTCCGTCAGGAGGAAAACCACAGAAATCGCTGAGACAAAATCTGGGGCCTAACTACCACAGAAGGAAGAGTGTACTTGAAGGGTGAAAGGCTTTGAGAAACTGAGTATGTGATCACCACATGAAAACATGCCAGCGAGATATGCTCCACTGAAGGTGAAATAGTGCTCTCTGCTGCCAACACAGACAAGGGTCCTTCAGAGCTCATTAGCACTACTAAGAGATTTGCACAGCAAAAATGAGGGGAACCACAAAAGCACTATGGAAAGTCTTGAGACAGGCATTCCGATTGTTCTGAAACTGCAAAGGCCACATCCCCATAAACAGATTTCACTGAGCAGCAACGGTTTCTTTGCTAACCTCACATTAGCAGTTACAACTGACCTTAGAGCCAAATTCATGCAGAAGTCTGTAGGAGAAGCATTCAGTCAAGAATCAAAAGTGCTGTAAGCTGGAGACTGAGCTACGAAGAACAGTATCCATCTTGCAAAAGGGAATGTCTCATCACATAGACAAACAAATTCTTGATAGATGAATGTGCCACAGACAATCTAATCTTGGAAACAAGAGTTGAAACCATGCAAATCAAAAGCAGTGGATGGATATTCAGGTTTCCCATAAAGCAGCTTTGCAGATGAAAAATGACACTCAGCATACATGGAGTAAATGAGTCCTGTCACACTTAACTGAGGGGACTGAAAAAAGTTTCAATTACAAAACTCCTTCTACAACATAAACAGGACAAAAGAAATGCTTATGCTAATCAGCCAGGGCTGAATTTCCTTCCACCAACACAGCTTATGCACATACATGAAGAAAAAAAATAATAAAAGAATTAAACGAATTAGAAAACAATAGTGGAAGACTGGGAAAGCTGGGTATTCAGAGGATGACTGTTTCACCAAAACTATACAAGGGCTTAAAAAAACCCCCAATTTCTGAAACAACCATTATAAATTATAATAATAGAAAAAAAAATGCACAATGAGTTTGATGAAAAAAAGGTTCATTTGCAGGGTCAATTCAAACAAAATTAAGAGAGGAGAAGAATTTGTATTATCTATTTATGTGACATCTAAACAATGCATATCACTCCTGCTTGTTTCTTAACTGTATTAGAAAGCTTTTTAGTCTGTAAATTGTAGGTTCTGTCACCAAATGGGAGACCAACAGTATTCAGAAACATGCCGACACCACTCTTTTACCACACAGCTCAGAGGAAATCACCAAATCTAAATAAAGTCTATAGTCACAATTATTAAAGCATTAGAAGTACTCTCCAGCTCTTCCACCTCCCCTCAGCATCTCCCCCCCACGTTACTGCTCTAATCTCCTTGGATTCTAGGGAAAAGAGAGAATCAAGATGATAACTACAGATCTTCTGGCTATTTTAGAGAGATTTACAACTGTTTCCAAATTGCATTAAATGTTCTGAATATAGGACAGGAAGCTTCTCATTATCTTCCACAAATCTAATTAACTAAATGAATATGCTCCAAGCAACAGTAAATTCCCCATGTGCACTTTTGAGTAAAGGGATTCTCTTGCTCCTGAAACCGCAAACCAGCATCAGGTGTCCTCTCCTACACAGGCAAAGTGCTTGCCAAAAGGGACAGTTTAAGGCTGCAGAGAACGCTTTAGAAATACAATGGCTGAGAGCCTCAGGGTATCATTTTGGCCCATAGCAGGCAAGCAGGCTGAGCAGCCTGGTAAGGAGGGCACAAGATTGCGAAGTGGGATTACAAACTGATGTTCAAACCAATGGAAAATATAGATCAGAAGCAGACTGGTGCTCGCAAAGACTAGCTGCAGCAGAGATGACTTTTTTTTTTTTCCCAGGAGCAAGTCATCCATCCCACTACACACCAATAAGAGAAAGCTACTGCAGCAAGAAACCAATTGCTATCTGCTTTGAAAAATAATAATTCCAATAGAACCACCTCTGTTTTGATCTGATACAGAATTTATACAGGGGAAAAATGTCACCCTTGGAATTACTTTGGCCCTGCAGTTTTTAACTGTCAGATACAATTTCTTCAAAATCTAATTCGTGATTTGCAGGCTTCATTAAGTTTTTGCAGGTAATTTTAAACTTAAATCACCATTGGCAAATCCATCATTTATTGACAGAAACATTAGGACTGTAATGGAGTGTGATTTGTGATGAAAGAAGATAGGAAGGGATGAGCGTGGAAAAATGTGCTCCCTTCTGCCACAAAAGACCATTTTGTCAGGAAAAAAATATCAGGAAAAAAAAAAGTAGCTTTTCTTTGTCACTGATGCCTAACAGTAAATTTAAGAATTTTTGAAGTTGTTAAAATTATGTTATAAAACTTAGGTAAGAAGATACAAGCTAAAATCGAGGATAACTTTTCTGGTTTTACAGAGATATCATAAGGACTGAGTGCAGTAAAACTTCTTCCTCTGAAACAGGAGGGAATATACAAAAGTATGCCAAAGCAAGTAACATACAACAGGGAAGCCCAGATATTTGTTATCAGTTTAATACCTCACCATGTGGAATCCCCTGATTCTGGCTGAGGACATGTTGAAACAGTAGAAGGATGATTGATCATGTTTTGATTGATATATATGAATGTTGTCCAAACTTTACCAAGTAGATAGTTTTCAAACAAATGGCATTCAAGTACACTTCTCAGAGGCTCATTATATACACAGAGGCCTGTATTTATCTGACCCTACCAAGAAAAATCTCCTTCATGCTTTGTAGCCACCTCCCTTTGGTGGAACTTGCCAAAAGACAGGAATATATCTCTTTTTAATTTCAGATTGCAGTTTTATTTACTATACATAATTTATCGTACCATCATTCCCCTCAACCAGTAATTTTGAATTCTGGCCATCCATTTTGAACAGATGTAACAAAAAGTACATTTCATGTACTAAGTGACTTCAGTGTAACTCCCAAAACAAAGACAACTCCTCAACATAGTATCCTACAATGGTTTGGGTTGGAAGGGACCTTAAAGATCATCTAGCTCCAACTCCCCGGCCATGGTCAGGGACACCTTCCAATAGACCAGGTTGCTCAAAGCCCCATCCAACTTGACCTTGAACACTTCCACAGATGGTGCATCCACAACTCCTCCAGGTAACGTGTTCCACTGTCTTACCACCCTCACAATAAAGAATTTCTGCCTAATATCTAAGAAAAATCTACTCTTTTTCATTTAAAATCTTTACCTCTTCTTCAATAACTACATTCCCTTGTAAAAAGTTCCTCCCCGTTTTTCCCATAGGTCCCCTTCAGATATGGGAAGGCTGCTACAAGGTCTCCCCAGAGCCTTCTCTTTTCCATGCTGAACAACCCCAACTCTCTCAGCCTGTCCTTGCAGNCATGCTGAACAACCCCAACTCTCTCAGCCTATCCTTGCAGGAGAGGTGCTGCAGCTCTCTCACCATCTTTGTGGCCCTCCTCTAGACTTGCTCCAACATATCCGTGTCCTTCTTATGTTGGGAGCCCCAGGTCTGGACACAGTATTCCAGGTGGGGTTTCACCAGAGCAGAGCAGAGGGGCAACATCAACTCTCTCGACCTGCTGGCCATCCTTCTTTTGATGCAGCCCAGGATGTGGTTGGCCTTCTGGGTTTCAACTGCACATTGCCAGCTCATGTTGAACTTCTCATCAACCAATACCCTCAAGTCCTTCTCCCTGNTCTTCCCTTATCCACCAACACGGTGACCCTGTTGTAGAAAGCCACCAACTTTGTCAGACACAATTTGCCTTTAGTGAAGCCATGTTGGTTGTCACCAATCATCATTTTTCATGTGCCTTACCATAGTTTCCAGGAGGATCTGTTCCATGACCTTGCCAGACACAGAGTTAGACTGACAGACCTGTAGTTCCCCAGGTCTTCCTTTTCCCCTTTTTAAAAAATGTTCATTATGTATGTTTCCCCTTCTCCAGTCAGTAGGAATTTCACCAGACTGTCATGACTTCTCAAATATCATGGAAAGAGCCTTAGCACCTTCATCTGCCAGTTCCCTCGGGAGCTGCAGATACCTTTCATCAGGTCCCACGGATTTGTGCACCCTCAGGTTCCTTGGACGGTCCTGACTTTGGTCTTCTACAGTGGACAGTTCATTCTCCCAGTCCCTGCCTTTGCCTTCTGTGACTTGGACAGTGTGGCTACAGCCCTTGCCAGTGAAGACTGAGGAAAAAAAATCACTGAGTTCCTCAGCCTTCTCTATATCCTGGGTAACCAGTTCTCCTGTTTCCTTCTGTAGGGGGCCCACATTTTCCCTAGGCTTCCTTTTAACACTGAAATACCTGTAGAATCTTTTCTTGTTGCCCATGATGTCCCTGGCCAGGCTTAATTCTACTAGGGCTTTAGCTTCCCTAACATCATTTGGTCCTTGTCTGTTTGGACAATGTCTCTGTATTCCTCTGAGGCTACCCATCCTTTGCAGTACAGAGCACTTTCGTCATGAGAAGTAGGTGATGCACAAGCAGGAGTCCCTGCATCTTCTTACCCACAGCAGAGCAAGGATTTGCTACAGCAAGACCTAATACTGTAACGTCTGTAAGCATGTGGCAAAGAAACCTCCACTGCAACCAGATGTGAGCATGCTGCAACATGCAAAATTTATTTACACTGCCCACAAGAAAGGATAAGAAAAAGCAAGATAAAAAAGAACCACAACTCCCTACAGTGCTAGCACTATGCAGCAGCATGAAAAATGAGTATTCAGTGCAACTTAAAAAGAGAAGATAAAGGGGATGTTCTGTCTGGGAGAAGCTCTCTGACATCAGTGAAGTTATTTCTGGGTTCACCCAAAGTTATGAAACAACTGGTTTGTAACTAAGCCAGGTTTTACTTATTTTCGAACAACTACCTTAATCACTTTGAGCAGTAAGGGTATTTCTGTGACTTTCTCATTTATTTTTATATATACATAATGAATAAGAATATATGAGAATAAGAATATTAAATAAGCTGAATGTAATGCATTTTAAATAAACCTGCTACTTCTTTTTTTAGATCTAAATTAAATGCAACGTAAGCACCTCTCAAATGCTTGTGGCTAAATTTACCACTGGAAACTTAATGGGTGTGCTGATGAAACATTTGCATGCAGCTGTTTTGGCCATAAGGAGAGAAAATTTGCACATCCAATACATCCAGCTTTACATTCAACTTCTCTGCAATGCGATTGCCTGCCTAACACGTACAAATGGAAGATTAAATGGGAAAAACTGGTAAGGTTCACAGTCCGGGCTCTTTTGTGAAAAAAATTTTCAGACAGTGGTGAGGTCTTAAGCCATGTACAAGCCAAGATTTATAAAGATCTGTCATTCACATTTCAGTTCTGTTCCAATAAATGCCATTATAAAGTTTTCATACTAGTAATAAAAAAGCTATTAATGTGTTTTCTCCATATCAATCAATTCAATACAGGGATTGTGATGTTAACAGTACTTTACAGTACTGCCTTCATAATTTCTCATTCTTACAATATATAAAATAAACAAAGGGGGTTTGGGTTTCTTAAAGATTCATTTTTATCTCAAAGTGAAAGCTGTGCAAGATTTGTGGCTCCAGACTCATAGCTGGTGATAAGCTTATCCTTCCCAAACTAAATATATAAAGAGACTTTAACAAAATTAATTGCAGTATTCAGCGTTCATGAATTTCTATGCTTGTGTAATTCATTTCTTCACAGATAGCAAAGCAAAAGGAGGTTCTTTTGCTGCCAAGGTTACAGGATTCATGAGCAAGCCTGCTCAGGACTAATGTGGAATAACTAAAGAATCTCCCTCATCATTTCCTTTACTGGGGGCTAGCTTTTACTTGCGTTAAATTGCTCATGCTGTCGGACTGCATTCCTTAGGATAGAGGGACAGCTGGAGAACAAATGCTGCCAGGAGAACCCTGAACAGCCATTTCTCCCACAATTTGCATAATGTTTAGTAATAAACATTATTCCCTGCTTGGGGACCAATCGTATTCATATTAATCTCTGGCAAAGAGTATAGTTCCTCACTCAATTCCCTCATCAGTGACTCCAATTTTCAATCCAGGTATGATGTGGGAAGGTGAAGCAACCTGTGCTCCCTGAGAAAACAGCACCAGCATAAGAAGTTTGCTTTCCCCCCACCTAATCCTGCTGTCCAGAGTTGCTGACCATAGAGGTCAGAAAAGGGAACTTGTCCTTGATAAGGATCGTAACAGAAGACCGTTCTCTAGGTGTCTAATCTAGGTGTTTCTTATCTTGTTGCAAACCAACAAATTCACTTTCAGGTGCTATATATGCTTCTTACAAGAAATAGTTTTATATGCAGGAAAAGACCTACCCAGCCAGCCTTCCCAAATCCACCCTGCCTGTTCTCAGACAGTCCAGATGTGGGAAGGGATATTGGTACATCCACAAAGCAAAGAACTTTTCCTGACTTCCCTGGATTTTTGAGTTAGTGGATGGAAGGACAATTTAATTTCCTACTTTAAAAAATGCAATTCACCTTTTATTCCCCACTCAGTTTTATAAAAACCTCGTGAGATAGAAGACTTGTTTAATTTATTCTTCCATTTCAGTTTGAAATGGAGGACCAGTTGAGTTGCTAGTTTCTGATAAACTAAAGGAACTGATCCAAACCTATATGCTTATTAATATGAATGCATCCTTACCCTCCATGCAAAACCATATTCCAAAGGGAATACACGAGGGTCAGAACTCTGGTCACAGACACAAAAAAGGGAATGTTAGGAAGCATTCTTGCCCACGGAAATCTTCCTTTGTAAAGTATGTTACTGTGGTAGGTGGTGGGTGCACTGAACCACATCCCACCACTGGTACTGGTTCAGTGTCACTCTGCCTCAGAGATGATGTGCAGACATGAGAGGGGATTCAGGACACCCCAATTCACAGCCCAGCATGTCTAATTTTCATCAAGCATCAAAATTCAAGCCTCTCTAAATTATCTTATACTGGGTCAACGAGGGAGAGACACCCAAATCACTCATGGCTTATAAACACATTCTAATTATGCAGGATATAGTTAACTGTCTGTTAAATCTCGCTTTCCTCAAGCGTTAATTTTTCTCTTTATCAGATTCCACCACCACTGCTTAAAAGAGCACCTAGGAGTTGCATAAGAACAACCTTTGTAACAAGTGTCAAGTTCTTGCCCACTTAACTTCATTTAACTTTGTTAAATGAGAACAGAAGTTCTCTGCATGCAACCTAAAATTCCCACTGGATAATTGTTTCAAGGACAAAGGTGAAGTGAATGGCACATCACAACTGACACAAGGACATCTCAATATCCTCTTCTCTTGGAAGGTTAGAATAACCAAGGTATTGCAAGCCTTCAGAGATCAGAAACTTGATCCTCTTAAATCAAACTATTTGAATTGTGGATTCAAGATGTTAAACTGAATGAGGCAAACAGTCTTTTGAGGAGAAAGGGAATAATTATGTGACTGAAGAAGCATGCTGCAAGTAGTGCATTGTATACCCCCATCAGCTTTGTTTTCTCAATCCCCAAATTTGCCACTTTTCATAAAAATTCATACAGAACAGGACTTTAACCTTTCTCTGATAAATTAACCTCTTATAGAAAGGTTCACATGGAAAAATCTTGAGAAAGAATGATATTGGAATGCTTGAATTTAATATACTATAAAAAAATAATAATAAAAAAAAAAGATTAATGAGATGTATCAACTTTAAATGTAAAAGCTGTGGAACAGACAAGGACTTACCGAGGGACCCTTACAGGCCCTAACTCTGCATGACGCCCTATTGAGACGAGAAATAAACACACAGAGTCCATCTCTAAACCTGGCTGCTCGCATCTGTTTGACAAACAGGACATAGCAGGGACCACATGGTGGAAAACTCACACCAGATAATGCCATTAGCCTCTCTACAGCATTACCGCAGCCTCACAGGGAAGACTTCCAGGCACAGCAAACAGTTCCAAACTGCCAGCACCTCTAGTAGAACATTGCTCAAAACATGTCTGCAATGGGTGGATGAAGGCATCAGAAAGGTGCCTTTGTATTTCCTAGATCAAGCAGGAGTCCAGTTTTGCATCTCAGAGCCTGATCTAATCTCCTTGAAGAGCTACACAGTCATGTTGTCAGCTCCATGTTATATAAGAAATGTGCTATGATCTGCCCCTGGATCAGGACCAAGGAGCCCAAGGAATCCAGAATCCAATTCCGATGGAATCTGCACAGCAACACCACAGACATAGAAGCAAAAAGCCATATTCTCCGTTTTACCATACATAGTGCTAGCTGAACCTTAAGAGATGAATACAAACATATAACCTTCATATCCAATCAAAAAAAATCTAAGAATCATAGAATCATTTTAGGTTGGAAGAGAACCGTGGGATCATTGAGTCCAACCATCAGCCCTACTCTACAAAGTTCTCCCCTACACCATATCCCTCAACAACANATGCAAGCCAGGATGCCATTGGCCTTCTTGGCCACCTGGGCACACTGCTGGCTCATGTTCAGCCTCCTGTCGACCAGCACCCCCAGGTCCTTTTCTGCCAGGCAGCTCCAGCCACACTTCCCCTAGCCTGTAGCGATGCATGGGGTTGTTGTGGCCCAAGTGCAGGACCTGGCACTTGGCCTCATTGAAGGCCATGCCATTAACATTGGCCCATCGATCCAATCTATCCAAGTCCCTCTGCGGACTTTCCCTGCCCTCACGCAGATCCACACTCCCACCCAACAGTGTCATCTGCAAACTTACTGATGGTGCTCTCTATATCCTTGTCAAGATCATCAATGAAGATATTAAAAAGGAAAGGCCCCAATACTGAGCCCTGAGGAACACCACTTGTGACCGGCCGCCAGCTGGATTTAACTCCATTGAGCACTTGTGGAAAAGGGACACACTAAATCCTCAAAAAATCCAGCTTGATGTGGAATGACATCTCTCCCTGCTGCCCCCTTAGCAGTTTGACATCAAGCACATTCCAGGAATTCAAAGTAAGTGTTAAAAAAAAAAGCAATTTCAAATAAATGACAGTGAAAGCCTTATTGAAAAAGCTCTGATTCCATTAAGTATCACGGAGAAAAAGCTTTAACTTGTATATTCACCTTTAACTCATTAATTCTGGGCTCCCCCATACAAGAAAGAAATGCAATTAACTGGGGCAAGTCCTGCACAGGGCTAAAAAGATTATTTGATTGGAGCATCTTTTATATGAGGAGAGACTAAGAGAGATGGGACTGCTCAGGCTTGGAAAAAAAGAAGATTCAGAGGAGTTCTTATTACTGTGTATAACTAACTGATGGAAAAACGAAGAAGAGGGAGTTAGACTCTTCTCAGTAGCGCCCACTGAGATCACAAGAGACAATGGGCACAAATTAAAAAGCAGGATATTCAATCTAAACACAAGAAAACACTTTTCTACTGTGAGGCTGGTCAAACACTGCAACAGCTTGCCCACAGAGATTGTGGGGTCTCCATCTGTGGACATATTCAAAACCCAGGACTGTGTGTCCTGGGCAGCCTGCTCTAGTTGTTCCTGCTTGAGAAGGGGGTTGGACTACCTGATCTCACGAGGTCCCTTCTAACCTAAACAATTGTGCAATTCTGTACCATAGCAAGGAAAAGTTGGACAGTCATTGAGAATACAGATGGAGAAGCCAAATTACCACAGCAGAGATTAGGATACAAGTTTCCAAAGGAATCTAGCTTTCATTATTTAATTTCTCTTGAAAATGTGGGATTTTTCTGCAGTCAAAGTTCAACCTGTTTCTTAGCAGGCAGCACCATCCCACACATTCTGCATTGCAAAACTCAGACATTGTGCTAGAGAACCAAACTCCACGATTACTGCAGTTGCGATGCGGTGGAATCTCCTGTAAGCGCTGTACTACACCACCTCACACACTCCAGTGAGCATTATTTGGATTACCATGGAGGGAAGTGGGAAGGAGATTTCAAACATCCTATAATGAAGGATAATAGCTTGGCTCCATGAAAGACACCACACAGCTCCCACTGATTTCACTGGGGCCATGATTTTACCACATAGAAAGCGGCGACTTGTGAATTCATTGTTTGCTGACACCTGATACTGTATCTTGAAACTAAACCCCTAAATGGCTTAAAATGGATGCAGCAAAACTGTGAGACCCAGCAGCAGAGCGCCTTTGCAGTGTCCTAGTCTTACTTGTCTAATCATCTCTCACTGCTGCCCTTACATGAAAACATCAGTAGAGTTGAAAGAGAGAAAACTTATGATAGGCAGTTGGAAAAGCAATCCTCATTGCTCAGTGCTCTTCTGTGATAACAACAGTCATTATGAAAGAGCTGCCTCTGCCATTTGTACATAAATCAGTGTCAAAGACAGCACCAACCAGGTTCCTATTGAGAAGGCTCAGCTATGGGAAGCCACACCTGGCCACTGAATGGCCACCAGCAGTGGTGATAGCAGCAAGGGCACTCCACTGACATTTCCTTAAATACCAGTTTGATCTCATCACACTTCAAGGTATGCAACACATTCTCCTCCTGCTTTCTTCACAGTCACCAAAAGGAAATCCATTTCTTTATTTCTCCCAAGCTACCTGACCTTGAAAAAACATTGCTTCTCTTTGTTTGAAAGTATTCAGCTGCTTTTTGCCAACTATAATGCATTCCCTATTCATCAACAAAAAGGTGAATCTGAAAGAAACCTGCAGGATGTTCTCTGCGTCGTGCATGTCGTATAGACAGTAATGTTGATTCTCTTCAATCTTTTAAACATCCCTTCAACAATTCTGATTACTTCAAATCTTACTGCAATTACTTTGGACATGGATTTTCAAAAGAAAAACTAAATGTCTTCTGTGATGTATCTAACAAACGTGTTTTGAATCAAAATATTTTTCTCTTCCGGGCTTCATGACTTTCCACTTTCACTGTTCTCTAGAGAAAGACTATTTAGTTGTTTTGTTAAATAACTTTAAATGATCTTTGGAATATTTCCCATTTTGCTTCATTTACATAATTTTCCTATTTTTAACGTGCAGTTCAGTTTGCTCTTCAATATGCCCTTCAAGGTGACCTCTGAAAAGGTTTTCTAAATGCTGAGGTTAGGACTTTGTCAACAGAGGCAACATCAGCACAGTTGAAGATGATGACATGCATTGTTCTGCTTCCTGTGGTTCAGAGTGGCAAGATGCAGATGGCAAAAATGTCTGGCAGAGCAACAACAACCTTGACTTAAGGTGGTAAAGTGCAAAGTGGAGCAAGCAAGAAAATCGAAACATATTTTTGTGTAGTAATTCAAGAATCACAGAAAAAGCTCATTAAGACATTGTAACAAAGACAATTAGTAGGAGGAGGGGGAGTGTAAATAGATGAATGGGTTTCAACAAGAAAGAACTGAACCTACATGAGAATTCTCTGTTCTCAAGGGAGCTTTCCCTGCAATTCAAAGGCACAGAAGATGGTACACGAAATAACTGAAGTTCAATAAAGTGAATTAGGATTGTGCAATAGTTAAAACAATCTTTGTATGTGCCCCATTCACTGCTAATGCCAGGACACTGTAGCAAAACTGTGTTATACTACCATCATCCAAATTTTCAGAGGTAGTGAAAGCTCCAAGTAGGAATCCAAGTAGAGAGTCCAAGATCCCAAACAATTAAAGATAATTAGTCCTTATTAAAGATTAATAAAGATATTCCCGGTTGTTGTTTTACTGGCATAGACAGTAAACCAGCAAGCAGCTATTGATTACCACTGATCAGTAATCACTGTTGATTTTGTTGGTTTAGTAAGTTTGGAAATATATTTCAAAAGGTAAAACAGCTGGTGCCTACAACACTTGCTTAACTTCCTTCCTACACTTAAATTTCCCAGTTAAGAATTCAACCCACAATTACCAGCTGGAAAGACACCACCATCTTGCAGTGCAGCACGAGAAGCTATGCTACATAGTGGATGCCTTGTATGTATGATGGTGTTTGGGTAACATAAAGCACCTGAACATGAGTTTTTTGGAACACATGGAACACACTTTACCCTAAGAGAACCCAGAACCAGTAATGGTTTAGAGCTGACGACCAAGAGATCTGTCATTCTGTGTATATCACTGCTAAGTTAAATAAAAAGGAGTTGAAAGAACTTCAGCTGAAATTATGCCTAATAAAGTGGTTTACACTCTACATTGTTCTTCAATTGCAGCTGACAAATCCAAGACAAGGACTGTATGCTATTGGCCTGCTTACTGTCTGATAACACAAAAAGTCATCTTCCCTTCTCTTTTTGTATATGTAGAAAATGTTAAACATTTAGTTTACTGTCATTTTCTAATGTTGTCTGAAATACATTGTGACACATCAAAAATGTTCGTAGAATGAATAAAAAATGTGCTGTCTGTTTCAATATACTACCTCAGTCATTCCTCTGCATTTGATGTTGCCTGTATTTAAATGTCTAAAGCCGCCTTAATTATTAATTTTGTGGCCTTTATAAAACATTGTTTTATATTTCTGCCATTCTTCCCTTTTTAAAATAAAATTGTATAAAGCATGTACCAGCAGTTAGAACAGATGCAAAACTGGGGATCAGTCACCAGCTAAAACTAGTGTTGATCGGGTGGGGTGTATGTACATGCTACTTCTCACGTGAGTTCTATCAGCACTGACTACCAGCATGCACTCAGCTCCTGATCCACCTAGGTGTTGAAATACCTTCTGACTTGACCACAGACCAGTCACGTAAAAACCTGTCCTCTGGAATAGTAAGGTCCCATTACATTCGTTCAGACATGAAAGCACTAAGTATCTCCCAGGAGACACTGCACCTTCAGTATTTAGCCTTCAACACCACTTCTCCTCGTCAGCAAAAGCAGAGCTGAACTAATTTCCACTTGTAACATGCTTTAAGACGCTTGGACGAATGGCATGCAGTTATTGCCCACCGTTCCTGTACTCTAAAGTTTTACTTCATAGAGGCTGGCTGAAGACCTGCACCACTCATATTTTGTGTACTAGAAAACCTGAAACTTGGGACATGGGCACGGGAAACAAATCATCATAAAAGTGATCCCACAACAAAGATATACTCTGATGTGCTCCTGAGATTATGATTTAACCTCTAATTAGGGATTAAAAACCAGCCCAGAGACATCTCTCTCTGTTATAGGCTAACTGATTCATTGCCAAATATTTATCATGAGACCCTCAGATTAATTTAGTGATGTCAGGAAACAAAAGATAGATCTGGCTGGCTTTATGCCAGGCATAATGGCAGCAGCAGCAACTGTGTTTGATTCATCTACACAGCTCTGGGAATTAATCTCTCACTCAGCCAGGCTGGAGATCAGAACTGGATTTCTCCTGAGAAAAAACACTACTCCGAACTGTACAGCAGGACAATATGAAAAATTGCAATATGAACAAAAATCCATATGAGACACCCACATTCATCTTCATTTCTGAACTCAGCCAAAATAGGAAGATAGCAGCATAAAGAGCTGACAGGCTACTGCATTATCTAATCTTTACAAAGAGTATTTCTGTTAGGCATGGAGCTTAATTTAGGAAAGTTTGATTTTCGTTTCCCTGCACCCATTCCCCTGCTAACACTTTATTCAAGGAATCAATTAGTCCTTGATCAACCATTGATCAAGAGCTCCCAGTGGGGAGTCATAATGCATTTTATCTGCAGTCATCATTCCTAAGTAACACCTATTTCTGAGCATGCACTTAATTCTTTTCATCAATGCTTTGCTATCCTTCAACAAGACTGTTAATAGCATTTTGGAGGTACGCTTTCAACAAAATCCTCCTTTGACAAATGAATTAGTGAAACTACTGGGATTTCCTTTGGTGCTCGCTTTTTTTCAGCTACACAGGCAAATAAATTCCAGCTCCTTCCCCTCCTCCTACCTAAAAAAAAGGTTAAAGTGATGTGTTGGACTTGAAGATACTAAATGGAAAGCTGTTCGGAGCAAATAGAAAAAGATAACCAATAATGCTTTAAAGCAAACATTCATTATTTTTCACTGAATTCCCTATGGAGTGAAAGATGTGATGCATCTTTACAATCTCCAGAATTTTTCACTGTCATTAGCATTTCCCAGGCAGTATTTCTTATAAAGGAAAGACATGAAAGGTACATTTCAACTTTGACAAGACTTCAGTATATAATTAAGTCAGTCACATGGACTTAAGCATGCACTTAAGTTATCTGCTGAATTGGGACATATTTAAACCCATGCCTGAATGCTTTGCTGAAAAGAAGCCAAAACGAATTGGCTATAATTAAATTCTTTTGATGAAATTTCTGCAACTCCCTATTGTGTGACACCAGTACTGAAATGCTAATAAACTAGTTAAAATTAAGCTTATTACCAAGTAAAATAAATCACAGAGACACTTCTGTCTTTTCTTATTTTATATCACCATTTATATAATATTATTTTGCATTAGAGAAATAAAATACTTGATCAGGGCTAATGCATCACCCTCACAGAGCAGTAATTGCAGTGCTCTGAAATCCAGGAGACAATCTATAGATTCCTCCCCATCCGTCTGCAATGCTACTCCTGTTTATGTGAGAAATAGCTTTTAGCTATATCAGCACTTATGCAAAACCCTAACTCCAGAACACTGGCAGAGAGATGATACATGCCAGGAACTGCTCAATGTGTGGAAAAATCTTTTCCAAATGAAACAAATGGAGCTCTAACTGAAAAATAAAGCACTAATGCACAGGCTGCTCAAAAACCTTTGCATACGCATACCAGGACTTGCACACTCCGCAGCATGTTATGTTAATGCAGCATATCCCTGCAGAAACACCACAGTTAAAAATGGCCTTGCCCTCTTGAGAGCCTTTTGCATGCTGACAAATGCAATACTACCCACAGAGATACTGTTCTGAAATTCTCCTGGCCTTGCAAAGGGGGATACAGGGACCCAATATTTTTATCACCCTGCATAACTTTCAACAGTAAGAAGTTTTAAAACACATGACAGTGGGGCAATGTAGCCGAAGTCAAATGCTGATGAATAAACACCAGTAGAGCAGGCTGGGCATCTCACTGAAGAGTTGCGGAGTGGCCACCTTGCCAACTTTGCAGGACTTTCCAAAGCCTATTGTTTTCCAATAACTTAAAACCATCTGTAAACTGCATAGAATTTGGATGACCCTGTCCTTTCATTTCTGTCTGAATAATTTCTTCAGTTTGTGAACTCTTTCCTCATATTGGTGAGTGGCTCTGCAGCAGCAGATCATTTTGTGACCAAGCTGCTCGTGAGTGCAGAAGGCAGATGAGGTCCAGTTTTTCCACTTTGACTTTATAGCCAAATGTTAAAGAGGTTGTGAGGTCTGAGCTATACTTGAAATCATACCCACTACATTCCAGTCTGCTGCCTATAATCTGTATGGGACCAGACAAATTATTAATCCAGAATTATAATAATTTGTAAAATGTTTTGAGAAACAAAGCAAGAAATGCATTGATCTACAGACCATATCTTTTATAAGCTGGCAGTAAAAGCTATAGAGGAACTCATTACAATTTACTGCGACATGGAAAACGAGAGCGTTTTCTCTGCCGTTCTACAGGCCATTCTCACACAGCTAAGCAGGCATGGAATTTAGGCTGTACTTTTCACAGGGACCCCAAGCGAGCTAATGGCCTAGCCTTTATTGAAAATTCCAGTCTTGACTTTGAGTTGCCAATAGCAGTAACTGCTGCCATAATCAAATACCAGAGTCAGTGATCCTTCAGTGCTTTTGTTCCTTAAACTGGCTTATATTACTCTGTTACACATTTCAAAACTAAAAGAGAAAAAAAAAAAGCAGATTATGGCAGTTCAGTTATATTCTTCCATTTGCAGGCATTAAACAGTGGCACCATAGCTCTGCCTATAAATCAGACAAAATGCAGACATCTGAACAAACAAACCTACTGAAAAAAATCATGCATTACAGCTGGAAAAAAGTAAATATGGACATTTTTATTCTGTGCCTCCAAGAGAATCATCACAGTAAAAATAAATACAGATGCTAAAACCAGAAGGACATAACCACAAGTTAGAACTGGTACAAGACTACCCATTTTATTAGCATAATATATATTCTAACAGAGTCCAATCAGGCATTGAGATATATAGTGTATCCAGCCTCTGACAGGATAGGGCCCTACTGCTTTCTCTACCACAATAAAATTAAAGTTAACCCTATGAGTACTCCACATATCTTTTATAAACACATATAAAGCGTGACATAGAAATGATCAACTTATAAAAATGTCAAATTCTGCTTTCTACAAACGGACCAAAAAGAAAACATATAAAAGAGATTATTCAAACTGTAGATCAGTGGCCATTCACAAAACCATTCACATGACTCGGGAGTTTGGACTCCTGCAAATTGGGGCATAAATTTTGCCTGAAAATATAGTACTAACAACCTGCCCTAGTTCTCATAATCACGCAAGCACCATTCAATACCCATATCTCTTGGGCTCAAATTGCTGCCCTCAAAAAAAAAAAGAAGCTACACTTTGGGAACTTGCATATGAACATGCACAGACACCAAATAGGAGCTCCCAAGTCCCTCGGGTGCCCACTTTGAGTTGAAGACAGACAAATGTACTAGTCACTTTACTGCTTTGGGAAGAGCCAGCACAAAATTAGTGCTATCTATTTTTCCTAACAACCATCCCATAGGAATGCTTTTCCTCATTCTACTCCCACAAAGCTCTCGTTTCACTTCTGCAGAATTCAAGGGATTCATATTTTGCAATATAACCAGCCAGGACAGTTGGAGGAATAGTGAACAAGGAGCGAGCTCAATTCCTGCGAGAGACATCCACAGTGCACCTCCAAGAAGCAAGGCATTACCCCTTTTCCTTCCTGTACTATGTCCTCCTGAGCTTTCTCCAAGCCCCTCTCTCCTTACAACATCAGACCACATAGCCAGCTCAGAGAAAGCCTTGTAAAATCCAGGGCACTATTTATCTCATGAGATTATAATTATCTCATGAGATCAAAGCAAACATTTCTCCACAAAGATGCCATTCTAGGGCGCGAGAGCAAGTTGGCCACTTAAAAGCTCAGAGAGGCTGCTGCCAATTCACTAGAATGAGGGGTAGAGGCAATTTAGGGGGTTCTCCCAAGCTGATGGATGAGAATGGGTCAGTCTATGCTGTCTCGAGTCCCAGCAGCCTGTCCTGTTCACCTCCGCAGCTGCACACTCTTCCAATGGCTGATACTGCACTGCAAGCACCAGCTTGCTCCTTTGCTCATCCTACAGCAGAAGGAACAAAATGGACATCATTCCCTGGACAAGTGCTATTAAGTCAACCGCAACACACAACCCTGCCACTGGCACAAGCTGTCTCTCAAATCCCTTGCCAAAACACCAAGAGCTCTGAATTTGGAATCGTGCCCACTTGCCTGCAGAGTCTTGGGCAACTCTCAGCTTTTGCTTCTCCACCTACATAGGATAGTAACAGCGTTCTCCTTCATGGGAGTAGGACTGATTAAACTCTGCAGCAAGGGGCAAAGTATCCACTCCAAAGTCCTTCCACTTGACAAAGCACGAGTAAATGAAAAACTGACAGGGAATCCATTATTCAACCCCTTCTCAAGCCGGAAAAAGACAATAACAATTGGCCCCCATTTTATCCTGGGAAGAATTTTACACACACTCATTTCTAATTAACAGAAGGCTACCAGGTACTTGAAAAACCCGATAATTATACATATCCATATCTATCTCTGATAAATTTTACTTCTGCTTTTGCACACAAAATTAATGTTACTTTCTTTTGATGTGCAAGTGTTAGCATAGATTGTTCCTTCACTGATTCTCCAAGGAATTACATTAACTGAATTACTGTGGTGGACTTGCCTGGGTTAGCTACTTGACCATACCATCATGCGTGGCAATACACATCGGGAAAGCCAGCAGGCAAAATCTGAGCATGAGGTACAAAGATACTCATTTTAGGCTGCTGCTGTTTTATTTATTCTGTAGGCAGGACTTTAAGGGTAACACAGAGACAAACTATTGATTTCCTCAGTATAAGACCAGGGATTTAAAGTCATGCAGGAACATTAAGAGCCTTAAATTTGATCATCCACAATACAAAGACTACAGCAATTTCTTAACTCAGTAAAACTGCACTTGAACTGGAGCCCGTATTTCAGACTCTGTTTTGGTCTTACAAACAGTAGCACACCTCCTGCATCAACATACAGTACGTGAGCCAGAAGAAAGTTAAACTTCCTGATTTCTTTACTAAAAACAAACAAAAATCAGGGCAAACCAACAGGCTGAAGGAGGCAGGGAATCCTTCCTGACACTTTTTCACTATTTTTACCTCTGAACAGTAAAGACCAGCGTTCTCTGTGACACACTTGTCAACATAAAAGCACTGATTGGTTTATGAATAAAAAGGTTTCATTGTTCTTTTTCTTTCATAGAAACACTCATAGAATCATAGAAACACAAGGCTGGAAAGGACCTACAAGACCATCTAATCCAACTGTCCTCCTCTCACCAATACTACCCACTCAGATACTAAATCATGTCTTGTAGCACCTCATCCAGACGCTAACCTCCATACCCACACAAACCCACCCCGTTAATGCTTTCCTCCCTGCCCACACATTTATTGAACTATCAGACTCCACAGCAGCCAACAACAGAGAATTCTGCAAGATGATGTGGAACATAAGAAACATTTACTGCTTAAACTTCTTGTATTTCTCCTGTGTTTAGGACAGGTCTTTAGTATGTCGTTATTTTCAAAACTGCTATCATTTATCTTCTTAATATCTCTTAAACAGAGGATCTCTTTCCTTTCCCAAACTGAATCAGGCTGGTCTCCACAATACCTCTGCATGACTGCTCTCTCCCACCGCTTCTAATAATTTCTGCTACCCTTCACTGAAATTAAATAACCAAAATTAACTATTAAATTCACAGTGAACAGAGTCCATAGAGTCATACAATGGCATGATAATATTTTCTAACTGGTTCTCTTTCTAAATAAATGCCCCAAGTGTTGTATTTGGATTTTGGAAGCCCACTGCATATTAAGTAAATGCCTTTATTAAGCTGTCATGTATGACGTGTAGATCTTTCTCCCAAGAGATTAACAAGTAATTCAGAATCCAATAATGCATACAAGTAATCTTAAATTGCCCCTTCTACTTTAATTACCTTGCAAGCTAATTCCATGTTGCAGCTATAGCATGCTGTCCGGCAACCTAGCTCTTTTCAGTCCTTCAGAAGTGCATCTGATAATCACTCACAGTGTTCCTTAATTAATTTGGAGTCTCTCAGGAAAGTACTGTTGATATCTTATCCACTCCTTGTCCACGTTATTGCTAACCACACTAAATATAAATATACTGTTAATTTTATTTTAATATTTTGTGTAGTTATTTTTAATTTCTATTTAGTTTTTTCTCTTTTGTCATTCCAATCCAGAAGCAGCTGTTTATTCGTCATATACCTGATGACTATCAATACATGACAAAATTTGGCCACCTACCCTGTGATTTTCAAGCTCCCTTTGACTGAATGGGCAGCTTAAGCACAATTATATGCTTGTTTGGGGTTTATTCATGGAAGATGTTTTTTAGAAAAATTATTTTAAGGTTTCAGATAGGCAGTCTTGCCATTACAAAGAAATACTAAGTAAGCACAGGAAAAAAAGTCAAAGATAAGTATAATTTGAAACCAACAGGAAAAAAACTTTTATACATTTACCTTGGCTTTCCACTAGAATCTAAGTACGCATGTGCTGCAAAGAGCAACTTGGAAAGGTAATGAATTGTGTTCCTTTGCCTGTGTCAAGGTATTTTTTAAAAATCCTGTTCATTCTGATGGCATGTCTTCCTACATGTGCCTAGTAAGACTCTGTTGGCTTCTTTGCTTTTCATGGGGCTTTGTGTGTTTCGTTCGGTTTTGTTGTTTTTCTTAAATGGCAGATGCACTTGGCAATATCTGTGACCTTGAGTTGTACACATGAGCAAGCAAGAGAGCGCAGTCCTGCAAGGCTGTTTATGCATTCTGAGCAAGCTCCTTCTGAGAGGGGTGTCTCAAGGAAGACAGAAGCATGATGTGCATACCAAGCCGAGTGCTTCATGATTTATTTATAGGGAAAAGGGGCATAAAAATTTGCTGAAGGGGAAAGAAAAATGAAAAATCTGACTTACCTTATCGGAGTAGAGGGCGAACAGAATCACAACAATGAGCTCCAACAGAAATATAATTAACAGCATGATAAAAAACTGTCAAGAGAAGAAGGGATGGGGGAAAAAAACAAAAAGCAAAAGCCATCAACATCTATTTCAGCTTTTTCTGGATGCACAATAAGTACATTCAGTGGATCATGCGGAATGAGGAGTGGGAGTTATACAGGCAGCAAGAAGCAAAGCTGCTGTGGTACAGCAGAACAGAAGGCACGCAACACCCAGCAACTGAAAAAGCAGGTAAAGGACTAGTCATGAAAACACAGGCAGACGTATGGCTGATGTGACTGTGATCAGTGATACGTATATCACCGATTTCAGTAGAGCAGCATAAAACCCCACAAAGATCTGTCCCTCCAGCAGGCCAGCGCTCGATTTGACAGTATACCTTGAGAACTCTTCCCAGGTTAGGTTTTCTTTATTTTTCCCCCCATTAGATCTTTCCAATTAACAAGAAAGTAGCAAAATCCACAGCATAGGTCTCCCATTGCAAGCGAAGGTAGCCTCATCCATAAACCATAAAGTTATAGCTCCTCTCAAGAGGAATCATGGGAGAAGTGAAAGGCACACCAAAGGGCCTTGTGTACCAAATTCACTTTACAAGCAGTTCCAGGTAGCTACACAAATCACCCATGGTTTTCAAGTGAAAGGGACAAATTTGTACTGAAGACATCAAAGCAACATTGGTTCCATCTCTTTTTCTCCGAAGTCATGGAACTGTCTAAAGGGGCCGGTAGTCCAAAGCTCAAAAAGTGGATAAAAAACTTTTAACACAGGTATTTCAGGCAGATTGTCTGAAGCCCTCATCTCTGATCAACTTCAGAGAAAGGAACTGTTGCCAATGCCAAACACTTCTGAAAAACCATATCCCCTGCTTTTCGTTAAAATGCCTGACAGGTCTGCAGCCGCATCAACGCAGCCGTTGCACAGACTTTAGAACAAGCACTATCAGAGCATTACAAATAAACTGAATTTCACAAAGATGGCTGAAGGAGACAGAGTAACTTCGGAAACTTGTTAGTCTCAGGCAAAGGTCCTGCTCCCTCTAACACAAGCTCCATACACTTATTAGCCTGCCAGGCTGGAATCCTAATAGTGAGCAACACTGACTTAATTGAAATTCCATCCCCAAGAGAAAAAAGCAGTTACCTTCACTTTAGCTTCAACCACAAGGCTGCAAGCCTATAAAAGTTTAATAGCTACAAAGCCTAGCAGAGCCTCTTCACTGCCTGGTAAGTCAAAACCAAACCTTTGAACCCATGTATTTCCGTGATTGAATGGAGGGCAAAAGGTGAAGAAGGGAAAAATACCTTTCTCTACTAGTACAATTACACTATCTATAGAACTCATTGCATTTTGCCCCATGAGTTTAAAATTAAAGTTTATTTTCAAATCTTCATCACTAGTATCTTCACACCTGCCTGACCCTAATACTCAATCCTATTACTGCCCAGTTTTGAATCACAGAACTCATTCACACTCATGATCCAAGCTGATCTCCATATCATTACCATCTAACGTTGACCTACAGTACAGCTTTGCAAACCAGTCTTGGTGCAGCTTCTTTATTTTTTTTCATTTATGAGTTTAGCCTGCTGCATAGCATTAAATGAAACAGGACAAAACACATCACTCTTTGCAAAGATGCACAGACCCTTTGCTATATTTTATTTAGCTGGCAGATACTTTTTCGCTCATCCATAAAGCATGGCTTCTCCAAAATGTGCATGCAAATGCACATGCAAATGCACCAGTGTCTCCCTGTGAAATTCACTGGCATAGTTTGAATTCCATTATGCCATTTCTAGAATAAAGGAAGGACTCATACCCATGCAGTGATCAGCATTTCCTACCACAGGACTCCAATTTCATTAGTTTATAATTTTACCAAACCTTAATTGGCTATGATTGTATTTTCTGAGCTTGTTTCTGTCTAAAGGATAAAAGCTTTCAAGAAGAACTTCAAAAATAGCACTTCAATTACTTCTAAGAATGAAGAGAGCAAAGTATGTTATTCTGCCCAGGTTAAATTTCTGGTGGCTCAGTCTGAAATCCTCTCATGTGCTTAGAGCAGGGACCTCAAACAAAGTGCAGCTCCGTTTCAGGCACGTGTCTTTTGTCTTACCCAACTACGAGTGGATTTTTGTGGGAAAGTTATTAGCCTTCAAAAAACTGCATTTCACACATCCAGCAGAGATGAGAAGGCTCAGCAGCTAAAACCCTCAAAGACTATAACCACAAAAAGCCTACTCACATCTTTTCAGCAGCTCATGTGCGACCAGACAATTCACAAACCTTCCCGCGGAGGATCTTCCCCACTCCTGTGGCACCCACACACATGCACAATGCCTTTCTGCCATCCCCTGAGGGCCAACAACTTCCAATCCCACTTCACAGGACATCTCCTGGAACAGCGGGCATGGCCAGGTATGAGCCAGGGACCTGTTTTTCCTGGGCTTTGAAGAATAGTTTCCTTCCTTCTCTGCATTCACCAGTACAGAAGCAGTATAGACAAAGCCAGGGAATGACTTTGTAGGAAAAAGGGGAGGAAGAACGTTTTTAACACCAGCAAGGGAATGGTTTGGTTTAGGATACGATCTAGCTACCAGTTTTAGAGAAACTGGACCTACTGGCAGTAGCTGACCAAGGCAGGAGATACCAGAGAAGAAGGCAATGCCTGCACACATGGATACCCAGAAGGAGTTATGCCTTCAAGGGGGTGGCAGCCCATGGAGGACCCCACACCGGAACCGTGAAAAAAACAGCGCAAGAAAACAAGGAGTGACAGAAAAAGGACCCCACACGGACCCCACACTGACCCCCATGACTGAGTATCACATGTCAGGAGTGGACTGGAGATTGGCAAGACAGCAAGGAAAGCTGCCTGGAGGTAAGATGTTTTCTCAAGCATGTAATTGTCATTATTTCTCAATAAGTTTATAATAATTGGCCATAAATTAAGTGAAATTTCATGACCTGAGAACATTTTCCCATGCAACATCGAGTCATAAAACTCCGCTAAAACTGTCTTAGGACTGGAGCAGGCATCTCCTGATACCAGCTATGTCACTATGCCCAGCAGCAGAAGCCCATGGGTTGGATCTCCTGGTGCTCCTGCCTTCTTCAGTTCATACCAGAGAAATAGGTATGACATTGCTGTTGTAAAAGTTGCTAATAAAATTGTGAAGTCAAGCACTGAAAATTTAGAAAGTTTCAGAATAAAAGTTCTCTCAGTGATGGTTATGTACCATGTCTAAGTCTTTCCTTACACGGGCTCAGAGGTTCCTCCAAGCTATTACTGATGGGAATTGGGCTTCATGCACTGCAGATATGAGAAGTCATACAGCAGACCAAAATTAATGTAGATGGTTCAGAAACTCAAAACCTAGATAAGTAGGATTATGCATTTTCTCCACAGAAAAATATTGTATAAACCCACTTTTTTTAGTGGTTTTATCTTTCTTACTATTTGCATTCATTGACAAAAGTACACTGCTATATCATAGATAACTAACACGTACCAGTAATCTTATTGTGTGCAGACAGTAGAGACATGTACTGTATCTTTAATTGCCGAGGTAAATTAGGTGAGGTCAACCTCAAGGTGGAGGCCTCAAATTCACCACCTGGTGAAAAAGCACTTACATGTCAGCACATTTATCATCCCCGTCTAAAGAAACCTACCTGAACCCAAATCGACATGTCAGAAAGTAAAAATTGAGGCTTCAGACTGAGCTGGCTGCAAAGCAGAGCCTGCAGACATCAGCACATCAGATCCACCAGGCTAAACTGCAGGCATGGATGAATGCACAACCTACTCCTCTATTCCCATAGCACCTTCCAACAAAAGTCCACTTCCAGTTTCATCCTCAGTATCGTTCCAAAGGGAATTGTGTCCAGATGGCATATTCCCATTTAAATTTAAAAGGGAGAAAAATAAGCCCACTGAAGGCTCACAGCACCCAACCCCCCACCACTCTGCCAGAAACTCTCACAGCTCCTTTTCAAATGATTTCTCTCACTGTGGTGATAAATACAGAGAAGAATAAAAATTAGTTTTGCTTTGGTTCACTGGGGCTGCAGGCTGTTGGTATAATAAAGATTTATGCATGGAGAAACAACAATCCCAAAGCAAAGCATTCATGTAAAACTCTCTAAAAAAAAAGATTAATCTGACCTTGTACAGAGAGATGCTTCACCACACTACTTGTCAAATAGTGGGATGCAACCTAGTAGAGGTCACTGAAGAGGTACCTACCACACAGCTTTCATAAATTACACCTGAAATAACCTCACAGAAGTTTTTATGAGAAGGAAGGTAAGGTGACACCCTTCTGTCTAGCTATCACTGCTGATTTCCAACCCCTAAGAAATCTAAGCCCAGTTTCTCAGCACCTACTTTCTTATTCTACAAAGCCCACGACCTTCCCACAGATTCCCATTAAAGGAGTAAAGGAAGTAGGCAATTGCTATCATGCCTACCTCATGGCTATGCATCACCCTCCTGATGTCAGAGAGAGAAAAATGTATTAGAGAAGAAGTCCAAACTTGCAACTTGTCCCCACTGAAGCTGTGCTAGGCTCTTGACCCACTAATTCTGGTTCCCTTTATCCAGCCTTTTAATACCAGCGTGAGAATCAAGAACTGTTTGCTATGTACATCATTTAAAGCATGTCTCCATCATAGCTTACAAAGGCATGGAGCAACAAGTTAATTTTATCTTCTTCCCCCCAAAAACCTAGATTCTCTGGTTTCTCAGATGTTACAGACACTTGCCTCTCGGCACGATGATTGAGAATCACACACTAATACATAGGATGGCGTCTTTTGCTTCCCCACTGCCTCTCCTTCCCAAATCTTTGCGATAGTTCTATCGTGTTGCTCAAATTGCCCATCTCTTCATGTCAGGAGCAGCTGACCTTCTCACAGTCTCCCAAAGATAAAAAGTGACCAAGTACAATGAAAACCAACCTGTCATTGGTTAGTTTCCTAACATTTACTTAGTCTCCTAACATTTTGCTATGAGAATAAGCATGATATAACTGATGGCAACATCAGGAATGCCACATTTAGACTGATGCCTGAAGTAATGTTCTTAGTTTGATAGGCAAACTCAGAAGTTCTCAACATGCCAAATCTCTCCTCAACTTAGCTAATGAGAGAAGTTTCTTATGAAGTATTATTCAAATCCTCTTCAACAAACAGCAAGAAAGCAGTAGGAAGACCCAAAGGACAGTTATCTCTTTGGAATAGTGACACGTTCTGAAACAGTTTTGAACTTCATGTCTTATCAGATAACTTGTTTAGAGGGAACAGCCTAAAAATTAGCATTATCTACTTAAGAAATTGGATAAGTAACTTCAACAGTTGGCCTGTGCTGTTCCTACATCATGCAGTTCCTACACTTTTAATCTGTCTGCAAGGGTATAGTTAGCTTCAATTCTGAAAGAGACAATATGAAGTAAAACACACGAGCAGGTAGGTTGCACCTGTGAAAGTGCTCCAGCAAGCTGACTGCTCCTGGACTGCAGCAGCTCCCAGAGTGAAGAGGAAAAAATAGAAGACTTACAGGCAACCCTTCCTTTGTAACGCCAACTGCAAGTTTGATACAGTCAAACATTTTGCCCTTTAGTTAGGCTGAATTACCAGTATTATGCATCACTTCCTATTCATCAGTAAGCACCCCAGGTAAAAGAAATTATGGAGAATTCATTGGGCTAAAATTGTTGGTCTACCAATAGAACTCTTAACTTCATCGCCTGTGTGGAATTTTGTCTGCCCGGTCCTAGCATGTTCATATATAACATTGGTCTTCAAGAACAGTCCATCTGTGGCTGCTAGAAGACAGAGTCTCTTAGAATCACAGAAAAATATAGGTTGGCAATGACCCTTGGGTATCATCTGGTCCAACTCCTTGCTAACAGCACAGTTAACTAGATGAAGCTGTGCAGAGCTGACTCCACTCACCTTCTGATCATCACCAAGTATAAGAATGGACAGCCACCCACAGTCTCACTGAACATCTTTTTCCATATTTGACCATCTTCATAATAACAAAAACATCTCTCGTTGGAATTTCCTTTCTTGTAACTTGTTTCTGTTACCTATTGTCTAGTCCCTGTGAACCCTTCCAAAAGCTGTATTTTCTTTAAACTCTACCATGAGTTAATGAAGATAGGAATAAAATTTTGTCCTGTTTTTAATTTCTTAGGACAGAACACATCCAGCTCTCTCAGTCTGTCCTTGTGCATCAAGTGCCCCATAACCATCATGATGGCCTCCTTTCCCTCTGGTATGTACATGCCTCCTCTACTGAGGAGCCTCAGTAGAGGACTGGGCTAAGCATTCCAGAGGTATCCTTATCTTATTCTGGAAGAAGGTGTAATTCTTTCTCAGTGTCAAAACCTGTAAGGGAATGTGAGCCTTGGCGTGGCCCACAACTACCCAATTATTACATTTATCTCTTTTATTCTGATTTAAAACAAAGGCATATATTAATGTGCAGGCTCTCCACACATTTGACTGATCTCCGCTTGATCTGATCAAAAGGAGAATGTTCTGTGTTTTTGAGTTCAAAGGGGAATTATCAGATTGCATTATTGTTCTTTAGGCCTAAACTATCTGCAAAAATAGTTGTTTTTTTTTAATTGATTTTTAGATTATAATTTGATATGAACAGAAATACTATCAAAAATTACATCACATTCTGCACATAACCTTCTCTCCAGGTATAACATCTCATCTTTAATTCTGAAGGTGTAAACAGCATCTCTCTTTTTGAATTAATGAAGTCAAACCTTTACCTACAAATTCACAGAGTTCCATTAAGGTCAAAAGGATTTAACGGATTTTATAGCAGCCACACTTTACCAATCTGGCTGAAAATTAAGAACTTTCCTTACATTTAATATGCTTTGTAATTTTCCTGTTATCACAAATTCTATTATTTATATTGAAATAATATCTACCAGACTGAGTGGAGCTGCCTTATTGCTACTGTAAAGTCTGGTAACATTACTGTGGCATTGTGACAATCTTACGTCTTCCCTGCACAAGTGTGGCATGCGCATGCCTGACCAAATTAAAACAAATGCATCAACAACCTTAAATGCATCAAGTCACCAAAAAAAGGGGTAACACTGTCAGAGGTCCTGAATGTCATAAATTATTGCCAAATTTATTACTTATTCCACAATTTGGAAAAATCAAGCCACCTATGAAAAGTCAAAATCAATGCAAGAGTTCCCACTGAGGTACTGGAAAGGGGAACTCAAGGTACTGGAGAACAACCAGCTCTTTATAATGGTCCTGTATCTGATTTCAGGTACCAGCACTTGCCAGTGTTGGTTCTGGCTTTCTAAGCACAGCAATGCAAAGTTATCCCCAGGCAAGATAAAGGCTTCCCAGACTAGCTTTTTTATTACATACTGGTACATTAAGTTCACAGAATAAAACCAGATAGGGTACAGATTTTATCAGCACTCAAAAAAAGAAAAAAAAAACAAACTTTCTTCCACTTTTGAAAGCAAGTGTTTCATGTATCACTAGTTCTCACAAGAAGTTTGGTTTCATGTAATTCACCAAAGGCATTTTGGTCTGATATATTAAGAAGGTCTAGGAAAATTAAGAAAGGCTTGCTTAGTTTTTTAAAATTTTATTTAACTTTCTTTTCCAAGGAACTGAGCAAGGAGAGAATAGAAGAAAATATGCAATGGGAACTGTACTTGCATCTTAGAAATTACTTCTGCAGCCTGGAAGAGTTGCACAGAAAGAGAGAGAGTGGAACGAACGAGAAATGACAGGACAGCGCCCAGACAGTATAATAACTGGGATTAGTGTCAATAAAATCCCATTGTATTGATCTACCACATGAACTTCATAACAAAAGGGAAAGGGCAGCTTGCTTCCATCGATTTCCATCACAGTGGATTCCGATTTGACATCTCAGTACCAAAGTTTTGCTCAAACTGTTTGAATCCTCCTTTTGTAAGTTCCATACCATTGCTCCTACTTACCACCCTTATACCACCACGCCTGCTTCATTTCTGCCCATAGTATTTAGATTCCTTGAATATTTGCAGACTTATATCCCATCTGAGCCCTCTCTCTGCCATGCTGTGCATATTTAGCTCTTTTAATAATTTCTTGGAAGTAAATCTCTTTAGCTTCCTGATCTTTTTTTTTTTTTAGCCCAACATAAAAATGATAAGTTTGCTCATAAACTGTAAAAAGGCAGTAATGTATATGAGCAAACTTATGAACAGAAACTCCATTATGAAAATGGCATGTATCTAAATTTGGTTCATCAGCTATTATTCTCTAAAAGCTTTAATAGTTAATTCATTGTGATTGTGACAAAGCCGTGCATGCTTTTTGCCTGTTGGATATATAACAGAGCTCTGTTTATGTTTGGACTGTATTTTTTATGAATGTGCAAAAGCTCCTGCTGATCAATAAGGCTGAAAGAAACCTGCAGTAATTATTTCTGGGAGGATATACAACATATGCAGTTTAAACACATTAACAGTGTTTCATTTTAGTCTCATTACTGCTTTCAGTTGGAACCATTCAGTCCCACTGCATTAGTAAGTGGGTGTTGAGAGACTTGACATTCCCATACATGTCATAGGATTTTAACTAGCATTTTGTGGTGCTTCTAGTAATTTTCTATTTTCTCCAAAAACTGACTCAAAATCAATGAAGTGTCATAAAATATTAGCCAGGTATCACTCTCACTTCACAACAGTATATAGGTATAGGCCCATTTAACAGATCACAGATCATTATTCTTTAGCACAAATAAAGGTCTCACTGGCCACTGACTCTCTTTAAGGGTTACTTCATCTCTTCTGCAAACCTAATGCAAAGGTGTGGTATGACCTGATGCCAATCTTTAATCTAGTCAAGACAAAACCTCATCCTACTTGTGAAGTATGATGCAGCTGAAGAAGTAAAACATTAGACTAGCTCTTCCAAGTCCCTGTGTCACTTCATTAATAACAAAGCAGTTGCTTGAGTCCATCTAACACAGCTAATGGAAAGAGCAGATACAACTAAAAGGCTCTGTCTTGGGGTTAATCCAGTATTCTCCATCTATGGCAAAGACATGTAAATTAATTAGTGTCTAAACCTACACCTTTTACTCAGACTGTAGCATCACCTGTGTACATAGTAAATGGAGTTTCTTACCTAAATCTACCATCCCCAGGATATTTCTCGTCATCTGCAGCTCCAGCATGAAACATGATCGGACAGCTTCATGCCCCAAGAACAGGCGAGCAGCAGCGAATGGTTCCCGCAAACCCTGCTTGGGGAACGAGTGGGTCAGCAGGGCTGGCTTCACATTGAACTGACCCCCAGTGCTGGGCAGACTGACAGAAGCTTCCTCAAGATGATAAAAGCATATGACGTGACCATGTTGCTCAGTGACTTAGGATGAGATGAAGGGACAAAAAACTACTCTGAAATTCTGCAGTTCTCCCTTTACACATATTTGCAAACCCCGAGCTAAGCTTGCAATGGAAACTCACCTGCTAATTATAACAATATAATTTTTTTCTTCTTCCTCTAAGTCTCAAAATAGCTTCTAGAAACTATACTGATTACATAAATTAATGAAATGGCGAGAAGCAGATGATCAAGAAGACAAAAAAGGGCAAAGTAGAGTATTTTGCGTGTATTTAGATTCTACTGCTGGCTTCCTCCCCAGCTTGTTGCTCCCAAATGCACAGAGGCTGCTGCATCAGATGCACACGGGTCAGTCTTGCAGTAGCTTATAAAATGAACAGCAAGGTCGTTTGGTTTACCTAATTCTGCCTTTTAGCTGACAATATTCACCTAGTGGAGAACTGAAATATCTATAGCATCAAATCAGACCCGGTTACACCTTGTATAGGCATCACTGATTACCCACATCAGTCTCTATTTCTTTACCTCCAGAGTTAGATTTTTCTGAGGCTCAGGTAATTCTAATTTCAGAAGCAGCGTTAAGGTGACTAAAATAGCAATTGAATTATCAGGAATATAAGCACACATGCTGCTTTGGTAAGCCTGTGGTTTCCTATCTGAGGAGATAATTTTATTGTTAGGAAAAAACCCAAACAAACGTTATGCTCAAAAGTGACATGAATATCTGGGCAGGCAACGAACACAGGTTACCTGTCACTTTGTTTCAAAATGTGAGTAATTCTGTTGCCTACCAGATCCTGCAGATGACCCTAGGTCTGGAGCAGAAGCCCATCAAAATCAGCAGAGGTCAGTCTTGTAGATCAGACAAGGAACATACCTGTCTGGAGACTGCAACCTCTGGCAGAAAACAGGCTTCCTTGACAGGGTATTCCTGACCAGCATGTAGTCTTATGCTCTGCTTTTCCACCATGAGGTTTGTTGGATTACTTAGTTACCCTAGTAATTTGATGGGCTGTGAGGTATCTGTGACCCACCTCAAATCCTTTAGTAGGGCTAGACGAGGCTTGATTTCTGGGTTCCCCTTTGAAATACCTCAGAGCCAGGCTTCTTTTCAAAAAACTCTGGCACGTAAGATTTGGTTGAATGCTGAGACAAAAGATGGGGTGAGGGAGCCTTTCTAAGTGATAGGGAAACTTAAATCTGTGTAGGCTGTCAGAGAAGCTGATGCTGCTAATAAACAGTTAACAACTACTAGTTAATAGATTAATCAAACAGGAATTAGGAACTTGGAAACACTGACAGCTACTTAGACAAACAGATTAAGCCTTGATATAAATCAGTATAGCTCCACTGACCCCTGCACATGGCACTGTTACACTGTTTGGCTGCCACAAAGAGGCATCCTGGCAAACAAGGAGGAACAGGGACATTAGGAAAAGGTTTGTCACTGAGAGGGTTCTTAGTCACTGGAACAGGATCCCCAGGTTACTGGTCACAGCACCAAGCCTGTCAAAATTCAAGGAGCACCTGGACAACACTCTTAATAACATGGATTGGTTTTAGGTAGTTCTGCAAGGAGCAGGGAGTTGGACTCAACAATCCTTATGGGTCCCTTCCAACTTGAGATATTCAATCAAGCACTAGTGTATTGCACCAGTCTAAATCAGAAAAAATAAATACTACCCTATAAGCAAAGCCCTTCCCATACAGTAAGCCTAAGCTCAAGTCGACAAACAAGATGGAAGGAAAACAGCTTTATTATTTTCTCCCCTCTGTTCTCTGATTCTTTGACTAACTGCTACAAGAGCTGAAGACGGGAGAAAGAGGGCTCGGACAGGTCCCATCCACTCCTGGGTTTCAGTATCAACCAAGTGGAAGATGCTAAAAACTGAAAGGTAATGAGAAACAGATTCTTAATAACAAAGGAGAGGTAACAAAATGAGGAGAGTTTGGTGCTCCGTACTTACAGTCCGAACCGGCAGCAAGTTAAGGCTTTCAAATACAAGAGAGCCCTACGCAGAGAAGTTTTACAATGTATGGTGCTCTCAGGCTGTGTGTATATCTTCCTGGTCTTTGCATCCCCTGCTTGCTGATGTGGCTGCAGCCACAATTTCCCTGATTTTGCTACTCAGATTGCTAGAAGAACACAAGCGCATGTGCTACGCTGGAATGACAATCTACTGTTTGGTCTGCAGCATTAAATTACTGAGATGAAGTCATTCACGGGCTATTTCTTTCCCATTTAGTTGCTTTGAAATATATTCCCCATCAATGGAGTTTCAGCTGTCAGCTCTGATTGGATCCACTGGCACTATTGAAAACAGTAGGGTTTTTCATTCTCCTTTTCTTCCCACTCATTAACTTTTTCCTCATTTTCTTTATTGCTATTTCGCTTACAGATGAGCTGGCTGAAGTTCAGGAAACTCAACAGCACAGTACAAAACATCACGGGCTCTCATTTTCCCCTTGGACTATTCCATAAATAAGACCCTTTTGATGTCTGGATAGTAATTCAGATACATATACAGTATCAGCTCTTTCCAAGGCTGGTCCCGACCTGATATCAAGGTTCAATTCTGATCTTATTCATTCTAGCAACTGTGATACTAGAATGTGACTCCTCACTTATTACCAAGAGGTTCTAGTTTAAATTAAGCTGAACACATAGATCTGTCTGTTAATAATTATCTTCTTTCCCCTTCTCATTAATCATTGTTTCATCTTTTCTACAGGAAAAAAAAAATAATTGGGCTTACCAACATATCAGGGGAAAGAGGGGGTATCTAAGCTATCTTCTGAATTATCTAATCCTTGATTTGATGGAACATACCTTGGTGGCAGCTGGCTTTGGGTAAACTCAGCATTTTGTATATTTCAAGTCCTCTCCTCTTTCTAATATAGTCCTATAAGGGCAATATGTGCTGAACAATGACCTATGTCAATTTGAGGTGTTTTTAGGCCTTAAAGTCTACACAAACAAGACTCACCCTCTATCTCTTTTCATTGGATTATTGATGATGTTGCACATCCCAACCAGGAGCAGAAGAATGTGTTCTTTGTACCAAATCATTGGAGAAAAATCCACAAGTGTCAGAAAAGATCTAGCTATGGACCTTATTTCTTTCCAGGACATAGGTTATTATTGATGTTGCACATATCTGGAAACATGGTATCTCTACATGCATGCTGTAACAACTAATAGCCTCAAAAATCCTTCCTTCACAAAGGGTCAGAGACTGTTTTTTGCCTGACTATGATTTCCTGGACCAAAAATATGTTCCTATTTGCAAAATATTTGCATTAGACCATGTTCACATGTCCTTTCTGGCAGCTTCTCTGAATGTTGTGTTTTCCATTTAATTGAAGGTAACGCTGCAATTAAGCTGATTGGCCCAGCTGGTACTGTCTGCAGTGGAGCTCATGGAAACCAGCTAATTGTGCCAATTAGATACTTTCAACAAGACAAAAATTGAAAATTAATTTTGCTTTGGGATATTTATTTATCATTTGGACATAATACACTTGATGAAAGAAATCAAATTCGTCATTACTATTATGGAAACATGGACTAAATACTTCTTAAAGGTCATTGTAGCAGACAGGCCATCCAGACGTATTCTGCTGTAATCAAAGAAAGATGACAAACGCATTCGGTTGAGATTTAGACATATTGGGTTTGCTTCATGGGTCTCCCACAATATCCCAGTGCAACCTATGCAAGGCACTTAGTTTCACTGTGCTGCAGCTCCCCATCTGTCTAATGAGGATAATTGTACTTTCTGTTTGTCTCCTCTATTTAGATGGTAAGCTCTACTGGTCAGGGACCTCCTCTTGCCAGGAGTTTTATACAGAATGAGCATCCTGATCTCATGGGCTGCCTACAGGGTACACTGTAATAGAGATGAAAAATAACCCATTATGACTGGATGTCTAGAGCTGGTATTTTTAACCTGAACTATCCACGGGACAATGACATTTTTCAGTGGGAGCATACAGTACAAACTCACAATATTGTGGAGCTTGGGATCCCACTGAGCATGCTGAAGGTTAGTACTAACACAAAGGTTTTAGATTTGAGAAATGCAAACTTTAGCTCACTCTGAGCTCAGTTGGGAAGGATTCCATGGGAAGCTTCCATGAAGGATAAAGGGGCTAGTGGGTTCTGGGAGTTTTTCAGGAACACTCTCTTGGAAGCACAAAAACAGTTCAGCGCCTTTAAAGGTAAGGGAAATAGGCAGAACATGAGACCCCCTCAGCTTAACAGCAAGCTTCTGAGTCTGCTCAAAAGGAAAAAGAGAAGTATACCAGAGATGGAAGAACAAACAAACACCTGTTGAGAACTACATGGGCATTACCAGGGTGTGCAGAGATGCAGTTAGAAAAGAAAAAAGCTCAGCTTGAATTTGAAATTGGCCAGAGATGTCAAAGACCACACCAAAGTGTTCTTCAGGTACCTAAACAACAATTAGAAACAGAAGGATAATATTGGCCCACTGTTAAATAGGAGAGGTGAACCAGTCAGCAACAAAGCTGAAAAGGTATAGGTTCTCAACACCTTCTTCACCAGCACTGCTGGGCCTCAGGCCTAGGGAACAGCAGTCTGGGTTGATGCAAAGACAGACCTACGGCCTATGAAGAAAGAGTGGGTATGTGAACTGTTACAGGAGCTTGAGCCCTACAAATGGATGGGTCCTGATGTTATCCACCCAAGGGTATTAAGAGAGCTGGTTGACACCATTGTGAGGCTAAGTTGGGTAAGTTATGGAATGAATCCTCCTGGAGGCTATCACAAGTCAAATGAAGCACAACTGGGAAAATCCAGCATGGATTCACCAAGGGCAAATAATTTTTGACAAAACCGATTGTTTTCTATGACAAAGTAATCTACTATTGACTAATCAATCTATGTTGAATGACTGGTGGACATTGTCTACCTGGATCTCTCCAAGGCTTACGACACAGTTCCCCACAGCCTCCTCCTACAGAAACTGATGCCTATAGACAAGTGGTCTGTCTCATGGGTGGAGAACTGGCTGCCAGGCTGCACTCAGAGGGTGGTGGTAAACAGCTCCTTTTCCGACTGCCAACCTATCACAAGTGGGGTCCCCCCAGGGATTGATACTGGGCCCAGTATTGTGTTGCATCTTCATAATGATCTGGATCATGGGATCAAGTGTAGCCTGATGAATTTTGCTGATGACACCAAACTGAGTGAGAAAGTAGACACTTCGGAAGGGAGAGCCACCCTGCAGGAAGACCTGGGTAGGCTTGAAGAGAGCAAGAACATTATGAACAAGGACAAGTGTAATTGCTTGTACCTGGGAAAACATAATCACAGAATTGTTACGGTTGGAAAGAACGCCAGAGACCTTTCTAAAATCCTAGTCCAACCATACACAAAAATACAACCCACTCCCTACAATCTCGGCCACTAGAGCATGACCTGAAGTGCCACATCTAAGTGCCACATTTCTTAAATATCTCCAGGGATGGTGACTCAACCACCTCCCTGGGCAGGCTGTTCCAGGGCCTGACTACTCTTTCAGTAAAGTAATTCTTCCTAACATCCAGTCTAAACCTCCCCTGCTGCAACTTCAGACCATTTCCTCTGGTCCTGTCATTATTCACATGGGAGAAGAGGCCAGCACCCACCTCTCTATAACCTCTTTTTAGGAAGTTGTAGAGGGCAATGAGGTCTCCCCTCAGCCTTCTTTTCTCCAAACTAAACATGCCAAGTTCTCTCAGCCTCTCCTTGTATGACTTGTTCTCTAGACCCCTCACCAGCTTGGTAGCTCTCCTCTGGACACACTCCAGCACTTCAGTGTCCTTCTTGTAGTGAGGGGCCCAGAACTGAACACAGGGCTCAAGGTGAGGCCTCACCAGTGCTGAGTACAGAGGCATGGTCACTTCCCTACTCCTGCTGGCCACACTGTTCCTGATACAGGCCAGGATGCTGTTGGCCTTGTTTGCCACCTGGGCACACTGCTGTCTCATGTTAAGCTGGCTGTCCACCAGCACACCCAGGTCCTCTTCTGCTGGGCAGCTTTCCAGCCACTCTACCCCAAGCCTGTAGGGCTGCATGGGGTTGTTGTGACTGAAATGCAGGACCCAGCATTTGATTTTATTGAATCTCATGCAATTGGCCTTGGCCCATCGATCCAACCTGACCAGGTCCCTCTGTAGAGCCTTCCTACCCTCAAGCAGATCAACACTCCCACCTAGTTTGGTGTCATCTGCAAACTTACTGTGTGTGCACTCAATCTTCTCATCCAGATCATCGATAAAGATATTAAACAAGACTGGTATTTTTTTTCCAGTGGGAGCATACAATACAAACTCACAATATTGTGGAGTTTGGGATCCTACTGAGCATGCTGAAAGTTAGTACTAAGACAAAGGTTTTAGATTTGAGAAGATCTTGTTTTAGTCTTGTTTTAATCCAGGAGTGCAGCACACACTGGGATCTACCCAGCTGGGGAGCAGCTCTGTGGAAAGGGACTTGGGGTCCTGGTAGACAACAAACTCAACATGAGTGAACAGTCTGCTGCAACAGGATGCTGGGTAGCATCAACAAGGGCATCACCATCAGAGATAAAAGAGTCATTACCCCACTCTACTCGGAGCTTGTCAGGCCACAGCTGGAATACTGTGTTCAGTTTTGGTCCCTGCTATGCAAAAAGAAGATGTGGATAGGCTGGAGAATGTGGATAGGGTCCAGAAAAGGCGGCACAAAGGACCAAAGGACTGGAAAGGCTGAGAGAACGGGTTTTGTTCAGCCTTGAGAAAAGAATTCTTGGTGGGGAGGCCTTATCACCATGTTCCAGTATTTAAAGAGTGTCTATAAAGAGGAGTCATATGGAAAACACGAGGGATAATGGGTACAAGTTACTCCAGGGGAGATTCCAATTGGACACAAGAGAAAATATTTTCACAATAAGAACAACCATCCCTTGGAATAATCTTCCCAGGGTAGTGGTGGATTCCCCAATATTGGACAATTTCAAGATTCAGCATGTTAGGTTATTTTGTATAGGTTGTACTTCAGCCAAGAAAGGTTGGACCATATGATCCTTGAAGTCCCTTTCAACCTGGTTTTCTATGATTCTATGAAATATAGATCTCTTCTAAACATGTATGAAAGGCAGAGAATTCAGGCAATTTACCTCCTCAAACATAGATCTTAAGCAATTAATTTAAAAGACAATATTTACACAGATACTTAAGGATCATCTAAGTCAATGTTCAGGCATGAAAGAGAAAACAAGTATTCAATCAGGAATAAATTTCTTTATCATACAGCAGTGGCATGCACACGTGTGCATACAGCACCTGCCTAAAGTCAGCACTACAATCAAGTCACCACAACTGTTTGTGCTAGAGTGGTACAGCATGCTGGTGCCTCATCTTCTGCAAGGACCCAGCCTCAGCTGAAAAGTGTTACCATGGGATTAAGAGCATTCAAGCTAAATATTTTGCTAAAATTTATGAAGGTGATGGTAGATACAGCTAATAGCTCTGATGGACATTATAATTTGCGAAGAGGGAGAAAACCCAGATTCCTAATTTTGTTTCAAGATAGCCTATGGAGATCTGCAATACAGCTAGATGATCCTGCAGCACAGGATCAAATACCTATTAAAAAATCCAATGTAAGTCAACAAACTAACTTTCTCAAGTCAGACTCTTAGCTTTTTACTTCTGTCACCTGGAAAGTAACCCAACCCATCAGAACAAAGCTGCCATTTTCTAATTACAGCTGAGCTTGTAGCAGAGGGACCTCTGTTATACCATCTTGAGCAACAAGAATAGTAGAAATGTCAAAGGAATCTTACTGAAGCAAGAAAACATTGTTTGCCCACTTCACTCATCCATTTGCATTTACATTCAGATGCAAGATTATGTACACCAGGTTTTATACTTATTTCAAGAAATGCTAGTTGCTTTGATTTCCCTAGGGAAATCTAATGATGGAAACTTTATCTTCTTTCACGTCGAGCTTGAGCAAATAAGAATCATTGTAAATATCCATTCTTTGTTGACAGAGATCTTAGAATGACAGCTGCACAACTCACCCCATCTGCGTATTTTTGCAGAACACATAGGATGGTTAGGTTTCCTTTTATATATTTTTTTTCAGGCTCTATTTTAGATATTCACATTATTCTCTTCCGGAGAACGTGGAGAAACAGGGCTGTTTCTTAAGAGATTAGCCAGGCATTACCCTGGCTATACATTGCCACTGAGTAAAGAATATCTGCCAGCTTCTAAGTTGGTGGACACTAGGTAACTCCTTTCAGGTCAGGAAAACAGTGAAGCTTTGGGGTATCTCTACACTCTAATCAGAGAGTTAATGTGGAACATTCCTGACTATTGCATGCAGATATGCAAAAATCTCATTTACAAATGAAACTTCACTTCTTTCTCCATCTGTCCTCTGCTACTTAAAACACTTTGGCTGTCCTGTTTTCTTTCAAAAGTCATTGGCAAATGCCAGAGGTAAGACATTATCATTATTTACACCTAACTTCACAGCAGCCTAATACCAAAGAGCTCACAGGTTTGCTCTGACAACCCAATACAAATGTCATATGCAGAGAACACAAAGATACAGGATCAGAGTCTCATCTGCTGTGCAACCTAGTGTATGAAATGTAAATGGATTGAAATGTCTCTTTGATACTGCTCATTTCTCATTGAGCAGTATCATTAAGCAAACTCCTTAGGAATTCTCATCCCTTATCACATCATTGAAAAGTAGCACTATTCGTAAGGCAAGACCATACACAAACATCCTGCTGTGTCCAACACCACATAAAACTCTTTGAGCACAGGTGGGTTGAGCTAGTAGTTCCTAATGTCCTCCTCACTCCCAGTACATTTCAGGATCCCAGTGTCGCTCCATGCCTCCTGTAATATTTCCAATGTCTTCACCCAAACATCCATTCTAATAACAGCAGCACATCCTCCCAACTACATATTTCCCTATTGTAGCTGCCACATCCTTTCCTCTTTCTCCTGGTTTTAGGAAGCAGAACAAGAGGTGCTCCTGTTGAATGGGAAAGTCGTCTTTCCAGCCCGGCAGACCTAAAGACTACCACCAATCTAGACTCAGCACCCTGTGAATTCCTCCTGCATTGCTAATAAAGCTGTAATCCAGTAATTACATCTGGCTGGCCAGACACTTCCCCCACAAAGTGGGAATTTATAAGACTGTTAAAACTGTTGAAGACTTTCAGCCTCGGATTCTGATTTCAGCCTTCCCAGTATAAGTTTCCACTCACAAAATTGCCTTAATTTCAATTTATATTGTTAATTTTAGTTTCAAACCACCTATCTGGCACATAAACAGCCCTCAGTAGCCGAGACCTTTTAGTCCCGACTTTTACTGTTTAAAAAAGCAGGAAAACCAATCGTATAAGGCAGAGGTCTGGAAAGAGTCCTCTACTGAGGCCTGGAACCTCACAGATATGTAAACATTTTTACAGGATAAATTTGTCTTGGGGGCCTTGTGCCTCAACTCTTTCTACAGTTCCCTGGGAAGTAAAATGAATATGCGAAGCCCAGTGAGGAACAGTCTTTTACAAAGGAATCACCATCTCACCAAACTAAACCCCAGCTTCCCTTCACTCTGAGGTTTGCCAAACCTCAGAGGACTTGAGCAGCAAGATCACCTCACTTCCTGATCTTCAGCTGAATGGGACCCAAAATATACACAAACACCAACTACAGCAGGCATTCACTACTTGCAAAGTCCAGCTTTGAGTGGCATCAAATTTACATTTTGATAAAACAGGGCTGTTTCTTAAGAGAAGCCTCTGTTAACTTACATACAGCTGGCAAATTTATTAATCTTTGATTTCACAGCAGTCTCCTTGTACTGACACGTTTGCTTCCTGACATCTCAACCTTCTGAGAGTTAATGATTGGCAAAACCAGCATTGCAAAAGCTGAAGGACTTAATTTCCAATTTAAACCCAAATCAACCTTTTTTCAATGTTTCCTGCCTACATTGGTCATTCTGCCCAGGACTTCAAATCATCAGTCCTGCCACGGTAGATATTTGAAGTATATAGCTACCAAAGCTGAGTAAAAAGTAATTCAAGGGTACACTGCAAAAGATGTTGTGACAAACCTCTCCCTCTTCTCTCAAGAGTTCAGGGAAACTGACACCACTGCTAAGTCTTCCCTTTCTGCAGGTCTTATCCTCCAGGAAAAGGTTAAAAGCATAGTCAAGAATGATCTAGCAGCTCCTTAGACCTATTGAAGACTGATTCAACCATGACTCACAACTCATCCATGTCAAATGGGCAACTTCTGTTGAAATACGGGACACTGCAACATGCATTTGACTAGCACCAGCACCTTAAGGCAGGGAACACTGCAATGCCATAGTGGCTTAATACTCACACTCAGCAGGAGGCACTTGTTTTCTTTGATGGCGCCTATGCAGCCCACGAAGCCAATGACCATGATGAATGTCCCCGTGACGATCAGTAGGTTGGCAGCTGACAGAGATGGGAAAGTAGGGGAGAGGGTGGCAAAGTTCCCTTGGGTAACAGCCAGCCAGATGCCTACTCCAAGGATTCCACAGCCTCCCAACTGGGAAAATAAAGAAAAACATAGAAACTCAGTTATTGTACCCAAGCAACCCCATAACAATATGGCAGCAGTAGTATGGCTCTGCTGGGGTAAGACCAGCAGTCACACCTAATAAGAAATGGTACTTTAAGTAGGGAAAAAAGGCAAGGGAGAAATTAAAAAAAATATAGAGGGGAAACTCATCAGTAAGATGTAACACTCAAGAAAAAGACCCAGATTTCTTAAATCCAAGACACAACTTCAAACAACAGGTCCCTTCCTTTCTGGTGAAAAAACTGACACTGAGTAAAAGAGAAATTCCCAGAGATTGAGACATCAAAGGGACTAAAATATCCATATCCTATTTAGGTAACTCAGAGAGCTGCCCAGAATGGCTGAAGCACTTCTGATTCTTTGTTCTTCCCATCCCAATATACCGTTTCCCATCTCTGGCACATGCCATAAATAAATCTTGACAGAGCATCCCCTGTTAGCACATCTCACACCTATTTTTATTTAGTTCCTGTCCATGATCTAGCCTTCCTTGGAAGCAAGGGAACATTTAGAGTGTAAAGGGGCCAGAGAAGGAGGGAGGAGGGAGAATCCTCCCATAACATTAAAAAACCCCAAACAGATGTTTACTCCTAATGCGGCCACTGGTTTGGAAATTAAATCCTCAGTAGAGGACTTGCCTGGTTTATGAAAAGTTTGAGAGGGGAAAGGCAGTACAGGCTCCCCAGGCGTGTGAACAAGGAGAAGGGAGGATGCCAGTGCAGCCACCACAAAACCATAACATTTACAATTATTATATACACAAGGAACTTTTAAAAATGCAAACATTTATAAATGTGCTGCTTATAACTGTGAGAAAGCCTACAGAGCTGAGCAATTAAATAGAATTAAACCAAAGGGGATTTTGCATTATTATAAAGTCACACAGCAGAGTATTGCTTAGGTGTCCTTCTTTCCTGCTCTCCCTTTTTATAGAGTTTTATAATTTTTATTGAGTTTTATAATTGCACTTTATTATCCAAATCAATTAAAGGCTAGGAAAGAAATTGTGTTCACAGAGTACTAAGCCAGACACAGGAGCATATCAATTAAATATCTGCATAAAGTAGATGAACGTAAGACAGCTCATGAACCAGGGAAGGAAAAAGACAGAGCTAATCCTGGGGCAGAGCTAAGCCTCAGAAATGAAACACAGAAGAGAAACACAAAAGCCAAAGCAATTTCTTAGTACTAATTGCTAAGGTTGCCTCTGCATACCACTGAATTCCGCCTCAACAAGGGACATAAAGAAGGCTGTGTCTCAAAGCAGGACTCCTCACCTCAGCTGCAAACCAGTATATTTTGCACAGAACTAAGGAGACAAACGATACCGTATTGTAACGTACCTCAGCTGCATCCAGCTGTGTGCCTCCACTGAGAGAAGGCAGACTTTGGGACACAGAGACTCAAATTATTTCTTTCAGCAGCTTTTTCCAATACAGGCATGATGTATCATCATATTCACCCTTTCAAAAAACACGTTCTATAAGCACCATGGAGGGACAAGTCCATGCCCTGATCTGCAAATACCTCCCCTCTGTGCCCATTTGTGGGCCATATTTTTTAACACAATCTAAAATGATTGAAGAATAACCATGGGAGAGAAGAGGGATGACTACTTAAAGAAGGTAACCCGCAGAAAAAATATTTAGGGTAACTGAGGGGATATAAACAAAAGCTACCAACATGGCCCAAGGGAAAAAACAGGGCAGGGGGGAAAAAAGGAATAAATTTCCTACAAAAGGAATAAAACTCTGAAGGTCTACTGGGCTACAGAATAGCACTGAGGAGAGGTGGCAGACACACAAGTTAAAATCAAACTGGTCAGAATGCTGAAATACTGGTCAGAATGTCAGGAATAGCACTAAACTTGTCAAGGAGCAGGGTGGAAAGCAGAGCTGTGCTTCTGCCCCTGCAGCCCGCTGGGCATTCTGCCTCAAAACCAGCCCCGGAGCTGCAGGTATAGTGAGGCTGCACAAATGGCACAGCAGCAGCAGAGGCACCACCTTCCAATGCATTTCATTATTATATTCGGTTCTTTGCTCTGAATCAATGCATCAGCACCAATAAGAGGCCTCTTTTTTCATCACCTTTCATGCTCTCCATGCTGCTACACTGCTCTGAGTGATATTTACACCTAAAACTATTATAGGAGGTGGGTCTCACTGAGGATGCTGCTGTGTTCATAAATGCAAGACCCGCTTGCCTGCTCTTCCATTGCCCATTAAATTCTTTATGATGTACAGTGCATAATGCTTGAGACATCATTGCCCTTCAGACATTTGATTCCAGCATCTTCTCCCTCCAAAGTCACTCTTTTCTGTAGAAACTGGGAATTCACCAGTGGCACAAAACACCACAAACCCAGGAGATGGTTTGTGTGCAAAACACTGCAACTATGGATGTACTCATTTAGATTAGGGTTCAATATTTCAGGTGAGCTGGTTAGCGGGAGTATCTCTCACTATATTGCCCTGATTCAGAGACACACTAATAGAAACCAGGCTCTCTAGCAGCTCATTATCTTCCTATTTTCCAAGAGATAACACACAGCTCTTTCCTAGGTTGATTAACCAAACCCTGAAATGCACAAAGGGATCCTTTGAGTATTAAATCATCTGGCTCAAACTAGATTTCATTAAATGCTGCTTAGGAAATGTCAGCCCACACTGCTGAGGACTGGTCCACCTTCGTTCAGCTCTGTTCCTTTTCCCGCACCAGAAAATCCCTTCATGGTCCTTGCATAAAGTCACCAAGCTGTCACACCAGGCCCTCGGAAACAGGCTGCCCTTAACTCTAGTTTAAACCACTCTTTAAAGCCCCCTTTCTCCCAAGGAGTCTCTGTCCAATGACCATAGTAACACTCAAGTACTTGGTTAAGGAAATGCTTAGGGGAACCAAGACCCGCTAAGACAGCCACAGGAGCTTTTCCATCGACAGCAGAATATTTTCCATTCCCAAACATTCTAATAGCCCTCTTTTCACCCCACTCTGAACTGAATAGCAGTTTAATTCCCAGTCTAAGATCAGAGGGATCATGTTTATTTATTCTGGATCAGAGTGAAGAGAAAATTGTTGTAGTTGGTTCTATGCCGCCTGTCTGTTTTGATTTCTTTGTCTTGGTATCTGAGGAGCTGTTAAGATAATTTTACTTAGTTATTTACAACATTCCCTTTCCTCCACTTTTTCTCTCCCTGCCCCATACCCAACCCTCAGTCCTTGTTTATGCCAAACAGTCAGAAGAGTGATGAGATGATAATTCCCGACAGCTTTCAGGGCTAGCCAAGATGTGAAATTAAACAAAACCAAACCATTAATAGGGCTACTCTTACAATTTGGGGCTTCCAAGCAAACAGTGTAGCTGTCACGGTTAAAAGAGAAAATGTTAAAACAAAAGCATTAGCAAGAAGCCGACAGCTTGACCCTGGTCTATCGGCAGCCAAATATGAATCTGTATTGACTCCATGTGGCAAGTGCAGGGCTGACATCTTTAAAAAAAACCCAACACATAAATCCCTCTCAAAGATGCCAGGCTACTGACAACAGCATCTTTTAAATTCCATTGTGAAATCTTTAACGCTTTATTTGCCAAATTGTTTGTGATAACTCACTCTTTTCAAGCAAGGCAGCTCATGGCAAAATCTGAAACAAAATGCAGCTTCCTCTAACTTTTTTTTTTGGTCAATAAATGTTGTATTTTTTTTATAAAAAATTTCATTCTAAGGCCAAAACAGTGGGACTCCAGAAGGTCTACGGTCATAGCCCTAGGACTTAGGAGCTTTCAGTTAAGTGCTTGTTCCAGGACAGAACTCAGTGTAAATCTGGAACAGGCTCTTTAATATGTCTGTGCCTCAGTTGCAGAATCATGAATGCAAAGATATGAGTAGTGGGTTCTTTGCAAGCCCTGGACTTTGCAATTGGCGTGGAAGGAACGGTTCATTCTGCTCAAGACAAATTGTTCATAGATGCTTATACAGCTGAATGAAGCAGTAAAGCGGGTGGCTTACTCTAAAAGCATAGATTCAGTCTGTCTCTCCTTCCCCAAGAGATACACAGACATGTGTGCACTCCCTCTCTTGGCAGAAAAGCTGCCTACGGAATTAGATCCTCCAAACTGTTCTAATGGGCTAGAAAATAAATTATTCAGACTTCAGTGCATACATTTAGAATTGATATTACAGTATGGTAAACAATGTGATCCCAAACAGCCCCAGATATATGCATTCTGTTGGAGAAAATAATTCTGAAGTTACAGCTATGCACTTAAAACACTGCAGGAGAAATTGCCTCATTGTTCATGATAATGGTGTTGGTGTCTTTAAGTGGGCTTTTTATTGGTTTTATTACATAGAAAATGCATCTAATCGAGGCTTCTCATATTGTATCTGATTAGGATCTACCCATCATACTTCCTCTTTTAGATATATAAAACAAAAACTCCTCTCGTATTAAAAAATACACTGATAACAGAATGCAAGTATGACCAGCTGTACTGTAGTTAAACTAACTCACACAAAGGGCTTTTCCTCTCCCAGTCTCCATGTATTTAAACTAGAAGGGCTTTCTCAATCCCACTTGCTATCCATTTCCTCCAGTGTCAATATGCTTCCCACTCTATCAAGTATGAGAATACAATGGAAAAAATCAACATCAAAGTACTAATAGTAGTGATGTGAACATTATCCAGCAAATGTTCTTGTAAGGTAAGGCATACTTAAATTACTGTTCCTTTCAGCTAGACACATAGAGGAAGTAGAAATGGAATACGTATATACATTGACAGGATCAAATGAATCAAGACTCTTACACGGAAGAAGCAGAACCATGCGTGCTAATGCAGGCACCGTGGCTTTCTACACAAGCACATGCAAACAACCTGTGTAGCTGCTGCCTATCTTGGAGGAAGGAGTGAAAATCACCCTGATGGAAAACACCTTCAAGCCAGCAGTCCATGGCAATTAGTCTATTGAAGACCTCGTAGACATCTATCCGCACCATACCATCACTACTGACTGCCAGCATGCAGGATGACTGATTTGTGGATGCTGACCCCATCACATGGATGAACACTTTAGCAGAGCTCACGTGACATGTACTAGCGGTATCACTTGAGTGCAACACAAGCTGCATTTCTTCTGCTGTCAGAGGTCTGAAAGTTAACAAATATGGGATGGTACACAAAAATTTAACAAATAAAGTATGTTATAACAATTTAATCCCTTTGTACCTCTGGTTTTGGAAAGTTAAACAGGGAACTCAAGCACTTTTCTGCCTTTAGTGTACTGAGGCTCTAGAGCTCTGCCATGCGGATCTAAAGGACATGCACAAACCTCATCTAAAATAGCCATGATCTGAGCAGTGGCCTTTTAGCAACAATTTCAAATGAACTAGGAAAAAATACTTGAAAAAAGATCAGTTAGTAAGGAACATATTCCTGGGAGTGAAGAGAATGGAACAGCGGCAGTTCATAAATGCCAACGTGGGATGGGAACGGTGTATTGAAGATCATTATTCATTTTTCTTGAGATAAAAAAAGCTAGAGTTTATTTAGTCTGCAGTTTGATAACCAATAAAAGGAAGTACTTTTTCACAAAATGTTTAATTAAATTCTGGAATTCATTGCCACAGAGTTTTGTGGATGTCAAAGTATAAGCAGGTTCAAAAAGGGACTACACAAATCGAAGGAGGGCAAGGTATCCTAGCATTTATTAAAAATTATATTTTGCATTCAGCCCTTGCAGGGAAAGATCTTAAACTTTCAATTGCAGCAGCTGGTTAAAATGCCTTTTGTTATCTTCTCCTTTTTTCTTACATTCTTTCTCAGCATCCTTGAATGACAATGACCAAAAATAGGGTACTCAGCTAGACCACGCTTTCTCAACATTATGGACATTTGTATGTTTTCCTTAATTCGTGCTCTTTGCCTTCCTAGTTTTAATGTTCACAGTTTGGCTTGACTTTTTATTTTATGATTTTTTTTTTCTGCTTGCTTGCTTGCTTGCTTTCCTTGGAATCAGCCTGTTTTCAGGGACAGAGTTGTAGATACAGACAACAACCAAAGAGTTAAGTCCCAGTTGCTCCTTTCATATATGTCATACTCTTAGTTTTGATTCAATTAAAGCATATCTTATTTCAATACAAAATTTAGAAATCTGTTGTGTAATTAGTAACTAATTCAAATTCTCTTTCTATCCCTTGGATACACTGGACCTATAAAAGCTATATTTCTGTTCCAATGGCGATAGCGTTCATATCCAGACTCCTCTCTCTAACCTTAGCAAATGTTGAGTAAGACCTGCTAACCTCTACACACCCAGTAAACCACATTTTTTGTGGTAGTTGCAGGGAAATTGTTGCAGGGAAATGTGTTGTTGCAATCAATAGCTAAATTAGAAACAAAGTGCTTATAGGATTGTACATTTTACAAAAAGGGGGGGGAAATGGACATAACTACGTAGCTGCATTTCTGAAGCAGAGTAAAGATACCTCTGTTTCAGCTCTTCGCGGACATGCGCTTTCTTCTCCTCTGTGGTGCTGCCTTCTGGTCTTGCAGTCATGGCCCAGGTTTTCAGCAGCGCTTATGGAATTTGGGCAGCCGCCAGCAAATTCTCAGCTGTTGTCACTCCAGAGGCATTTGAGCTGTCTCATAATTTGCATCAAAAAATCAATGAGAACTGGGCTTATGTATCCTCTAGATCAAAGGAGGCTCAGGGGAGACCTTATCACTCTCAACTACCTAAAAGAAGGTTGTAGTGAGGTGGGTATCAGTCTCTTCTCCCAAGTAACAAGCTATATGACAAGAGGAAACAGCCTTTACTGAAAGGGTTGTCAAGCTCTGGAACAGGCTTTACAGTCAGCATCCCTAAAGGTATTTAAAAGATCTACAGAAGTGGCATTTAGAGAGATGTTTTAATGGTGGACTTGGCAGTTTTAGGGTAATGGTTGGACTCAATGATCTTAAAGGTCCTTTCCCATCTAAACGATTCTATGTTTCTATTGTTAAAAGTCTCCTTGATTTCCCACTATAAGGGAATAAGCAGCCTTTTAAAGCTTGGCAGAATGCAAGCAAGTCCTTTCCACCTCATACTACACCCATACATCTTTAGCTTGATTGTCAGGCTGTCTGAGTCAGCACAGTCCCCTAAAGAAGTCTTTTCAGAGAAGCATAAGAGCATAAGGGCAGGAAAGTCTCCAGTTCATTGAGTCTTGGGATAGACCTCAAAAGTGTGTTGAGATTTTGGGATTTCACTAGTGGGGCACATCATGAGGTTTGTACAGAAGGGAGCGGGGGGGGGCAGGAAAAAATAAACCCCAAGCTTGTAGTCTGCAAAGCCCCTCTGCAAACAGGAAAACTCAGGAAATCCTTTCGTTATCTAACTCAGATGGGCTCTCAGTTGCTTCTCAGACAGACACTTCTGATCGCCTAAGGGGTGCCAGCTCCACCCAGTAGATAGACATTATCCTACATAAATTACACATCACAAATAGATGCTGCTCTACTCCCAGACTCAACACGTTCTTTTAGAACAGCATCTACTCACTGTGGTATCTTCTCTCGAGCGAAAATTTTCTTTTGCTCTGCTGTCTTTTAATTCCACTTTTGAATTCTCTCCCTAATGCCTCTATGACTTACAGGTCACAGATGCTTTAAAAGAGTGCAACTGAGTAAAGCACAAAGCATTTCAAATACCAATCTCTTCAGCTCTGCAGATAAGCAATTAATAATCAAAAGCAATGAAACTAGTTGTTCGGCCTTGCTATCCCATATCTTTTTCATTTTGCTTAAAGATGAGTTTCAAATACAAAAATCTCATCTTGCAGTATGAGTGCTACGTACACCAGCAGCACCCGAACGCCTCCAAGAGTTGCAGCCTACATTCCCCACTGGTGTCGACCCACATTGACTGATCAGTCACTACCCTGATCAACAACAGCTAAGGATCTGGCCAGAATGTCATACTAGACTTTTGCTTACGAATTGATTAACATGCGTGTCTGCTTCTCCTTTACAAGCCCCTGCCTTGTCAATGGTGCAATGCTGTGTACGGTGCTCAGCATTATTTCAAAGGACACGTGACACATCATATTCCGTGGGCCTGAACCTGATATCCTGCATGACAGGCAAGCAACTGTTTCACACACGCAGGTTGCTGAGGGCTACAATCCTAACCCATGTCCTGCCTGCCAGCATGACAACCTGGAATGCGTACCCTCACTGCCCTCCACTGTGCTCTTGTCACAGGTTGAAGAAACATGATTCAGCTGCTCACGTTATTGCTATCCTTCCTTTCAGACACTTCTGTCCTATAGATAGGCTTTGTTTTAGGATATTCCACCCAGTGTGTGAGCCTGACAAATACCAAGTGCATTTTTATCAAGTATATAAAGTCTACAAACAGAACTTTTGAGCTCCATGTGGGCAAAGAAACATCACAAGAATGGCATTAATTTTCATAGTGTCAATACTGAAAACATAAAATGCTGCTTTTTCAGTCACCTTGGTCAGGATTGAGCCTTAAGGGCTTAAGCCTTAAGAATTTTCTTATTCTTATCATAGAACCATAGAATGGTCCAGGCCGAAGGGACCTCTAGGGTGATCTAGTCTGACCTCTCCACAGACAGCAGGGACACCCCCAACTAGACCAGGTTGCCCAGGGCCTCATTGAGCCTCACCTTGAATATCTCCAGGGAAGGTGCCTCAACCACCTCCCTAGGCATCCTGTTCCAGTGGTCCACCACTCTCATGGTAAAGAACCTATTCCTAACATCCAATCTAAATCTGCTCTTCTCCAGCTTGAAGCCATTGCCCCTCATACTGTCACTTCAGGTCTTTGTAAACAGACTCTCCACAGCCTTCCTGTAGGCCCCCTTCAGGTACTGGAAGGCTGCTCTCAGGTCTCCCTGGAACCTCCTCTTTTCCAGGCTGAACAATCCCAGCTCCCTCAGCCTTTCCTCATAGCAAAGGTGCTCCAACCCCCTGATCATCTTTGTGGCTCTCCTCTGGACCCACTCAATCAGGTCCATGTCCTTCCTATATTGAGGGCTCCAGACCTGCACACAATACTCTAGGTGAGGTCTCACCAGAACGGAGTCAAGTGGCAGAATAACCTCTCTGGATCTGCTGATGCAGCTTTTGATGCAGCCCAGGATGTGATTGGCCTTCTGGGCTGCAAGTGCACTCTGCCTGCTTGTGTCCAGCTTCTCATCCATCAGCAACTCCCACGCCCCTTTGCTCGGTGCTGTTTCTAATACCTCATCCCCATGTCTGTATTGATAGGGAAGATTGTTCCAGCCCAGGTGCAGAGCCCTGCACTTGCTCTTGTTGAACTTCATGAGGTTCACCTGGGCCCACCTCTCTAGCCTATTCAGATCCCTCTGGATGGCATCCCATCCCTCTGGAGTATGTTCCCCAATTGAGTTCCACCACTGAATTGCAGTCCCATGTAGCTAAAGTAAATCTGGGGACATGTGAAGATATCAAAGACAGAATATCATGCTGACACCTTGCTTGTGTCATATCATGCTCACCCTGGAAAAGTGAATGAAAAGTCATTCAGTTATTCCCTGCTTTTTTATAGGCAGTATTCTCCTACACAGCTGCTCCTCTAAATCATAGATATCTATCCAGTACAGTCACTAAAGAACAGAACTACAACATTTATGAGTTAATACACCCAATCTAAATGTGATATTTTCCCTTCACAGGCTCAAAATTCATTAAAAGACTTAAACGTGTGCTGAAGTGCACCTCTTATCCAGCAAAGCATTTAAAATGTGCTTAACTGCCACTGACTTTAATTAGTCATTTCTGTAGTGCACTTAATTGTCCCACACTGCAAAGTCATACCACCGAGGATGCAAAGATTGGCAGAAACAGACCAGGTGAGGATGACCTGTTAAGACAGCGTTGCTGATAAAAGATTAAACATGATCATAGAATATTAAAAAAACAGTGATTATCACTCTCACAAGCATCTGATTTGGAAATGTGCCAAGGCTGTAATTCAAATTAAGGATAACTCAGTACTCTACTTGCAAATGACAACACACTGAAACACAGAGCATGAGTTAGAAGATGGAAGGGGGTGAATACACACAAATGCAAAGAATATGTATCTTTTCATGTTGTAGTTTTAGCTGCTGCCATACTGGAAGTGTTAAACCTTTCTCATCTGCTCATCAAACGTCATGGGATGACTGCAATGTAATCAATACAATTGTAAACAGGAATACATGGGTGAGGTCTGCAATCCAAATCCATCAAATGAAGTTAAATCTTTTAAAAAAGAAGCAGAAATGGAAGAAACCTGGCTGTGCTATGGAGTCACCATTCTGTATCATCTTTAAAATAATACACAACTTTTTAAATTATTTTGTAGCATAAACTGGCAAAAGACCAGATCTGGGGCTCTAGATGAAATTTTGGTCATCTGTTGTCACATACATAGCACTAAGCCTGAAAACAACAGAAACAAACAAAATGGTAACTTTTGGTCTTTTATGCAACAGAAAATCTATGATTTCTGTAAAGGAAATTGCTGACAGAGAATTTTACCTAAACGATTAGGTCAGATGCTCAGAGAAACTCGAGATAATGAGCATTAAACAACAATTCCAGTGGCCACAGATCAGTTCCCTAGTCTACTACAGATTTCTTACATTGGATAAAATCCAGGTTATTTGGTATCTTTAGTGGTTTTCTCTCCCTTAGAGGCACTGGATGGGTTTAGAGTAAGAGGCAGCGACATAATAGGATGATAGAAGTCATATAAAAAAACGACGACAAAGAGGTTTCTTAGGGAGTACAAAGATGACAGAGATAGTCTTTCTATTTCACATTACTCAAGAAGTTTTTAAAACATGTGCTAACAGACACAGTCTGCAGAAAAATAAATTGAAAAACATTTTTATGTTGCATGTTTAATCCATCCATAAAGGTATGTAGATAGCACAAGGCTGGTTGCTATAGAAACATCCATAGTGAATATAGATACCATAGTTGAAATGGAAAATTAGTTGGGTATCTAAAAAAGAAAATTGCTGATACTGGGGGGAAAAAAATGAAGACAGCTAAAGCTTATATTCTCCCTCACAAAAGCTTTCAAAAATATGACTATAGAAACCAATATTTGATTAAATAGTCTGAATAAAGAATCTCCCGCAATGCACCCTGGCAGAAATTGAGCTTAGTTTTGGAGCTAAGTCAGATCACAAAAGAGTCTCTGGGTTCAGTCCTGGAATGAAGGGCAGGTGGCTTTTACTAACATGTTTGTTTCTTTACATCTCGAAGCTGATTTTAAGAGCATCCTTCCTTCAGGTCTCAGATTGCAGTGATGTATTCCACTGTGATTATGGTTTATTTTCCTGATGGAGACCTCTTCAAAGAGAAGATGGTTTTCCTTGCAAACACACAGTCTACATGACAGAATAGGTCTTCTCCAATTCCTTCAGTAGCAACGCAGCTACGCCACATTCTCCCCTCCCATTCACCTCTGAAGTTCACTCAGCAGCCAGTAACGGTGCCACCATCAAAGACTGCTCCTAAACCTACCAGCTGACAGCAGGGGGTTGGAGGTGAGGGTCAGTGGGAACACCAGCAATATCACTCCTTTCCCTCAGTCCCATTATAGATACTGTATCTGCAACCTGCTCTCTCTGTCCAGGTGTTGGCAACACCTTGAGTACTTTCAAGGACAGAGAAATTTTCTGTACCGCAGAAAGTCCCTTCTCACTATTCTCCAAGCCCCCCGCCCCCTCCAAAAGCACAGGACTCTTGGTCTGATTCTTGGCACACCCAACTCTCTCCTTGTGGGGCTCAAGCCCTGCTCGGGAATTGAGCCCAACTCCAGAAGGGACAGGAAGGTTTTGGGAAGCAGTAGGACTTATACACAGTATCTCAGCTCCTAGAAAGCTGTGGGACATACTCCAGCACAACCCTCCCATCAGAATGAGTCAAAGGCATGAAAACCTTCTAATTGCTATCTATTAAGAGGCATCTTCATATTCATGCTTCCAGCAAAGCTAAAGACACATTCCAATCCATATAATAACAACAGTACAGCATTGATCAATGGAAATAACATAAGGTGTGAGGTTGGAAATGAAACAAACTAGAGAGCAACTAGAGGAGAAGGTGTGGGGGGGTTAAGGCCTCACAAATAAAAGAAAATTGTGCAATGAATTGTGCAGATCACTCCAACACAATTTCCCATCCTCTCCTTTTATCTTTATTTTCCCTCCCCACTGCCAGTCTCTCTGCTACATTTCACTGTGAAAACCCATTACTTTCTAGGATGCAACTTAACCCCTTGACTGACATAAGAGCTCACATGCAAAATGAACACTCACCCTCTTAATATTCTTTCCTGTATTAAAACAAACCAAGATACACCAGAACCAACTGGGGTATTCAAGATGCAAATGAAAACACAGCTCCACGGAGAACAGCTAACTATACCAGCAATAGCAAGACTAATGACAAAATATGAAATACATTAAGGTGTAGTGAGACCTTCCTTTTCTGAGGTTCAGCTTTCCACAGAGCTGGGGAGAATGACCAAACTTGTACATCACATCCGGCTTTTAATGAGAAGTCTTTTTTTAACAATCCCATCAATAAGCAGCTCACATGGTTGTAGGAAGGGTTTCTACCTCAATCTGTATCGATTCCCTGATCAATAACAGACTTGTGAGCAATAATTACACCCTAATAACAAGCAGCCTCACATCACAAAGCTCATCTTCTTTCACTGAATACCATCAGAAAGTTGAGGAAAATGCATTCTGAATCTTTTATGGATTCTTTTTAATGGATTGTTAATAATATTTGTACAGGCAAACAAAGTATTGACTACCACTGGGATTGCCTAACAATACCATGTATGCAATCCCTCGTAACAAAAACAGTGTTATGACTGGAATAGCATCTCACTGCAATAGTTAAATGTCTTGTCAAAGCTATCCTAATTAGGTGGGAGTACAAGAGAAAGCAAAGATTATTCCCTTGTTTTATATTAGCAATTTTTAATGATTGTTTATTTATATTAGGTTTTGCTATACAATAGCACATCTGAGGCTTTTCTGCACTCTTACTAATTCTATTGATATACAATTGCCCGGATCCCAAGCTACTTCCTAAGCATGGGCAGTACGCCATCAGTAACGAATGCCACCTGAAACAACCTTCTTTTTTTCTGTGGTAGTTATGCCCGAAGGAAACATTACAGTCCTTTCTCACCACCAACCAAATACCTGCTACAAAAGCACTTCAGATGCTTTGGAATAAACACGTTTAGTTAAACAGTTTTGTGGTCATGAACTTCATTACAACTTACAGATAGGAGAGGGCACAGAATCCATTGCTTTTACATATTTATTTTGCTTTTTCTGTTTCAGGGATCTGCAGAGATGAGTGCAAAGACTATGAAGTAACTATGGGGTATTTTACTCCATAGTGCAAAGACTATGAAGTAAAAATTAGTATAAACATCACCACTGGGACTGTCCAAACAATGAGCTTACAGTAAGGGCTACTGATATCTACCATAGTTATAAAGTACCATTGAAACTTCTGAACTGCAGAAGTTCAGAAACTCCATCTCTTGTTTGTGAAATGCTACAGGATACAACACAGGAAGACTGAAAACATTTCTTCTAATTTCAGGTCTCTATAAGCAGCTTTTAGACCTCTAGAGAGGGATTCAGGTCACCTAACTTTAGATGTCAATGCTATTAGTGGTATCTAGAAATCAATGTAGCGCACCATAGTCTAAGCATGCCTTTGGTCAGCTGAATAGCTCCCTAGATGCCATTAATGGCATTGACCAGAATTTCCCTGACCACAACAGCAGCCCAGATACGTAGAGTTATGGCAACCTGGATCCCAGCTCAAATCCATCTGCCATGACTCTCCTTCCTTTAACACTGAAAAGAAACAAGCATCCCTAAAGATCATTCCAGCCTATCCTAGAATGTGCATCCAAGGCAAATAACACTTTGGTAAAAGTACTGTATGCAGTGATTGTAGAGTAGCCAGAGCAAACAGCATAGACTCACCCTGTTACCTAAAAGACAGAAAAGATGGTTCTCTCTCCAAACATCAGGTCATAAAAATTCACAGTCCTGCCTGAGGTAATTTGGAAATTGACTCAATTACCCTTATTACTTAAAATTACATATTACTTTTTTTCTTCCTTGTCATAAAAAAACATGCTATCACATATGTATTAAAACCCCATGTGTGTGCAGAGAGCATGAGAAATCAAATTATTTCAATTTAGCAAGTCCCTTCCAATCAGTGCTCATGGAAAGCATTCCGCTACACTTACATTCTGGCACTGCCCATTATGTGTGTTGCTTTGTAGCTCTTAATAAAGGAGTATGACTGACACAGATTTATAGCTTTTCTATTGCTTTGCCCTTGTGTTATAAATTCATGAAACACTTGTTGTTTGTTACATTTTTATGTTTGTCAGTTTTATTTACATACTCTCTCGCGCCATTAGAGGGGAGAAAGCTTTTGGGTTTCCGGAGTTCCTCAATTATTCTGTGCTGGGGCCCAAAATGAGATGGAAAAAAAGACTTCTGGCTCATCTAAAAATAAACCATCCTAAATGCTTTCTCAGCACATCCTTCCATCATCAATGCTACATAAATATGGCTTTATAAATTATATATCTTAAGTCTTTGCTTGCTCACAGCAGTTTACCAATAAGTGTTCTGCAATACCTGCTAAAAAAAAACAGACATAAAATCATTGCCAATGATGATAAATGATTACAGCTTAATAACAGTCAAGCTGACAAAGCTGAAATGTCCACAGGGTGTATTACGATTCAAATGCCACAGGTGGAAAAAATAAGAAGCTTTCAAATAGAAATGTTACAGCCTTTAGCAAAGGGAGGAAATGTGGAGAATAGCCTTGTGACACCAGGCTGCGTACAGTTCTAGGATGTCCCCCAAAACAAAACAGTGGAATTTGATCCATATTTAATAGGCAGTAAATGAGCTTCAGGGCAGAGACTGTGCCTGAAGTGTGTCTGTGCTGGGTGCCACAGGTCTGACTAGAGAATAAAGTCAGAAAGAGACACGGGAGTGGGATACAAAAGGAAGTCAAACATTAAGAAGCATAATTTTATCCAAACAAGAACAACAGGCTATTTTGCACAGTGAACCATATTCCTGGGTTAACTACAAAATTAGCTTCTCCGGATAGGAGGGCAGAGGGAGCAATGAGACTCTCAGTATGAAATCTCTCAGTTAATTTCAGGCTAAAAATCCTATTTCTGAGCCAAGGGAAAAGTCTTCTTTAATAACTCATCATGAGGCCACTTAGAGTCTGCAGTCGTACCATAGAGAACCTGCTCATAATTAATGACCTGAAGCCACTTAAAGCTAAATGACTGATTTCAAACTGTAAAAAAGCATCTCAGTAACAAGGGAATGTCTCAAGATAATTTCAGCATTCTCCATTCCCATTCCATTAACCATTTAACAGCCACAACACAATCAAAGGGACAGAAAGCTCTCCTTGTCAGAGCCTGTCTTTAACAGCTTACCGTCAGACAATGAAGTGAATTCCCAAGAGCCATTCACTTCATTATTTTTTCTGGCATTTCAGTCCCAGTATGGTCTCTTGTTTTGCCAAGGGTGAGTGAGCTTTGCCTATCAAGTATCAGCAATGTTTGGTGGTTAGTCTGGAATGGTAAGATTTTACCTGGTATGTGGCATATCTTGAGAACTGTTCTAGGTCAATGGGCTTTTGCCAGTACAACAATAACAAAAAAGCATCCCATTTTCAGTCCACCTCTTCATTTTCCTATGGCTCTCTAAAAGCATGACTTGCCATTAAGGAGATGCTCTCTCAGAAGAGACAGAGACAGGTATCAAAAGTACATGGCTGAAATACTGTAAGGGAGGAAAGCATGGCAGGATGGATGAGAGTCCTCAAATGAATGGAAAGATAAAGCAGAGAAACATGAAGGGAAATCCTTTTAAATAAATAGCCTTTCTAGTAACATCCTTAACTGGTTCTCTCCAGAGTCAGTGATCTGGATGAATGTTCCCTCTCCAGCCTTCACCTGCATCCTGAGATATGCTATCTCAGCAATTTTTGCTATTCTATAGGATCTCTGCATTCATACCTAATTGGAAGGCTTTCCTTGTTCACTGAACCAAAACTCCTTTCTGCTCAATGACTGTGGTCTCCAATTTGCTTATGGAGGGGAAATGAAACTCATAGAAACCTTTTTCACACACTTGGTAGAGAAAACCAGCCGAAATATATCTCCCTCTCCTCAAACCAGAAAGCTCCAAAACTTCCAAACTAGTTAAGGGAACATGAGACTAGAAGGCGTTCCCCACTTACACTTTTGTGGGCTTTTGCAATCCAAACTATTGGATACTACACGTCCAAAACCATCCTATGATCTGCAATATATCCTTCTACTTTGCTTGCACAGCCTGCAAGACAACCAGACCTGCTAACAGTTGTCTTACCTGTCTCATCCACATCACAACTGTTGGGGGAAATATATTCGCTACCAGTTTGCTGACATGCTGCTGCTCTCTCTTTGGGTTCAGGTACATTAACTCTGAGTGACCATATGTTGGATGCACAGGCTAATTTTTCATCAAATATCTCTCTTCCCATCCCAAAAGACTTCCCTCAGATGCCACTTGCATCATCTATATCCTGTGCCTGAGCTGTTCTGTGCTGTATTTCAACCTAGCAGCAGGTTGCTAGGACGGAGCAGGAAACAAAGTGTAAGTGCCAGTGCAGATTAATTTGCCCATAGCAGCATGAAATTAAGAGTTAGTCTGGTTTTCTGTTGTTCTGGTACAAGGTGGCAGGGAATAAAATTCATTCAAGGCAAAAGGACATAAAAAAACAAAGAAAGCAGAGGCTTAGGAGGGAAGTCAGAAGAAAGCTCTGGAGGAAAAGGCAGATTTCTCAGACCAAGCCACTGCCTTCCCTTGACTGCAGCAGCAGAGGGAGAGCTGATCAAAGTATGATGTCATCGTGCTTCTCTATTTTAAGGGAGAAAGTTGCTATTGGCAGGCTGCTGTCTGCGTAATTGCTTCCTCCTTGGTCTGATGAATCTGAGATTTGTTGTCAGCCTTCCGGGGCAGTGAAAAGCTCATCCATTTTCTCCATTTTATCTGGATGAAATGGCCATGGGATTTGCTCAGCTGGGCAGCATTAGTGTGAATGATTATGAAGAGGTGTTAAACACTACCAAGACATGCACTGTGCTACCAGGACTGTGTATTTGTCCTCTCTGATAAAAACTAGTTCTTACAAAGTATAATTATCCTCAGTTGTGCTCTTTAACAGGTATGGCTGGTGCAAGCAGCGAGAGCAGGTTTCTGAAATACTTAAAGAAATTCTCCTATCAGGACTCCCAAGGAGCTGTGATCAAAGTATGACACTGTTTTCAGAGAGCTCAATGCTGCACCAAAGTTAGCTCTCTTCAGGCTTTCTACGTAAAATATCACTGTGCTCTTCCAAGCCCAGTGAAACCAGTCAAGCTTACCCTGGCAACTCTGTAGGTACAATTATGCACATTCCACATGCTTGCACAAACTCCCATGTTAGAAGAGGCAGAGTAGAAGAAATGGAGAAGAAAAAAGAAATTTTAGAGAAATAGTGGAAACGGCTCGCCCTGCAGTGAGATCCTCTTCTTCAGAAGTGACTTCCCCAGCCATTGCTCCCATTGAAAGAAGTTCTCCTTTGGTAGAGGACTGATTCTATCACACTTGCTTTCACTCAGCAGGGAGTCCAACAGAGGCTTCAAGGCAATGTAACATTTTCCAGACTGAAGTGGAAAATCCCTGGTTCAGGCAGGAATCCTACTGCTTTGTTTTACTCTAAATACATTAGAAGTCAGGTCCTTTGCCTTTAAACAAATACAATCCAGTGCAAAGCACACAGTGAGCATGCAATGCTGCAAGTAGCTAGAAACATCCCCAAACATCAGTGATGCTGGCGGCACAACAGCACTTGGCACTTAGCATACTGAACACACTTCAGGGCTTTCCTCTAAAAGGTCTTTTGACAAGTAAAATTTTCAGCCTCCCTCACTATTAAATTGACAGAACAAGCATACCATTACCTTAAAGCTAGCTAGAAATGGGAAATGAACTCTGACACAGGGGACAAGAGGCTCACAGTGAAACTCTCCTATCTCCTAACCAGGAGCAGCTCTCAGAAAGCCAGGCTTATTACGGGCACAGCCGACTCACAGTAAAACTTTGCTACAGGGCAAGAAAACCAACAGCAGAGAGATAATTTCTCTCTGCAAAGCATCTGCTTGCCGACTTTATTGCTGTTGCCAACTTGAGCTGCAGAATTAAATAGTGGCAATATTTGTATGAAAATGAGAAATGCTCAGCATTGCCAATGAGAAATGGTTCTCTGCTCTTTACATCACACCCTATTCCTCGCCGTTGCAAAACAGACCCTCCAAGGCTCTAGCAGGAAAGGAGTCAAACATTTCTCCAGGTGCCTCTCAAAGTACCTGCATAGACAACAGCTCCTCTTCTAAGGCAGAAGCATTTGGATGTGTGTTAAACAGGTTCCAAAACCTTTTGCAAACCACAGGCATTACCTTTTGTGAAGCAATGGCCATAGGGAAGTAGGCGGCTGTCCCAGCTCTGCAGCTGGAGCACTGACCAAAGAGTGCTTGGTGCTTGTTGCTTGTCCCCAAGCCTTAAGGTTGTTACCCCTGAGAAGCTTTGAGGACATTACAACACTGTTCCACTGCATCCTGTGCAATATCCAGCCCAAACCACTGAACTGTACCTCCACAAATGCTCACTTACATTCTGTTCCTGATGGCACTGGATATGGCAAAGCTTACACTTGGAAGCCAGAATGGCTTACCACCACCTGTCCCTCAGCAAACAGATTGATACAAGGGCAGCCAAAGTCTTTCTGGCATTGACTGGGAAAAAAAATATCAGCCAAGCCGCAGACAGAGGGAGTCTGCAACAATTCCAGCCTCATCTGGCCCATCTGAGACACTTCAACAGGTTCAGTTCTGGTTTCTGTGTGATGCTGGAAGAGCACAGCGAGAGGGAAGAAGCACTTACGCATAATGCTCTGCACCAAGACATGCCATCTACCTTTCTGAAGTCAGAGCTTATTTTACAAGTGCAATATTCACAGCTAAATTCCACACAGGTGCTGCTCGTGCCTTCTGCCCCCATGGTCTCTTCTCTGGACGGGCTGCAGGTGAGGAGTTAACAAAAGACTTCCCCACACTGTTCTCAGCATAAGATTTAGTGAAAAGCTGCCAATGTAGTGGCATTAACATATACACAGCACAAGGTATAGAGCTTTCTAGGCAGACTTTGATCGATTAAATGCCTCTTCCCTGGGTCTGCAGCTGCTGTCTAATGGGTATGTGATAGAATTTGAATGTGCCCAGGAAAGTTTATCCAATCCTAATCTGCCACCAATAGTATCTGCTGCTTGCATTACAATGGGGTAAACCTTCGGTCAGGCAGGGCGGATGAGAGAGAAAAAAATAGTGTAAGTCTGTCTGCACTGCAGAACACATCAGATAAAGCCACACGTGACACAACAGGAGCTAAGGGAAAGGAAAAAGAACTGCTACCAAAAAAAACCACAAAAGAACAAGCTGCATGCCCTCATACATGCACATGTACATGATACATAAAGCATACCCCTAACGGGGTACTCACTGGCCAGATCCCTGATGTAATTTAAAGTATTTCGATTGCCCTAAAGCATGAGTCACATGACACACCAAATCCAGCTCATACAAAACAGCAGATCCACAGACTTCTAAGCAGCTACACAAACACACAGAGCCTTTTCCCCTATGCTGCATATCCTCCTACCTCCTGGTGTCAGGGAACATAGTGGCTAGTAATGTAGAAAAGCAAAATACAGACCCCTTAAACTGTCTTTAATTAAAAGAACTATTGGCAATTCCAAAGAACTCACTAACTTTCTGCACGTGAGCCAGAAACAAGACAGCAGAGCATTTGCAGCAAGATCAGTGGTTTGGAAAATTTGGTCAACTTATACAATCTTGCTTTGTAAATGAGAAGTCTGAAACAGCAAAAGAATCTCTCCAGTGCTCTCCAGGGGGAGGAGCAGCAGCAGCATGAAGTGTAATGAAGCTAGAATAATTGAATCCCTTTTTTTTGTTGTTTGTTTTTAAATTCCACTTTCTGAGTTTGTTCATGAAGAATAACAACCCAAACCAGAGGCAGCGTCTAAAAGTGACAGCAAGGCTGGCTCTTGATAAAGCTTTGCCTTTTGAAAGGCTCCTGCTTGGATTAGCCCAAGCGTTTGTATAAAAGGAACCAATAAGGCAGCTCGCTCTTTTCTCACATTATCCTCCCTTGCTGTTCCAAAGCAGCTGTGAAAAACTGACACACATACAAATAGCACAGCTGAGCTGGCAAGGGAGAGCAAGTATGAACCAACCTGTTTGGTGCTTTTCACCAATTGTGCCTCTAACTGAATTACCAAGGGAGGAAGGCAGGAAACGGCCACATTGCCATTGTGGGGTCTCTTTTGCATCGCGCTGCAAAACTTTGTAGCAGGGGCCTTAGTTTTTGACTGGCAACAGTGACACAGGAATTTTGACTGTAAAATTTTATTACTGAAATTAAACACATGAATTTTAAAGAGGAATGCTAAAAGCATAGTTTTTGTGCACGTGTACTTCTTTCCTACCCAAAGCCATACTCTCTGCTCTCCTCATGGCCACAAGCCCTTCACAAACTTCTCTGATTTCAAAGAGTTCAGGTTCCCAGTCATTTAACCTTAGCAATGACTTGTGGTGCTAATACCTCTATGTAGTATTTTCAAAGCAACTTTTTTAAAACATAAAAGGGTGACACTGAAGACAAATGCCTTAACCATTCTGAAGAAAACTGCTTGAAGGCCTTTCTTTCCCCCCCTGCCATTGCAGACATTTTCAAGTGGTTGGGCTGTTTTCAGATACAGAAATGTCTTCAGATCACTGAACAGTCAGGCTCCTCTGAAGTTTTTTATGATGAGTACTCTCATCACCATATAAATTTTTGTAATTTTTGATTACAGAATCTACTTACATATAAATATGTCATGTTCAAGCACTTTATGACTATTTACTGGTCGCTATAAAAGCCAATGGACCCGGACGGCTGCCAGGCTTCCCCACATCAGGGCACAGACTCTTCACCCTTGGTTCAACTTCTCTTTTTGTTGAGGAAGAGAAAAAGAAGGAAACAATCCTATAGTTTTATTCCCATCTCATATTTTTGTTATTGTTGATTCTGCTACTGATACTTACTTTATAACCCCTTCTGGAAAAAGTACAATTCAGGAAGGAAGGGCAGAAGGGTTCTTCATTTTGTTGCCACAACAATGGCATTTAAAAAAAGAATAAAAATACCCCAACACCAAAACTGGCAGCTCACAGAGTATTACATGAAAATAAAACAGCAACAGAAATCACTAAAATTAGAGCTGAGGTGCAGCTTTTCACTGCATACCCAAGTTTTGCAACCTAAAGACATACATCAGTGTCACTGAGCTGTGAACTCCAAAGTGTGTGGCTTTACATGAAGAAAGATAACAGCTGAGTGAGTCAAAGGTCTTTTCACAGCCTTGGAAAAGCTCTCTGCCATTCAGTAAATGCCACACTATCAAAAAAAACCCACCCCACCCTGATGGTGTATTATGGAAACCAGCAAGCCAGAAATAACTGTGATATCCTCCAACACTTAACTACATGGAAATATAGAAAAAGAAATATCCAATTGGAAGGAGACAAGAGAAAACCTTTATGACATCTAAACCAAAGCCCTGAACTTTATACGTGTGCAAACAGACAAAAGAAAAATATATACATAACAGGTGAGATCTTCTACATGTATAAATCACACAGCTCTACGGACGTCACCAAATTTAGGTCTGTCACAGTTGTTTATCAGCTCTCCTTCACTATGTGTTTCTGTTCCAGACCCCTACTTTTTCCCTGGTCCATCTAAGTAAGCAGTTCCTAGCTGTACACATGAGCCTCCCCTCTCATTTCCTTGGCTGCTTCCCTACCCTCTCTGCAGATACAACGGTTGCCTCTTGGCTGTTCTGTATCCTGTCTGACTCTTTCATACTACCTGCATCTTCCTTACAACGCTGCTCAGCTCCTCCTCCTCCTCCATTAGGAAAAAAAAAAATAAAAAAGTCAGGGTGGAGGCAAAAAAATCCAAACCCTCGCAACACATTTAATTGCTTTACTTGCTAAAAATCATATGCAGCCTTCTGCATTCTGGACACCAACAATTCTTAAAACTCTGATTACCCCCTTCATATGAATTGTCTTCTCGAAGGATTTTAACAATAGTAAACCAAAGGTAGAAGTTTATTTGTCATTACTTATTCTAAAATCCCTTTATTCTGGTACATGACAGAGTCTTCACTGAGTAACTCCTGCTCTTCACAGTCATCAGAGATGATTAAGGGAATGTATTCCCCTTCGAAATTAGGGAATTCCCTTAGGGAATGCTAACAGTCATTTCTGGGAAGTGAAGGTGATCAGCCTTCTGTAGCTGGCCAATGCTGTATTATGATAAAGCACTGTTCATAGACCCCTTTGTTCTGCCCAAAAGGCCATTTGCAGGTAACCACATAACTCAAGATATCACAAGAGAGATGTTCTACCAACAGTCTGGTCATGCTATAAAACTTGCTATTTCAGCATTTGACAGGTGAGTGTGCTCATGATGAAGATCCTCAGATCCGTCTTTTCTCGCTCTGCAAGTTTTCCGACTTCTAACAGTTTCATGTCTGAATTTCTCTCCAAGTCATTCCACAGGACGATCAGGAGAGCAAAGAGGTAAATCAACTTAAGCCTGAATGATCAACACATCCACACCTTTCTGTGTGTTCCGCTCTGCTCGACTCGTGCTGTAACTCTAGCTTTCATAGTTGAAAACAAGTTAGCTTGCTTCTATTAAGGCTCATTTTCTATTAATTATTCGCCTATCTAAATTAGAAGTTACTCTGCTCATACAGGAAAGAAATCATATGTGTTATAATACCACCTCCCTGCTAAACTAGCGACTCACTGACACAGAGGACACCTGTCATTTGGCTATAAGATACTCGATTGCTTCAGATAAGCCCAAGAAGTTAAAAAATGCTGGAAACAGGTGCTTGTCTGTTCTGAAGCTCCTCTCTCAGGTTTTACATTTCCACTAGCTGACATGACTACAGTGTATACAAAGGTTAACCCCATGCCTGTCTAAAAGCCTGGGTATCCCAAGATGTTTCATCTCCAGGAAATGACAATTGTGGCTGTATGAGTCTGGTGAAGTATCTAAGGTAATTGGTGGAACAAGGGAGCAGTGAACGCGCATCATCAAGACTGTTGGCACAATACAATAACAACTAGATGAGTGAAAAGGATAAAGAGTGCTTCAGAATTAGGAGCAATTCCCCTTATCAGCTGTTTCTAGTTAAGATTCCCCAGGGACTTGCAGAAGTTAAAATTTGTGACTGTGCTTTCTGAAAAACAGAGGTAAGCACACAGCTATCCTGGCTGACGTTTTCAGCATACAACCTAGTGCCTTGTGGAAGGGTTCAACCCTGCATCCTTGTCCCAAGCAGGCAGCTAACTGCACAAGCTGTCTCAGTAAGGCTTTCAGAGCATAAACAACATAGGTTTCCAAACAATATTATTATAGCAGAAGGAAGCCCAAATGTATTTTGATGCTAAATAGAAAGATAGCAGGGAAGGAAAGTCTCAGACCCACTGCTCCAATATTTCTACTATAGCCCACAAGGAGCTCTCAAATTTCTTCTATGAAAACGAAAAACTGCTGTTGTCTTGTGGTTTTGTTTAAAAACAAATATAAAAATGTTTATGAAATGTTTTTGAATGGTTATTGCTCATTGTGGGATGATTGCATTTTCCTGCAGAGCAGTATGAGAAGTGTTTATTCAGGAGAGGCACAGGGTACATACATTGCTGTACAGTAAGATATCACAGCAATTACCCACCTGAGCTCCCTGTCTCTACAGTGCAGACACTGGTGGTTACTTCAGCTGAGGGCCATGAAGCCTGATGTAGGGCAACCAATGAATGTGTAAGGGCACCACAGTACAGAAATATACCTCACTCCTGAATCTTTTGACAGGTAAGCAGCAGAAAGCAGGAATTTTAATATTTTGAGCCTGTTCCAGGTTTGCAGCTCATGGAGACAATGCTGCTTCTGCAATCCTGGCCAGAGCTGCAATAGCAGGACCCTTTTGACAGTACAGGAAAACTAAGTGAAGAAGTGTGTCTTCCACAGAAACACATCCTTATTAACCAGAAGGAATCCATGCTTAGCTCCGAAGTTTTGAAGGTACTTGCTAAATAATTATATGAAGCTTTGTGCGATGATGGATTTCTTTAGGAGACAAGCCTCATCACTGCAACAGAAGCCCCAAAGTTTTCATCAGAGCATGCCAATACAAGCAGGCATGAGGGCAGAATACTCCTAATGTGCCAGCAGTACTCCAAATATCCAGGGACTACAATCATCAATGTATTCCTATTACCTTTGTAGTCACTGACTGCTAAAAAGCTTCCCGAGAACAAATGAATGAAAACAAGCCCCATACACAACATGTGTCCTCATTTGAGGTAAAACAGAACCAATTTTCTGGTTTAGTTTTACTTTTTTAGCTGGGCCTCCTCTAACTAACTTTTATTGTTCAGAAACTGTTCACTCTCACAGTGATAAGACCTGATTATACCAAGGAATGGTGTGCCCAGAGGCTCCTGCTTATACTGATTGCTAGAACAACCAAGGTCAGGGAATTTTGTTATTTGCCCTGTTGGAAGGTCAGAAGTGGAAAAACCATAGGGGGGGTCACACTTGTAGAGAGGATCAGACAGGACAGGTGGCACAAAATTGACCAACGGGGGTATTCCATCCCATCCGCATCATGCTCAGTATAAAAGCTGAGGGATCAAAGGGTCAACTCTTTTTCTTCAATAGGCGACGTCTGAGGAGGACCCTGTCTGTTCATCTGCCTCTGATCCTGATCCGGGCATCCCTGACTCCAGATCTGGAATCCAGTTCCTGCTGATCACCCAGTCCAGTCTGGGACTTTTCCTGATGCCTGCTGGAGACGTGACTGTCACCCTGGGAGCTTCATATGGTGTTGTATACATTGGATGTATTTCATTATTTTCTTTGGTTTTGTTTTAATTTAGTGTTAATACTTCATTAAAGTGGTTTAGTTCATTCTGAACTTGTAAATCTCCTTATCCTCTTCCTCTCCCTTCTTTTTCAGGGGAGGAAGGGCCATCGGTCAGTCTGGTTTTGGTAATTTTGGCTGAAACCACAACATGCAGGGTTTATATTATTTAAGCAGCTTGGGGCAGGGAAAAGATAGAAAGATAAAGCAGAAGTGGTAGAAATGAGCGCTCAGTTGTCTTGAATCCTACTCTGGTATCTCATCTCAAGAAGACTGTTCCGCTCTCAAAAAGCTTTAGCTACAGGCTTGTTCAGCCTGAAACTGGCCGTCTCCATCACTCCTTTAGCTGAGTAGAGATCTGCACAATACAAACTTAAGGGAGTAAATTCAACCTCTAAAATCCTTTGCCAATGAAGATTGTGTAAGCCTAAGATAACAGTATGTTGCACTTTTTTTGCCAACTATTAGCTGGCTGGGAACTGAATGGGAAGGAAGCTAGTTAAACTGACAGAGACGATGCCTAACATTGATTTTTCAATTGATTTCACTAAATTGTTGTCCACAGAAACCCCAGTGTGGACATGCCTGAATTGGTTTAAAATTGACTTATAATGATTTAGCTTATGTTGATTCTTTATCGACTTTGGTTGTGGCCACAGTAAGAAAAAAAAAAGTCTTCTTTGTGTCAGAATGCAGCAATGTCTCCTGTGAAACATCTTAACAAGAATAACAGAGTTGCCCAATATATGCTCTTATCAACATTAATATTTGCAAATTTGTAAAAGACAAGATGTAAAGCCAAGGAAAGATTCATAGACTGCATCTTAAACAAAAATAACCCATTTAATCTGGAAGTTACTTCTCGGCCGAGGCAGGGAAGCCAAATCTGTGCACTCTCAGCACCACCTGTTTGCTTCGTTTTGTTAATTTTATTTTGTATTTACTAGATAATCAGTGTTTGGGCTGGCAGCTATCATACTCTGATGAAGGACAGGTGCTTCTTAAAACATCCTACTCTGTTTTTAAGTGTTGGTCATATACTTAACTGCTAAGCCACCACTTACTGTACTCGTAACAGCAGTCATTACATAACATGTGGAAGTCATAGAATCATAGAGTGGTTAGAGTTGGAAGGGATTTTAGAGATCACTTAGTTCCAAGCCTCCCGCCATGGGCAGGGACACCTCCCACTAGACCAGGTTGCTCAAAGCCCCATCCAGCCTGGTCTTGAACACTTCCAGGGATGAGGCTTCCACAACTTCCCTGATCTAAATCTCCCCTCTTTCAATTTAAAACCATTACCCCTAATCCTATTACTACACTCCCTGATAAAGAACTCCTTCCCATCACTCCTCTATNCCATGACCCAGGTGTAGGACCTTGCACTTGGTCTGGCTGAATTTCATGGGCCCAATTTTCAAGCCTGTCCAGGTCCCTCTGGATAGCATCCCTTCCCGTGCCACACAGCTTGCTGTCATTGGCAAACTTGCCAAAGGTACACTCAATCCTCCTGTCCATGTCTCTGACAAAGACATTAAACTGCACTGGTCCCAGTACTGATCCCTGAGGAATGCCACTTGTCTCTGGTTTCCACTTGGACATTGAGCCATTGATCGCAACTCTTTGAGTGCAGGCACCCAGCCAGTTCCTGATCCACCAAGTGGTCCATCCATCAAATCCACGCCTTTCCACTTTACAGACCAGGATGTAATGCAGGACAGCATCAAACGCTTTGCACACAAGTCCACGTAGATGACGTCTGCTGCTTTCCCCTTATTCACCAGTGCTGTAACCCCCTCACAGAAGGCCATCAGATTTTTCAGGCATGACTTGCATTTGATGAAGCCATGTTGAGCTTGTCCAGGAGCTCCTTTTTCATCCATGTAGGCCTCCTGACATTTTTGCCCAATTTATTTGTTGGGATGCATCCCTCCTGACCTTGGCTGGAGGAGGGATTCCTTGAATATTTATCAGCTTTCACAGGCCCCTTTTCCCTCCAGGGCTCTATCCCATGGTACTTTACCAAACAGACCCCTGAAGAGGTCAAAGTCTTCTCTCCTGAAGTCCAGTTGTATCATAACACTGAAGTCAACTTTACAACTCACTTCCAGAGAGATGATAGTGGCCAGGAAATACCTGTTTGGCTCACATCAGGCAATGCAGCAACCTTGGTGTAACTTTGAACAACAACCCAGCATAGGAACAGCATCTTGACTGTCACCTGTTGAGTCCTTTAGCAACATAAACCATTTTCATGATGGTTGTGGAGCATCGGAAGAGGGTTACACATCCATATCAGCTGGCTTAAGCAGAACCCTACCATCACTGGAAACTAGGACATGTCTGCAGCTGGAACATCTGCATTCCTGGTGGGAAGATTTAAAGGAGGTGGTTGTGGAACAGTGTGAGTTTAAAAACTGATAGCCATGCTCTATGCTGACAATTAAATTGAAAGAAAGCAAAAAAAAAGGTGCACTTGCCTTTTGACAGTGGCAAAACCATTAGAAATCCAGCTTGTGACACAGGCTGAACCACTGGAGTTTACTCAGTCTTTTTGACTTTGAAATGCCCTCTATACAGATGTATTTGCCTTTGTAATTGCAGATGCAAAATTAAAATCTTCCTCTCCTTCCCTGGACAATCATTTTTTTTCCTCTCCACACACTTTACAGCAGCTCACTCTTTGATATTTTTTTAATAACTTGTGTTGTGTCTGGCGCTTTGGGGAGTGCCTATGACAGAAAGTACTTTATTACTTCTCTGAGTTCACTGCAGAGTGCTCACCAGGCCCTACCGCTGAAAGGACAAATCCAGGCAGCAATTTAATCAAGCAGTGATTGAAAAATTAAAGGTGGCGGTGATTAATATGGATTTAGGACTTCTTTTGTTTGAATGGGTTTTAGCTAGAGAACTTGGCAGTTGGTTGGGTTTTTTTTTTTCCCCTCTGACAGAGAGAGGTGGGTGAGAGGGGGAACACAAAGGAAACCTATTTCAGCAGATCATTTCTCTCCTCTTAGTACTCAAATAAAAGCCAGGGGAAGAGGTTATATATAATGTGTATTATTATCCTTAGGTAAATACCCATGCGTAATTTCAGCGATCATAAGCACACTTCTGTGTATAAGCAAAGATTCAGCCATAAAAACTCAGGTTGGACCAGCACCAGAAAGGAAAAATTCTGCCCAAAACATGAACAAATCTTAAGATTGAAATATCAGCATGGCTAATGAAGAAAGATTATTTTAGTAACAAGAAGCATACCTTAAACATTCATAGAGTAAGGGTGGTTTACATTTAAAACATGAACTAAGATCTATGAAATCTGATGAGAAACAATCAAGTAACCTGCTAGACAGTCACACAATTAATCTGAAGGTCCAGCTCAGAAGCAGTGACCATGACTGTATTCGATTAAAAGGGATTTCTATAGACACAGATATACATGGAGACATATGTATATCTCCCTTGTAGAAATTAGGGTATCACAGAATC